>JBBPBQ010000002.1:56199340-56462738 GCA_037974755.1 Cicer yamashitae | reverse complement strand
TACATTTCATAACTAAGATAATAATAACATATAATAAAATAGAGTTGTCAAATAAATATCTAATTATTAATTTATTTGACAAGTCTATTTTATTATAGGTTATTATTATCTTCGTTTTGTAGTTGTACTTCATAACGAAGATAATAATAATGTATAATAAAATAGAGTTGTCAAATAAAGATGTAATTATTACTTTATTTGACAACTCTATTTTACTATAAATTATTATTATCTTCGTTTTGTAGTACACTTCATAACGAAGATAATAATAACATATAATAAAATAGAGTTGTCAAATAAATATATAATTATTAGTTTATTTGACAAATATATAATTATTAATTTATTTGACATCTCTATTTTATTATCATCTTCGTTTTTTAGTTGTAATGCATAACGAATATAATAATAACATATAATAAAATAGCGAGATCTAAGCTACATAATTAATTATCATAATGTTTTAGAAATTTCAAACATTTTTTCGATATAATTTGACAACAACATCTTTTCCAAACTTATTTAAGTTCTGCAAATAAATTTTAATGTTCCATAAAGTTTCAAAACTCTCCAACAAACTAAACAAGCCCATAACCAAAATGAGAATGACTTAACTCACGGACTCCTTTGTTTCAAAGCACCTTCACATAAATAAATAAATAAATCATTTAGCCTTTGTTTTATCCATTCATCATTTGTTTCACCCACTAATTCACGGATTTCTCTCTTTTTTCTACCTTGAACTGAAGGAGCTACCTTCACTTTTGTATATAAACTTACTTTTTTCCTTTTAACATTTGATTATTTCTTTGAAGGTCTTGTGGAGTTAACTTTGTGACTGTGGACATCAAGGCAAAATGATTCAACTAAAAATAAGGTCATTACTGTTTAAATTGAGGTAAAGCAACATCCAATGTCTTATCTAACAATATCTTTGTAAAAAGGCTTGCAGATTTTACATGATAGAAAATATTTTTGCTTTTATGGTGTCTTTCCTCGTAAATGTTTCTGTCATTTCTGTGAGTGGTGTCGTTTGCAATTCTTCGAATTTGAATGAAAAAGATCAGATGAGCTGTCAGGATCTAATCTCAACAAAGCTTTCTTCCTACTTAGAGTATGGGAAACCTGTTTCTTAACTTTGTAAATTGTAAAGTTAATTTAACTAGTCTAGCACAATTTACCTAATCAGTAAACTTCATAGATATAATTGTTATTCGTAAGGTGGTTATAAAATTATGGATGATAATATCCGACATGTAAACATCAAGAACAAACAATTATTTTACCTATCATATATTTGTTACAGTTGAACACATGTAAAGATTTTACACTACAAGCAGAGAATAACTTCCAACATGTTTGAGACTGTGTATGGATATACATTTCATAGGCTTTTCTCGCGTCTTCGTGTAAGTACAGATGTGCACCTAAGAGGGGGGGGTGAATTAGGTGTTTAGTAAATTTTCTTGTTTTCAGCGATTTGGTGATCGATTTTTGCGTTTTAGGATAGTAAGTAATGAAAGCAAATTGCAGCAACTAAATGAACACAGCAATATTATCCTGGTTCCCCTTATGACCAAGGGTACATCTAGTCCTCTTGCACACCACAAGAGATTTCTCCACTATTGTCAGAAAATGTACAAGTCCCACCCTAGGATCTCTGCTACAAACTTCTAACAAATCTTCTAAGGTAGCACACTACTATCTTAGATAAGACTACTTTAAGAAAGGACAACTGTCTTTTACAAACAATGTGATTTGATAAGGATATAAGAATAAAAGTGTGGTATGATGATATCAATCCAATATTGCTTCAAGTACTTTGAGAACCTTTGTCAAGGATATGAAAATGAGATGCAAGTACTTGAATTATGAGAAATAACTTTGAGAAAAAATTAGAAAAGTTATTCAAAGTTGTTCAATGTTGTAGTAGGATTGTGTACCGATTAATCTGAAGTTATGGTGTATTTATACTCCATAAACATCTCTTCAGATTCGTGGCCATTGATCCAAGAGGTTTGATGAACAAATGCAATGATCTAGAACCATTTCAGATCTAAAAAATTGCATTGCCTCCAGTTGTATTCGAATACACCTCTTATAACGTTCAAATTTATTCAAAATTTTCACCTTGTATTCGAATACACAAGCACGTAGTCGAACACATATTTGTTAATTTTGCCACTGACTTGCTGTTTGTATTCGACTACAGCAGGTCGTAGTCGAATACAGATGCGAACCTTTTGCTACTGACTTAGCATCTGTATTCGAATACACTATGCTGTATTCGAATACAATTTCACATTTTGTCAAAAATATTAGTTTTAAAAAAAAAATTATGTAATTTTGACTTTTGACAATACTTTTTATGCATATGTAAAGATGAATGGTTCTCATGTATTTGAGCTATTGGTTGTATCATTTACCTTTACATTAAATCTAATATGTTTGAATTAAAGTTGAACTATAACTTTTGACTTCTTTTTGAGCTTTGATGCATTGATCATAGTTCTTCGTCTTTGTCTTCATCAAAAACATGTATTTTACACTTCGTACAATTTGAAAAAAAAAATCCGAGGGCATGTTGCCATTTAACATAAAAAAATTAAATGGTGTGACCTATGAGACAAATATTAAAAAATCTAGTTTTTGTAATAGTATTTGTGCGTGCGTGCGTTCGTGACTTCGCCTTTAGTACTAAAAAGGTATAACACGATGTGTTATTTTTTATGATGAGTTATTAATTCAATGGAAGATTATAAGAAATTTTATTAATGTTTGTGAATTAAAATAGAAGGAATTTAATTAATTGGTGCAGATAAATCTAGTAAACACGAATGGATAAATAAATATGAAAATATGCCGCAATATAAATAAAATATTTTAACTATCAAAGATAATAATGAAGTAGAAGGTTATATTACATGTATGGATCGTACTTCGTAGCCATATCCGAGATCATGTTGTCACTTAAGATAAAAGTTAAATGATGGGATCTATGAGACAAATAAAAAAGTATCTAGTTGACTTAATTATAGATTTAGCTTCCCAATGAATGATATGAAAATAAGACCACATAACAGAATCATAGTACAGTAAGTGTGTGATTATGTGCCAGGGCGGGATCTAAGCTACATAATTAATTATCATACCGTATTAGAAAAATCAAACATTTTGTCGATATAATTTGACAACAACATCTTGTGCAATCTTATTTAAGTTCTGCAAACAAATTATAATATACCTTAAAGTTTCAAAATTCTCCAACAAACTAAATAGGCCCATAACCAAAATGAGAATGACCTAACTCACGGACTCCTTTGTTTCAAAGCACCTTCACATAAATAAATAAATCATTTATCCTTTGTTTCATCCATTCATCATTTTTTCATCCATTAATCCACTAATTCACTGATCTCTCTCTCTCTTTTTTCTACCTTGAACTGAAGGAGCTACCTTCACTTTTGTATATAAACTTACTTTTGTCCTTTCAACATTTGATTATTTCTTGGAAGGCCTTGTTGAGTTAACTTTGTGACTGTGGACATCAAGGCAAAATGGTTCAACTAAAAATAAGGTCATAAGTGTGTAAATTGAGGTAAAGCAACATCCAAGGTCGTATCTAACAGTTTTCTTTGTTTGAAGACTTGCAGATTTTACATGATAGAAAGTGCTTTTGCTCTTATGGTGGCTTTCCTTGTAAATGTTTCTGTCATTTCTGCAAGTGGTGTCGTTTGCAATTATTCGAATTTGAATGAAAAAGATCAGATGAGCTATTAGGATTTAGATCTCAACAAAGCTTTCTTTCTACTTAGAGTATGGAAAATTTGTTTCAAAACTTGTGTAAATTGTAAAGTTAATTTAAACAGTCTAGCACAATTTTTCTAATCAGTAAACTTCATAGATACAATTGTTATTCATAGGTGGTTATAAAATTATGGATGATAATATCCCACATGTAAACATCAAGAACAAACTAGCATTTTACCTATCATATATTTGTTACATTTGAACACATGTAAACATTTTACACTACAAGCAGAGAATAACATCCAACATGTCTGAGTCTATGTACGGATATACATTTCATTGGCTTTTCTCGCGTCTTCGTACAATTTCAAAAAATAAAATCCGAGGGCATGTTGCCACTTAAATATTAAAAAATCTAGTTGACTGCATTATAGATTTAGCTCCGCAAAGAATTATATATGATGTCAATTTTTTGTAATAGTATTTGTGCGTGCGTGCGTCCGTAACTTCGCCTTTAGTACTAAAAAGGTATAACACAATGTGTTATTTTTTATGATGAGTTATTCATTCAATGGAAGTTTATAAGAAATTTTATTAATGTTTGTGAATTAAAATAGAAGGAAGTTAATTAATTGGTGCAGATAAATCTAGTAAACATAAATGGATAAATAAATAAGAAAATATGCCGCTATATAAATAAAATATTTTAATTATCGAAGATAATCGTGAAGTAGAAGGTTATATTACGTACTTTGTAGTCATATCCGAGGTCATGTTGTCACTTAAGATAAAAGTTAAATGATGGGACCTATGAGACAAATATCAAAGTATCTAGTTGACTTCATTATAGATTTAGCTCCCTAGTGAATGATATGAAAATAAGACCACGTAAGAGAATCATAGTACAGTAAGTGTGTGATTATGTATCAGGGGAGGATCTAAGCTACATAAATAATTATCATACCGTATTAGAAATTTCAAACATTTTGTCGATATAATTTGACAACAACATCTTATGCAATCTTATTTAAGTTCTACAAATAAATTATAATGTACTTTAAAGTTTCAAAACTCTACAACAAACTAAAGAAGCCCATAACCAAAATGAAAATGACCTAACTCACGGACTCCTTTGTTTCAAAGCACCTCCACATAAATAAATACATCAATTATCCTTTGTTTCATCCATTAATCCACTAATTCACGGATCTCTCTCTTTCTTCTACCTTGAACTGAATAAACTACCTTCACTTTTGTATATAAACTTACTTTTTTTCCTTTCAACATTTGATTATTTCTTGGAAGCCCTTGTTGAGTTAACTTTGTGACTGTGGACATCAAGGCAAAATGATTAAACTAAAAATAAGGTCATAAGTGTGTAAATTGAGGTAAAGCAACATCTAAGGTCTTATCTAACAGTTTTCTTTGTTACAAGGCTTGCAGATTTTACATGATAGAAAGTGCTTTTGCTCTTATGGTGGCTTCCCTCGTAAATGTTTCTATCAATTCTATAACTGGTGTCGATTGCAATTCTTCGAATTTGAATGAAAAAGATCAAATGAGCTGTCAAGATTTAGATCTCAACAAAGCTTTCTTCCTACTTAGAGTATGGGAAACCTGTTTCATAACTTTTGTAAATTGTAAAGTTCATTTAACTAGTCTAGCACACTTTATCTAATCATTAATAGTTACATCTTTATTTCACAACTCTATTTTATTATATGTTATTATTACCTTCATTATGAAGTGCAACTATAAAACAAAGATAATAATAACATATAATAAAATAGAGTAGTCAAATAAATATTTAATTATTATTTTATTTGACAACTCTATTTTATTATATGTTATTATTATCTTCGTTGTGTAGTTATACTTCATAACAAGCAGATAATAACTTCCAACATGTCTAGTGAAATTTCGGGGAAATTCGAGACAGCTGCTTGAAAACCGGATTTTTTTTACTTGCAACGTGCCTATGAGCTAGCACAACCCTATCCGACCTGTAAAACAACAAAGCACGAAGTAACAATTGTTAGGATGGTTAGTAATACTCTAAAATTGGTTAATATTGTTATCAGAGAGTCCCCGGCGACGGCGCCAATTTGATCCGTTGTCGCACACGGATCAAATACAATTGAAAATAAATTTAAAAAGGGGTAATAACTCGAGTCGTTTCAGAAGGACTTCTAATATAATAATATTAACCTAATTGAGAGTTCAAATTCAGAAAGGGGTTTTTTTATAATGATTTAGTTTAAACAGATGATCAAAATTTGACAACTCTATTTTATTATATGTTATTATTATCCTCGTTTTGTAGTTGTACTTCATAACGAACATAATAATAACATATAATAAAATAGAGTTGTTAAATAAAGTAATAATTACATCTTTATTTCACAACTCTATTTTATTATATGTTATTATTACCTTCATTATTGAGAGTAACTACAAAACGAAGATAATAATAAGATAATAAAATAGAGTAGTCAAATAAACATTTAATTATTATTTTATTTGACAACTCTATTTTATTATATGTTATTATTATCTTCGTTTTGTAGTTATACTTCATAACGAGCAGAGAATAACTTCCAACATGTTTGGCGAAATTTCGGGGCAATCTGAGACAGCTGCCTGAAAATCGGATTTTTTTTACTGTCAACGTGCCTACGAGATAGCACAACCCTATCCGACCTTTAAAACAACAAAGCACGAAGAAACAATTGTTAGGATGGTTAGTAATAGTCTAAAACTGGTTAATATTGTTATCAGAGAGTCCCCGCCGATGACGTCAATTTGATCCGCTGTCGCACACAGATCAAATACAATTGAAAATAAATTTAAAAAGGGGTAATAACTCGAGTCGTTTTAGAAGGACTTCTGATATAACAATATCAAACTAATTGAGAGTTAAAATTCAGAAAGGGGTTTTTTATAATGATTTAGTTTAAAAATATGATCAAAATGATTAATCCACTTATTCGAATTTCGGACCTATCACAGATTCTATCAATGAGTTTAATTCCTAATTCGTGATTCTATTCTCATTTGACAATAGAATTGATCAAACAAGCATAATCAATCTTATATGAATTCGGTTTCGTTGACTGGATTAAGCATCACAGGCATCAAAATATTATTATAATTAACGTTCAAGCGTCGCAAAATTATAATTCAATTAAATTAGAAACGAAACCAAATTCTGTCAAACAAATTTAATCGATCCTATTGAAATTCAATTTAAGCAATCAGAATATCAATATAATCAAATAACAGAAATAGAATCATGAATTAGAATTAACGGTGTAACCTAAATCTCTAAGTGTTGATGAAACCTCGAACTCGGGGATTAACCTTACGAACTTAGCCTTCCATGAAACTAAAATAAAAGTGTTTTTTATTTATCTGATCTCTGGTTCCGCAAATAATACATGCCAAGAAAGGAAAGAAACTCCAAATAAATAGTGCTCGATTTTTGGGCTTTAAAAAGAAGTGGCCAACTATTTAAAATTATTCCAAAGGTCCAGATTACGAAATCTGCAATTTATGCCCAATAGAGTTCGGCATTGAGATTTTATTCCAACACAAAAGTTGTAGCTCTGATTTTTAACTTTCCAACGACTGCTCACATGCTTCTATCTGATATCCAGAGCTCAAGTTATGACCCACAGAGCGAGCAGGGGTCAAAATGCAAATAATAAAATTATAATTCAATTTCATCCAAAGTTTAGAAACAAGCTAAAAAATTATTCTAAGCTATAAAGTGATTTTAAAAAACCAAAGTAGAATGCTAGAAACATGCGCTCAAGTGCTATGATCACATCTTTATTTGACAACTCTATTTTATTATATGTTATTATTACCTTCGTTATGAAGTAAAACTACAAAACGAAGATAATAATGACATATAATAAAATAGAGTAGTCAAATAAACATTTAATTATTATTTTATTTCACAACTCTATTTTATTATATGTTATTATTATTTTCGTTTTTTAGTTGTAATTCATAACGAAGATAATAATAACATATAATAAAATAGAGCTGTCAAATAAAACAATAATTACATATTTATTTGACAACTCTATTTAGTTATTATCTTCGTTTTGTTGTTGTACTTCATAACGAAGATAATAATATGTAATAAAATAGAGTTGTTAAATAAAGTAACAATTACATCTTAATTTCACAACTTTATCTTATTATATGTTATTATTACCTTCATTATGAAGTACAACCACAAAACGAAGATAATAATAACATATAATAAAATAGAGTAGTCAAATAAACATTTAATTATTATTTTATTTGACAACTCTATTTTATTATATGTTGTTATTATCTTCATTTTGTAGTTGTACTTCATAACAATGATAATAATAACATATAATAAAATAGAGTTGTTAAATAAAGTAATAATTACATCTTTATTTCAAAACTCTATTTTATTATATTTTATTATTACATTCATTATGAAGTACAACTACAAAACGAAGATAATAATAACATATAATAAAATAGAGTAGTCAAATAAACATTTAATTATTATTTTATTTGACAACTCTATTTTGTTATATGTGGTTATTATCTTTGTTTTGTAGTTATATTTCACAACGAGCAGAGAATAACTTCCGACATGTATGAGCCTGTGTATGGATATACATTTCATTGCCTTTTCTCGCGTCTTCGTACAATTTCAAAAAAAAATCTAAGGGAATGCTGCCACTTAAGATAAAAAGTTAAATGGTGTGACCTATGAGACAAATATTAAAAAATCTAGTTGACTGCATTTAGTACAATTTCAAAAAAAAATCTAAGGGAATGCTGCATTTAGTATTATAAATGATATACGACGTCAATTTTTTGTAATAGTATTTACGCGTGCGTCCGTGCGTGACTTTGCCTTTAGTATTTATGATGAGTTATTAATTCAATAGAAGTTTATAAGAAATTTTATTAATGTTTGTGAATTAAAATAGAAGGAAGTTAATTAATTGGTGCAGATAAATCTAGTATACATGAATGGATAAATAAATATGAAAATATGCCGCAATATAAATAAAATATTTTAACTATCGTAGATAATAGTGAAATATAAGGTTATATTACATGGATAGATCGTACTTCGTAGCCATATCCGAGGTCATGTTGTCACTTAAGATAAAAGTTAAATGATGGGATCTATGAGACAAATATCAAAGTATTTAGTTGACTTCATTATAGATTTAGCTCCCCGATGAATGATATGAAAATAAGACGAGAATCATAGTACAGTAAGTGTGTGATTATGTGCTAGGGCGGGATCTAAGCTACATAATTAATTATCATACCGTATTAGAAATGTCAAACATTTTGTCGATATAATTTGACAACAAAATTTTATGCAATCTTATTTAAGTTCTGCAAATAAGTTAAAATGTACCATAAAGTTTCAAAACTCCAACAAACTAAGAGGCCCATATTCAAAATGAGAATGACCTAACTCACAGACTCCTTTGCTTCAAAGCAACTTCACATAAAGTAACAATTACATATTTATTTGACAACTCTATTTTATTATATGTTATTGTTACATTCGTTATGAAGTAAAACTACAAAACGAAGATAATAATAAGTTAATAACATATAATAAAATAGAGTTGTCAAATAAAGATGTAATTATTATTTTATTTGACAACTCTATTTTATTATATGTTATTATTATTATTTTTGTTTTAGAAGAATATATTACATGGATGGATTATATTTCGTAGCCATATCCGAGGTCATGTTGTCACTTAAGATAAAAGTATCTATTTGACTTCATTATAGATTTAACTCCCCAATGGATGATATGAATAAAAGACCACATAACAGATTCATAGTACAGTAAGTGTATGATTATGTGCCAGGGTGGGATCTAAGCTACGTAATTAACTATCATACCGTATTACAAATTTCGAACATTTTGTCGATATAATTTGACAACAAAATCTTATGCAATCTTATTTAAGTTCTGCAAATAAATTATAATGTACCATAAAGTTTCAAAACTCTCCAACAAACTAAAGAGGCCCATAACCAAAATGAAAATGACCTAACTTATGGACTCCTTTGTTTCAAAGCACCTTCACATAAATAAATAAATCATGTATCCTTTGTTTCATCCATTAATCCACTAATTCACGGGTCTCTCTCTTTTTTCTACCTTGAACTGAAGGAGCTACCTCCACTTTGGTATATAAACTTACATTTTTCTTTTCAACATTTGATTATATCTTTGAAGGCCTTGTTGAGTTAACTTTGTGATTGTGGACATCAAGGCAAAATGATTCAACTAAAAATAAGGTCATAAGTGTGTAAATTGAGGTAAAGCAACATCCAATGTCTTATCTAACAGTTTTCTTTGTTAGAAGGCTTGTAGATTTTACATGATAGAAAGTGCTTTTGCTCTTATGGTGGCTTTCCTCATAAATGTTTCTGTCATTTGTGTAAGTGGTGTCATCTGTAATTCTTCGAATTTGAATGAAAAAGATCAGATGAGCTGTCAGGATTTAGATCTCAACAAAGCTTTCTTCCTACTTAAAGTATGGGAAACCTGTTTCTTAACTTGTGTAAACTGTAAAGTTCATTTAAGTAGTCTAGCACAATTTACCTAATCAGTAAATTTGAAAGATCCAGTTGTTATTCGTAAGGTGGTTATAAAATTATGGATGATAATATCCCACATGTAAACATCAAGAAAAAACTAGCATTTTACCTATTATATATTTGTTATAGTTGAACACACGTAAACATTTTACACTACAAGTAGAGAATAACATCCAACATGTCTGAGCATGTGTACAGATATACATTTCATTGGCTTTTCTCGCGTCTTCGTACAATTTCAAAAACAAAAAAATCGAGGGCATGTTGCCACTTGATCCGCTGTCTCACACGGGTCAAATACAATTGATAAAATGTAAATAGAGGTAATAACTCGAATCGTTTCATAGGGACTTCCGATATAATAATATTAACCTAATTGAGAGTTGAAATTCAAGAACGGGAGGTTTTTATAATGATTTAGTTTTAACTGATGAGCAAAACGATTAATCCACTTATTCGAGTTTCAAACCTATCACAGATTCTACCAATGAGTTTAATTTCTAATTCGTGATTCTATTCTTATTTGACTACTGAATTGAACAAACAAGCGTGATCAATCCTATATGAATTCGGTTTCGTTGACTGCATTAAGCATCACAATCATCAAATATTATTATAATTAACGTTCAAGCGTCGCAAAATTATAATTCAATTAAATTAGAAACGAAACCAAATTTTGTCAAATAAATTTAATTTATCCTATAGAAATTCAATTTAAGCAATCAGAATAGTAATATAATCAAATAAATAGAAATAGAATCATGAATCAGAATTGACGGTGTAACCTGAATCCCCAGGTTTGGTTGATGAAACCTCGAACTCGCGGATTAATCTTATGAAATTAGCCTTCCATGAAAAACAATACATACCAAGAAAGGAAATAAACTCCAAATATATAGTGCTCAGTTTTGGGCTTTAAAAACAAGTGGCCCGCTATTTAAAATTATTACAAAGGTCCAGATTACGAAATCTGCAATTTAGGACCAAAAGTGTTCAGCATTGAGATTTTATTCCAACACAAAAGTTGTAGCTCTAATGTTTAGCTTTCCAACAACTGCTTGCATGCTTCAATCTGATATCCATAGCTCACGTTATGGCCTATAGAGCGAGCATGGATCAAAATACAAATACTAATTCAATTTCAACCCAAAGTTTAGAAACAAGCTAAAGTTATTCTAGGCTATAAAGTGATTTTAAAAAACCAAAGTAAAAAGTTAGAAACATGCGCACAAGTGCTATGATCACCACTTAAGATAAAAAGTTAAATGGTGTGACCTATGAGACAAATATTAAAAAATCTAGTTGACTACATTATAGATTTAGCTCCGCAAAGAATGATATACGACGTCAATTTATTGTAATAGTATTTGTATGTGCGTGCGTTCGTGACTTCGCCTTCAATACTAAGATGGTATAAAACGATGTGTTATTTTTTATGATGAGTTATTAATTCAATAGAAGTTTATAAGAAATTTTATTAATGTTTGTGAATTAAAATATAAGGAAGTTAAGTAATTGGTGCAGATAAATCTAGTAAACATGAATGGATAAATAAATATAAAAATATGCCGCAATATAAATAAAATATTTTAACTGTCGAAGATAATAAAATATCCGAGGTTATGTTGTCACTTACGATAAAAGTTAAATGATAGGACCAATAAGACAAATATCAAAGTATCTAGTTGACTTGATTATAGATTTAGCTCCCCAACGAATGATATGAATATAAGACAACATAACAGAATCATAGTACAGTAACTGTGTGATTATGTGCCAGGGTCGGATCTAAGCTACATAATTAATTATCATACCATATTAGAAATTTCAAACATATTGTCGATATAATTTGACAACAAAATCTTATGCAATCTTATTTAAGTTCTGCAAATAAATTATAATGTACCATAAAGTTTCAAAACTCTCCAACAAACAAAAGAAGCCCATAACCAAAATGAGAATGACCTAACTCATGGACTCCTTTGTTTCAAAACACCTTCACATAAATAAATAAATAAATCAATCAATCAATCAATCATTTACCCTTTGTATCATCCATTAATCCACTAATTCATGGATCTCTCTCTTTTTTCTACCTTAAACTGAAGGTGCTACCTGCACTTTTGTATAAGTGTAAATTGAGCTAAAGCAACATCCAATTTCTTATCCAACAGTTTTCGTTGTTAGAAGGCTTGCAGATTTTACATAAAGTGTTTTGCTTTTGTGGTGGCTTTCCTCGAAAATGTTTCTGTCATTTCTATAAGTGGTGTCGTTTGCAATTCTTCGAATTTGAATGAAAAAGATCAGATGAGCTGTCAGGATTTAGATCTAAACAAAGCTATCTTCCTACTTAGAGTATGGGAAACCTATTTCTTAACTTGTGTAAAGTGTAAAGTTCATTTAAGTAATCTAGCACAATTTACCTAATCAGTAAATTTCATAGATACAATTGTTATTCGTAAGGTGGTTATAAAATTAGGGATGATAATATCCAACATGTAAACATCAAGAAAAAACTAGCATTTTACCTATCATATATTTGTCACAGTTGAACACATGTAAACATTTTACACTACAAGCAGAGAATAACATCCAACATGTTTGAGCCTGTGTATGGACATACATTTCGTTGGCTTTTCTCGCGTCTTCGTACAATTTCAAAAAAAATAATCCGAGGGCATGTTGCCACTTAAGATAAAAGATAAATGGTTTGACCTATGAGACAAATATTAAAAAAACTAGTTGACTGCATTATAGATTTTGCTCCGCAAAAAATGATATACAACGTCAATTTTTTGTAATAGTATTTGTGCGTGCGTACATACGTGACTTTGCCTTTAGTACTAAAAAGGTATAACACGAAGTTTTATTTTTTATGATGAGTTATTAATTTAATGGAAGTTTATAAGAAATTTTGTTAATGTTTGTGAATTAAAATATAAGGAAGTTAATTAATTTGTGCAGATAAATCTGGTAAACATGAATGGATAAATAAATATGAAAATATTGCTTCATAACGAAGATAAGAATAACCTATAATAAAATAGAGTTGTAAAATAAAGTAATAATTATATCTTTATTTGACAACTCTATTTTATTATAGATTATTATTATCTTCGTTTTGTAGTTGTACTTCATAATGAATATAATAATAACCTATAATAAAATAGAGTTGTCAAATAAAAATGTAATTATTATTATTTTATCATTGTTAAGTTTTTTTGTTAAAATTTTTATGCGGATCTTGACATTAGAAGACACATAAATCATAGTTTTTCATTAGTAACTATATAAAAAATAATTAACAAACATCAAAGATGATAGAGAAAAATAGGGCGAAATGAACAACTTAATACAATACGTAGACAATCAAAAAACAATCATAACTTTTATCGGTTTATAGAATAAAATAAATGAAAAAACAACTAGAAAAAATCATGGCAATTTAACATCAACAATCATAAAATCAATTCAATATCAACAACATAAAACAATTATAAAATAAGAGGAATAATAAATTCAGAGAAAATCAACTTAACATCAACAATCATAAAATCAATTTAACATCAACAACAGAAAACAATAATAAATCAGATAAAATTAAAAAATTATTTCATCAACATAATAAAAAAAATCAAAAGAAAATAGGACAAGTATGAAAATGAGGAAAAAACAATACATTGAAAAAACGCAATAGGAAAATGAGGGAGAGGAGAGACGACAGTGGAAGTAGAAATGGGAGGAGGGAGGGAGGGAAATGAGAGCGCATTGGAGGAGAGGTAAGGAAACACAGACAAGTGATGGTGGAGAAAGAGAGAGAAACGTGAGTTGGAAAGGGGAAAAACAAGGTACAAGTAAGATATTATTAGAAAATTTGATAATTGTATCATCTAAAATTGATGAATCAAAAAGAATATTATAGTAGCATAAGATAAGTGTATCCTATCCTAAAACATGATTAACAGCAACTACCCTAAAACAGACATAACAACTAACAAATAGAAAATAACTAACTAATCCAACAACGCTTAACTACTCTAATTTTCATATACCCTTTTTCTGCATTTTCCTGCCATAACAGCAAACCCACTAAGTTCTGAATTGGACTCAACGTGCCTTGGGTTAGACCCAACAAAGTATGGCCTCTAATTAGATTATCCAATTTCCTTTTTTTATGAACTAGAAGGCTATAATCAAATTGGCCCAAGCCCATTAGGTCTAAAATTGGACCTAACATTAACGAGGCCTATTTTGATTATTCTCTCTCTTCTTTGTCGAACTCTCACCTCAGCTGCGACCAATCTGGTTGTGTCAAATTTCTTGAACGCGGAATCGAACAGAACAAATGCGGTGGTGGAAGGTGAATGTCTGAGAAGTTTTTCCGCCACAATTTCAAGTATGAGGGACAAGAAGACGAAGCTCGAATCGAAGAAAACATTTGCTGCATCTAGTATGGCTTCAAGGACAAAAGCTCCGCCAAAAGAAAAATAGACGATAAATGAGGACAAGACAGGAAAGAGGAATAACGTCATTGATGAACCTTGAGATGTGGCAACTCGTCGCTGTTGTCCTTCAGGTCTGGTGGTTTTGGTGGCAGTGGGGTAGCCACAGTTAGCAAATATGCCCGCAGATGCAGTTCCTGCGTGGTTAGTTTCCTTATATAATTATGATCTCTGCAAAGAAAAACTCTAAGTATAAAATCAACTTGGTTCCAACAAGGCCAACTTGGTTCCGATTACAAATCTTCAGTTTCTTTTTTCTTTGCACCTTTCTTCATTCTTGTGCCCTATTTTTTACCCATTCACTCTCACTATATTTTTCAGTTTCAATTTGTTACGTTGTTTTCCCGTTTCTGTTTCATCCATTCCTTCTCCCCTCTGTTATGTCATCATCTGAATCTCAACCAACACAGACAATATCTTTGAACAACCCTAACTCTTTGTTGGAACCAAGTTGATTTTATAATTAGAGTTTTTATGATAACAAAAGGATTTTATGAGACCAATATATTTGACTGCAAAGAGTATAAGAAGATATAGTCAAGACTTGAAGAAGATTTGATCAAGACTTATCTATAACAAAATATGAACAGAATCAATCTGAAGAATTTACAAACGCAATCTGAACAAAATACAAACAGAATCAATCTGAAGAATTTATAATCTCAATCTCGACGAGAACGGAGCAACGTTCAAGAACATCATTCCCATGTTCCCTTTCTTTTGGTTTAAGAGTCGAGAGTTTAAATGTCTCTGAAGTTTTTGACTGCAATGCGCTACTATGTTTTGCCAAGTCTTTAAAAACAAAGGTTTTTTTATCAAGACCACAACATTTCTATCGAACCAAGGTTCATAGAAACTCGGAAATTAGTGTCTTATTGAACTCGAGAGGAGACCTAAAATTGTCTTAGTATGTTGCGTTACTTTAGGCTTTGTGTTCCTTTGTGAGTCTTTATATGTTGTTGTTCTTACTTTAGACCTAAGGATGGCCGCTTTGCAAAGGCGGTAGCTTTGGAACAAAAGAAAGTGAAAGAGGAACAAGGGGACAACTTCTATCGCGATTGCGAGTTCGTTGTGCAGTTTATTCTCTTCTTCTTCTTGGGGATCTAGTAGGTATGCGGTCCTCCAACTTAATTGTCTTATTTCAACAGGAACGACAACCCTGATTCCATAAGTTAGTTGAAATGGAGTTTCCCCCATGGTGGAGTGGGGAGTTTTTCGATAAGCCCAAAAGATGGCGGGGAGCTCTTTGCTCCATCATCCCTTAGCATCGTACAAAATCCTCGGAGGATGATGCAGTTGGCATTTCGACTTTCCTATTCGTTTGCGAGTGCTCGATAGACATGACAATGTTTTAATCCCAGCTCTGTGAGGTGTTCTTGCAATTTTCTGTCGACGAATTGTGTCATGTCAGTTATGATGACTTAGGGAATGTTGAATTTGGTTAATGTGTTTTTCTTGAACAATCTTGTCGTGATCTTTGTTAGAGGTTTCGATTCAATCCATTTGGTG
This sequence comes from Cicer yamashitae, assembly GCA_037974755.1. Taxonomy (NCBI): domain Eukaryota; kingdom Viridiplantae; phylum Streptophyta; class Magnoliopsida; order Fabales; family Fabaceae; genus Cicer; species Cicer yamashitae. The sequence continues at coordinate 56,446,341 of JBBPBQ010000002.1, read as the reverse complement.
AAATTGTCAAGGACCACTATTAGGAATCTTAGTTGTCCTGGTGGTTGTGGGAAAGGTTGGAGTATATCCATCTCCCACCATGCAAAATGCCATGACGAGGTGAGTGCAGTGAGCTCGACTGGTGGCGTTAAGTCGTAGTCCTCATGCCATTGACATTGTCGCATTTCAAGATGAAAACTTTGGCATTTCTTGGATAATTAGCCAGTAGTATCTAACACGTAAGACTTTTTGGCGAGGGTTATGCCTCCTAAGTGGTGCCTACATATGCCTTTGTGCATTTCTTTGACCACAGTCCCTTTCTATATATTGTTCATGCGATGAGTAAGAGCATGATTGATGTTTTACCTTAGCAGCTTTGGTCTTGTTAAGAGGGAGTATTCCTTTAAGGATGTACTCTATGATTTCCCCAAAAAAGGGTGCCATGACCCATTTGCCCCTCGTGATAGCTAGCTTTGACAGGACATCAACTCTTGCATTTTGTTCGTGACGAATGTGTTCGACTATAATATTTTTGAACTTAGTCATTATTTCCTTTACTTCAGTGAGATACCTTTGTAGCATTTGTTTTTTTTTTGCCCGGTAAACTCTATTGATTTGGAAGACGACGAGTTGTGAATCTTTGTTCAACGTAATCTGGTTAGCACCAAATTCATGTGTTAGTTGTAACCTAGTGAGGCAAACCTGATATTCTGCTAGGTTGTTAGATGTTGGAAACATCAGCTCCACTTCCCTTGGTGTTGGAGGATCTTTCAACGATGATAGTCTATTTGACCCTCAATTCAGAAGACGTGGGGGTCATTTCGACTTCTTTTCTAGATTCTTCCCAAAGTCTATGTTCAACCCCCAATTTCCTCAGCTCTGAAAGCCCTTGCTCAACTGAAATATGAAAATACATATAATTAACTAAATAAAAAACTTTATCGAGGATATTTAACAAACAAGAATACGCCCCTTAGCATAATTAATTAAAGTCGTCATCAATGGAAGTAAAATTAAAGCATGATCCACAATTTGCAGAAAAGTTATATATCTGGTATTTATATTTTTGAAGTGCAACGTGTTGTCTGAAACAAGTGGCTAATGTAAGTATGTTGTAAACACACTCCTGAAAGTTTCTTCGCATCATATCAACCAAGAAAACTCTCCTTACCTTGTCCTTACCTCAAGTTTATACACATCAGTGCAATGTTTATGCAACTTATTTATATTATCTTCCATGATTTAGCTTCTTTTTTTAAAAAATAAACAACTTTCCATGATTAAAGGTGACCAGTAGTAAAACATCGACCCAAGCAATATGTAATAATGGTGAAACCAAAGTTGAACATTTTTCTTCCCAACCAATTAGCATATAACGGGGTTGTTAAGTCCATGTGATATGCAAACTAATTATTTAATTAAAATAAAATAAATGTTTGACACTACCATCAACAACATCGTGTGAGGTAGGTGAATGCCCACTCCGACCAATCCAAAACTGAAAACATTCTTTGGCAATGTCCTCCTCTATACCATGAGCCTTGACTCTTCTCCAAAAATAAGTCAGCCAGGCCTGCCACGAAGAGTAAATCCACTTAGAAAGCATGTTTCAGTAATGCAAACATACTTCTCAATGAAGGCGACCATCCACTTTACTGGTCAGTTGTCACAAAATCAAAGTGTTGTTGCAAGCCACCAATATCTATAAAAAGGCTAACGGGATAGAAGAGTGATGTAAATTATAAAAAGTAACGTTACAAAAATAAAATTAAAACAGAGAACCATGCAATCCAGAATCCAGGAAAGCATGCCTTCTTGGTATAGAAGACAAATAACTACAATAGATCCATACACTCCAAGAAGCTACCAGTGAGGCAGTGATATAGAGTACGGAATAGTTCATAGATAGAATGGAATACCTCCTTGGAAAGAACATCCTCAGATTCCTCTGGCCTCAATTCTACAAAAATACAATGATGTACTTAAATTGTCGTTTGCACATTAGCAACAAAGCACAGATATGCTTATCTAAAAAAAATGCACAGATATTTTGGCAAATAATAAGGTGTGGGAGCACGTAACAAAGGCTTCCATAAACTTAGGATCCCCTAGTGATTTAATATCTGGCAACATTCAAAAGTGTACAGAGTCAAAATATTACTGGTACATATAAAAAAATATTTTAGTCCAACATGTTTTATAGTAGTGATTTGACGCATGTTTATAGTGGTTTGAAGCATTAATCGATGCAAAGTTTCAACATTTGCTTCTCTCTCTCAACAATGTATAGCCCGAAGTGCATGATGTGAGTTTACTATACACATGAACCATAAAGATAACACGAATAGTGACATAAGCAGAAATGCATAGCTGAGACTAGTTGTCGAGCAGAATTTGGACGCCTCTGTTGGGCTAATGCTTGCACAATAGCATCCTAAACCTTAAAAAAACAACCTAAAAATTAATATATATATATATATATATATATATATATATATATAGAGAGAGAGAGAGAGAGGGGGAGAGAGAGATTAGCATTTCTTATAATCACCAATGCATTTGTAGAACACCTTTAAAGAAGCAAGCTCCTTGAGTCCCATTTCAACCGAAAGCATACTTTCAATATTTCCTTCTCCAGTAAGATCATTAATGTCTGGAACAAGATTGCTCCTCTTCTCTGTTGCATCATCACCTGCTTCAAAATCATAACAATTATCCATCGAAAATTCACATGCCCATGCAATAGAATAACGAAAATCATCACCATAAAAAAATATAGCACAGCAGAGATTAATTCTACAATGCAGGCAAACTAATATGAACTGTAGAGTCCAAATTTTTATTTCATGCCTTTTTCCCAGCATTCCTCCTTGGCCTTTTGTCCTGCAGAAACAACGACCTCAAATGGAAGAGGGGCTAAGGATGACAAAAGTTCATACTTTGAAACTGCAACATCTGCGCAGATACCTATCAACCATGGCAAAAATTACACAAGATTGCAGGAAGTGAACTATAAAATTATTCATTTGTGCAACTCAGCCAAATTCAAACTAGATATACAACCAAAATATAGTTTTATATGCATATAATAATACATTTGACTTTTAAAAAAACTGATACTTAAAGTTTTGATAATGTATTCTAGTGCTGCCAAGAGATGCCTTTTAGCCCCACCTCCAAAAGAACAAAAAGGAAGATAAAGCACCGCCTATTGTTAGCTTAGTTTATTATACAGCTAAATCCCAATATGCAAGCAAGCCCAATATCTACTCACACACTAATTAGTTTTACAATAGTAGTAATGATAGCTCTTAGAAGTAAGAGTTATTTAATCTTTTAAGCTTCAATTTATTAAATATAATATGACATTAAGTAAGGAAGTTTGCATTTTATTTGAATTAGTGTTAATTAAGTCTGCATCTATAAATATCTTGTTTGGCACTGTAAAATGTTGTGCTTTGGAATTATATCTCTAGGCTAGTGTGCAGGTAAATAATTAGGAAAAATGTTTCAAGGTACAGCGGCATTTGTGCATGACCTAAAGGACAGTTAAGTTTCCTTATGAGAGACAAAACAGGAAGAAGTACTTTGTTGGATAGTCTTAAAAACCGGCTCAGACCTGCCAGTCAACCCATCCAACTGGGAAATGGTGATATGACTGGCTCAACCCAAGTATTGCATCGTCCATGCATTGAACTGGTGTGAAGTGGCCGATGTTCCGAACAAACCGGTGGGTTTCTATACTTGGACCGGTTTTTTAACAATTTAAAAAAATTAACTATAGGCCATATAATTTGCACTAGGTCCAATGACCAATTTTCTTAGATCACCAACTTTTCATTACTCTTGGATGCCTCTTTTGTTTAGTGGGCAGTCTTTATATAGAGAGTGTAAGAAAGTAGATTTTTCAATGTGAAATTCAATAGTAAAGTTTGGGAGAGTTTTCAAGTGTGAGAGTTCTAACTATTGAACATAACTAAATAGCCAATGTTGAGCAATAATATGATACTTAATACAACTTTATTTACCTTTACGGTATTCATAAGTGTTGATATTTAAATATAGGCATATTTTTCTTATATAGTGTAGATAATTATGAGAATAAATCAGATTTGATATGATTCTGATTTGTATTTATTTGTATTCTTGTACAGCTAGAAATTATAGGAAGCAGTTTTGTTCCTCCTTGATCTTTTCGGTCACTATTCCATTGCCGTGTTTCCGATTGAGCGCTCCTTTATTTTCAATTGTTTTCTCTTTTCCAATGTGATCTCTTCCTTTTTCCAACTATTGTCTCTTCCAACCACAATCGCCGCCATCAAAAATATTTTCAAACAATTTTTCCGACGATACCATCTCCATTGTGTAGAATCTCCTGATTCTACGCTGCCACAAAATTTTCAGGCCCAAAACATGTCCCACACATGCTCACGCGCCTTCAACCACTGCATTTTCGCCCATGTATCTGTGCGTTCGGGAAGTCTGGCGGCCGCCAGGTAAGTTTTTTCACTGTAACTATTCTAGTGAGTTTTTTCTCCTCCTTTTATCTAAAACCCATAAAAAATAATATAAAATTTATAATTTTTTTATGCTGACAGGGCCCTGAAGAGGGGTATCCGTGGAGATGGAGACGAAGAAAAACATCTCACATGGTGGGGTAGGGGACATCTCTGTACATGGAAGAGTAGAGGTGGGCAGAAATGTGATATTTTAGCATGTGCACAAGAGGGAGAGAAGAAGCATTTGGTCGGTTTTGGAGTGAAACCCTAGGGAGAAATAAGCTATCTTCTTTGAAGGAGCTATAGCTCTGGGTGTTATTTTCCTTGTTGTAATAGCTCTTGGAGTTACTTTTCCATTCAAATATAATCACTTTTTTCAGATTGGTTTCCAAACAAATTACTTTCTTGTTGTCTATTTGTTGTCTTACAATTGTGCGGTGAAATTCTCATTTAAGTTTAGGCGGTAGTTTTCTATTGCAAGTCACTCTCAAACCATTTCTTCATTTAATTCATCTTACATGGAACCTATGGTTGGCATATGGTAGCGATAAGTGATTAGCATATGGAACCAAATTAACCAATTGATATCAAAATGACTTGTTTGTCATGTCATAAAGAGACACTATAATCACACCACCAAAAGAAGAAGAAGAAAATGAGGCTAAACCAGACAGTATCTTACCATACTTTGCGGCTAAACCCCAATACCGAGCTAGCCAACACCTATTAAGAACGACTTCCTCCTGAGAAGGTAGTTTATATAATGAGTATTCCAAATAACTTACAAATATCATTGGATTCCAGCAACTCTGGAAGTACCTACCATTTCTTTCTGAGTTAATATCATTCTGTGTCATTGATCGAAGAGCTTTCACCTCAGATTCAGCTCCATTAAGCTGTCTCACTGTGGCTTCAGACTCTACTTTTGCATTCTATTTGTGAGGAAATAGTTAAACCATAAATGGTAGCCTGTATTGAGAATATTTTAAGAAGTTGATGTATTCACCTTGACTTCAGCTTGTAGAGATGTGATTTCCTTATCAACTCCGTCGTTAGAGTCTCTGGAACTTTTAAGTGCAGCCTATCAAAAATAAAACTGCCATAATAAGGGACTGGATAAGAAACAGCACATCCTACTATTTTGCTAAACAATAGCTCCATCTACATTCACTTAATAACATAAATTAACTACATCGTAGGTTGTATGATATGCTGCAAAGTTATTTCCATGTTACCTCTCTTTGACGCAATGTTGCCTCATTTCTGCAATGTAATAAGATTGGGTACATAAATACTACCAAGTGAAGGAAAACCATTTGCAACAGGTTTAACTAAAATTTACTCACCTGCTTAAGAGTTTAGCCTCCAAAGATACCCCTTCTCCGAGGGAAGCAACCTACAGGCTCGGATAAAAGGATAGACTAAACATAAAGTTCACTAGTGCACAACACATAAACACACATATCTAAACCCTAAATCCTCTTAATTATTTAGGGATTTGGATCATCTCACATAAGAATTAAACATGAACGGGTCATGTTCATCATCTCACCATTAAAATGTACTAGACTTCATTTATAATTTTTTAAGCTATAAATGCCAATACATTTTAATGGTATGATGGTGAACATAATTCCCTCATATTTGATTCAAGCATGAGAGGATCCAAATTCATTATTTAGTTCATTTATTAGAGTGAATATGATTCGACATTTGTCTTCACCCCAAACTACATACGGAAATGAGACATTCTCAATTGTCTCACTCGTACTATATCAATCATTACAACCAATAGAGATCAAACTTTACCTCAAATCGAGCTTTACCACCTCAAGTGGGTTTTGCTCCTCATCCCAAAGCTTCCATACAACCTCTAAACTCAAGGGAGACCTTCAGCGCCAACGGAAAATTTACATCACTTAGCAAAGTAGCCCACACACCAGCATAGAATAAACGAAAACATGACAAATAATTTACACATAGCATGAAACCAATGTATAATAATTTCAGGACCTGAAACAATCAAAAACGACACAACAAAATTCAACGAAAGGTCTCACCAAAACCTCGAAATGGTTCGACGTCAACTTTGGAATGACGCGCAAACTAATAGTTCTTCTTGAAGGTTTCGGCGCATATCAAAGTATGTCTGTTATATTCATCAATTGATTAAAAATATTATACAAATTTAAAATCATGATTATAATATATATAGAGGCAGATCCCATGTATGGTGAGGGTGTTCACCTGCCCACCCTGAACTTTGAAAAGTTGCACCAATACCTCCTATTTTCTCTTTTTACATTCTAACCACCCTAGATTTCTTTTTGTACCTTAAGCCCAACACACCTAAAATCTGAAAGTACTATCATTTTTAGCACTGTCTGAGCCAGGGTCCTGGATTTGCCACTACATTCACACACACGCACACACAGAAACTGCAGTAAAAGAATGAAGTAACATTTTACCTGAGCAGTGACCTTAATCTGGAAGCACCTATTGGAAGTACTTAGACCACTTTCACCAGAGTGTATTTCTACCATCATGAAGTATCGAATATAATTTTTCTCAACATAAAAAAACAAATAGACAAATAAAAATAGCTTTTTAATGAAAATAAAATAGTATAGATATGCATAAAAGAAAACCTTTGAATTCATACATGAGTATAGCTTATAATGCTTCAATCTCCATTTCTTGTTCTTGCGCGTAGTCTGCATGTAATAATAATAAGCAATTATCGAATAAGGGTTTGATTAACTAAACGATGTCGTTTTAATGGGAATTTTTGCAGTGTAAATGGAGGTGAATGAAAACAAGTTCTTAGAAGTAAAAGCATATATTAATATAATGAAAATAGAGAGTTGAAGATTGAAATTGGAAAATACCTGTCATGTTCTCAGGACAACATCCAACCTGGTCAAGGGGTGTTGATCTCTAGTTCCCCTTCCAAACTCTGGTACACCAAGGAAATACTATGCCTTTCATCCCTGATCGCCTTCACATTGGATTTGAATGAAGCTGCTGCTCGTGCTAATTTTGGTTCTCAATTCTCCTTCAAGTGGAATTTTTATGGTTAACTCTTTGAAATTTGTTCGAATTTCACCAAGACTACACGACCATTCCATCCCCAACACCACATACACACCTCCTAATTCAAAAATGAAGAAATCTTGTTGTATCTCCATTTCTTGCATGAGTAATTTCAATTGGGGACACGTTCCCTCACATGGAATTTTTCTACCATCTCCTACTACAACATAGTATGGTGAAGTTTCTTCTGGTTCTTATCTTCCTTCTTTGACTAACAGAAGAAATAAAATTGCGGGATGCTCCACAAACTATTAAGACTACCACTTGTTTATCACCAAGAGATAGTAGCTAGGTGACATTGTGATGTTCTGGGGACAACCCTTTGGCACAGATGCTATAGCTGCACTATGGTATAATTATACCTTGGCATAAGGAAAATCAGTGGAGAAACAAAGCTGGATAGGTGTGCTTATATTGGTATTGCAACATGCTGCAACATTGTGAAGATTTCACATGTATGATACGATCATTACAACTTAGTACACACAATGGTTGCATTAGCCCAAATCAACATGTAAAACTGAAAATTTACCTTAGCTATTGATCTTCAATTTGAGAGATGGCATCAGACAAATATAAGATAGAGGTGCATACTTAACTGAAAATTTTGAGAATTCCTCTCAAATTTAAGATAGAGGTGTATACATACTATTTTTTTCAAAGAGTTCATGACAAAATCATCTTGTATTTTATCATAACTGAGTCTTGGATATCTTGACTTCTAAAAGAAGATAATAGAGCAATATTTACACACTAAAATTCCAATATAAGACCAGAATGAAAAATCTAGAATTACTTGATTGCTTGCTTTTACTCCATTCAGAACCGCACTTGCAGTTATAGCTGATATTAAAAAAAAAAAAAACTTTTTCACACATTTACTCCTGGCCTAAAAAGCGTGCATATGGTAAACAAATCAACCTTGATAGTTGTGATTCTTTCGAGAAAAGACCCCAGCAGTTACTATAAACTGAATCAAATATGCTATTTGCATATGGCTTTTACAGAATTCATTCACAAACACCCATATACTGCAGTGAAACTTTGCATTCCACTCCATAATGAAAAGATTAAGCCATGTAGTATGAAGGGTTACGAAGTTCAACCATTAATGAAAGACTGTCATAAAAGAGAAAGATGCATGCCCAGCAGCATTGGGCTAGCTTGAAACTTGCAGTTATGAATATAAAATTATCAACTCTAGATAGTTTTGCAGGCATACCTTGTTTGGTGAATTAACCACAACATCACTTATTGTGACAGCAACTTCCACTGATCTCTCTGGTTCATCATAGATGATAACCACAATATACCTTAGAATTACAAAGCTTACAAAATAGAATTAGTTTGAAATAACTTTATGTAATCGAATAAAATAAAGAAAGAGATCAGTTGACATTAATCTTACTTTAAGATAAAGGATGTGATTAACACAAGTAACATCAAACAAGCATGTAAAAGCATAAAAGATTAGCCACCAATGCAAAATCCTGACGATAACTTCTCAATTATACTAACGTGTCAAAACCAGCACCTGTTAGTGTTCCTTAGTTTCTATCCCTAGCGTGCTCTGTTGAACAAAGCTCCTCTATATATAAGAATATGCTATTATGTGAAACTAATGCAACCATGTATGAGCTCATAAAACCAACACAAACAATTATAATAAAATAAAATAAAAAAGCTTGAATTGCTGATCACCAGAGAATTTTATCTCATCAAGCTGAAGTAAACTACAAGCAACAGATTGCAGATCATATCATTATTTAATTTATTAGAGAATATTAAGCAAGCTGGTGTATCAATTTGTAGAAAAATCTTTACTAGGGATGGGACTACTTTTATAAAATACAGTTTCATTAGATTTGAATCTATCCTCGTGTCTACCAATAATCAAAAAGGGACATTGAACTATAGTAAAACATAGTACAATCACATTCCCATATCCAACCTTTGCAAATAATTTTGTATACACCTCTGTCTTAATTAAATTTGAGAGATAGCATAAATCCAAATAATTTTCTATTCCATGGCACTTCTCCCTTCCACTCAACAACAAACACAACTCATTTTATGATTCCACTGAGAATATTTGACATTGTCCAAATACCAGGCAACACAGTCCACCAATAACAGGTAGGCTAATCCCTCATATCCAACCTTGATTAAAAAAGTTAGCATTAAGTAGTGAACACATTTACAAGTAGATACTTACAGTTCAACTCTCATGCTTTAACCAAGTAGATACATAACACCAGAAATATAACTCTGTCATAAGTGGTAAGAGCTAGCATATAGACAACCCAAACACAGCACTAAGAAAAAGTTGACTGTTGCCAAGGGACTAGGGTCGTCAAGACAAAAGATATCAAATTATCCATCCATGTTTTACATTTTGAATAAAAACATATAAAAATTGTATATAAGACAGCAACTAGCTTTCATTTTTAAGGCATCATCCATCATATTTTTGGGCCATCAAGACATTCAGATTTCAATTCACTTATCAAACCAAACTTGTATTCCTAACATTATGAATAAGGAGATCATAATGCATTTTCCCTCTAGGGTCATTGAGGCATCCATCACTTACAAAATCTATAGACCAAAGTATATCCACTGCTTTCTGCTTTTGGGACATATACCCCTTTTTATGAAAACAGATTTCATCTTGCAATGATTCAGTCTTTCAGGTTTTGTATAACCTGTTAAATTATAATTTACAAGATGGATGGTTCTCTGGTTTATGAAGCAGAAGATTGAAGGACTTGAATATATCAAGAACGATAAAATGGGTAGCCCGATATCGTTCCTAATAGATATAAAAATAAAAATAAAAACCAGACAGATAAATTTGTTGGAATGAAAATTCTAAAATCGTGCAAAACTCAATTTAAAAATCATTCTGAAATATTTGGGCCAAACAGGATCTTGGGACAGAACACATTTGCTCAGTTAAGGTTCTTTATTTTCTCAAGCAGAAGATTGAATGTTCTTCAATAAACAAGAATGAGAAAACTTGTTTCCCACCAGGCATCGATGCAAATATGATGGAACGAAAATTCCAACTTTACCGTAGCAAACATTCATGCAGGTTACGGGTCATGAATTTCACCGTTTTTTATGAAGAAATATCCCACCTTTCAGTGATTCACGGTCTTTTAGGGTTTGTATTCCCTAATAAATTTTGATTAACAAAATCGAATGGTCTTTTTTTTCTCAAGCAGAAGACTGAATGTTCTTGAATAATCAAGAACGAGAAAAATAATATCTCAATTATAAACAAGATGGGTCGAATTTTGTTGGAATGAATATTCCAAAATCATGTATAACTCCATGATCGTAACAAACTTAAAAAGTTTCTTTCAAAATCTTGGTAACAAAATGGGATTTGGGACGGAACACACATTTCCTCAATTAAGGTTCTTTTCGCAGAAGATTGAATGTTCTTGAAATAATCATGAATGAGAAAAAGAGCATGCCAAGCAGAAGATTGAATGTTTTGTGATAGAAAATGTTTCCTCAATCAAGGTTCTTTTCTCAAGCAGAAGATTGAATGTTCATGAATAATGAACAACGAGAAAAAGAACCTGCCAAGCAGAAGATTGAATGTTTTGGGACAGAACACGTTACGACATGTCGACGCAGCATTGTAAGCTAGAAGTGTAATGTTAACGCAGAAAGAAATAATATCCGCTGTTTATAAATCATGTCGTAATGGGCTTTTGTTTTAGTGACGGGTCCACTGCCGAGTTATTATAAACTTAGTCCTTGGAAACAGTTGATGGATATATATTCATATTACAAAAAATGCTTTTAAAAAAATTAATGTTAAATAAATTAAAATGTTTTTTATTTTTATTATTGGTCAGAGGCTATCAAACTTTTACTTTTATTTGCATTATTTGATAAAATTATTTTATATTAGATGGATGTGAAAAGTGTTGTTTTAAATGGTTACATAAATAAAAAAGTGTATGTCAAACAACCTCTTGATTTTGAAGATAATGAATTTCTACACTATTTTTTCAAGATGTAAATATGTATTTGGTCCCTACAAATATATCACTTTTTGATTTTAGTCCCTGTAAGTTTTTTTGTTTTGTATTTAGTGCTTGTAAAATCAGAGACAATCGACTTTGATCCCTAACTTCAAATCAACATTACAAAAATAGAATGTCGCTCGGCCCTATAAATGCATACCCACACATCATCTTTTATAATATATTAAAAATTAAAATGTTTTATATTATTAATTAATAAATTTATTAATTATCATTTAATAATTAGTGTTATTTTATTTAAAAAAATATGAATAGAAATAAAAAGTGGGGTTTATGGGTTTTTGAAAAATCCGTCTTCTTCCGTGATATGTTTGCAGAGACCAAAGAAATATTTAAACTTTTTTTCAAATTAAAAAATCTTTGTATGGTCTAGAATAGGCTCCAAGAGTTTGGTACGATAGATTAAGCAATTTCTTATTAAAGAATGATTTTGAAAGTGACGATTAACTCTACTTTGTTTAGAAAATCATCTAAGAATGACATTATCATTATTTAAATCTATGTTGATGATATCATTTTTGGTTCTAGTAAAGACATTCATATTCATGCAATTTTTGGGATTTGGTAGGAATTCCTTATAGGCATGCAGTTGGTGCCGTTACTGAGAAGGAAGATGATCCTTTTAAATATGTCCATAAGTATTACAATATAGATAAAAGTGTAGAGTGTTATAGTGAGGGTATAACACTTATTAATGGACAAAACAAATGGCCAAACACTGATGATAAGCCCGAAATCTTGCCACCACAATACAAGCGTGGACCTGGTAGGCCTACAAAATTGAGGAGGAGGGAACCAGACAAGCCTATAGTGGGTAAGTGGGATAGGACAAATACCACACATAGGTGTAAAGTGTGTTAAAATGATGGCCATAATGCAAGGACTCGTAAAGTGGCAAAAGATGCCAAAGCTGCACAAAATACTACAGAGCAACAACCCATACAAGGAAGCCAAACTTCAGCAAAAAAAAAAAAAGTAAGCATATACTAATTTATTTACATTTAATATTCTGTAGTTATTTACATATTATAAATAATTTTGTATTAGGGGAGGCCTAAGGGCAAGTCAAAAAATTTAGTGTGTGTTGATCAAGATGTGCCGGTAAGTGAAGATGTTTTTGTGATAGAAGTACCTATCACAAAAGAAGCACATGTAATTGAAGATAGACATGTAGCTCAAGATCTGTCTTAAGCTATAGACCCATATATGATGGCTTTAGTTTTGTTTGGAGATGAAGAAATTCCATTCAATATACCAACAGAACTTGTTGCTACTGCACCTGCCTGTGCTCCTGCCCCTGCTCGTGACCCTGCACCTACCTGTGCTACTGCTCCTTCATCTGCGTCTGAACCTCTGAATGATGTGAGTTATCAAATTATGCCTTATTTACTTTAAAAATTTGCACTGCATTGGACTTATTTACATTAAAATATGCATTATGTTACTTTTAAATTATGCAATTAGATAGTTTAAAAATCTGCACAACATTGGACTTGTTTAAATTAAAATTCTGCACTATGTTACTTTAACATTATGCACTTATTTACCTTAAAAAGTTTGCACTGCATTTGTTTAAAATTCTGCACTATATTTGGGTTTTTGTAGGAAAAAAAAAAAAGCGAAAGAAGTAAGTGTCAAGAAAATTGGATCTAAAGCATGTGAGGACTAGTGATAGGTTGAAAGTGCTTAAAACAAAAAATTATGTTGGTTTTGGCAGTGTTGAAAGAATGATCCCAAAGTTAGAAGTTGTGTGAAAGTTATGAGAAGTTGGTCTGACATTGCCAAAAGTTTCACACAATGACCAAGTTGGGAGGATTATATTTTGGATTGTAATTTGGAAGTATTTTAGATGTATTTTGGATTGTAATTTGGAAGTATTTTAGATGTATTTTGGATTTATCCATTTTGGATTGTATCTTGGATGTATTATGGAGTTAGTACTTTGATTTGGATGTATTTTGGATTGTATCTTGGATATATTATGGAGTTAGTACTTTGACTTGGATGTAGTTTGGATTTATACATTTTGGATTGTCACTTGAATGTATAACTAAATATTTAGTAATATAATGTGATACTTTGATGATGTATGGTGTCTTTAATTGAGCTTAAAAATCTAGGTGTGGTCCAACATTTGGTGCAAGGACCTTAACAATCTAATTGAACTTATTTATGTCACTTGAATGTATTACTAAAATTGATGGCTTGGAAATCAAACATTTTCATTTATTTATAGGCTTATTATTCTGCAAAAATTCAATTATTCTGCTTAGTATACCAGACATTAAACTGCAATTATACTGCTAAAATTCTGCACTTATTCTGCTACAACTATGCAGCATTTTCATTCATTAATAGGCTTGGAAATCAAAACATTCATTAACAAACAAAATTCCTTTCACTCATTCATCATATTCAACAAAACAATATGGACTATGTTAAATGGTTACAATTAACTAATTTAGTCAAAGTTAAAAGTGTAGGAAACACATTTGAACTGATGAAAGGATGTTAGATATATTAGTTAGTTAGTTATACAAAATAAATGCAAAAGTTAGTTAATATAGTTAATTATACTAATTAATTGTTTCTCATTACCTATATAAATTTTATGTATGTATGATTTGATGTTCTTCAACAATTATCTCTTTATTCAATGTCTCAGTGTCATGCCATCACTGATCCTACACTTCAAATCTTGCATTAATTAATATAAATATGCTAAGGTTGAATCTGCTTCCTTCCCTATTTATATTTTGTTCTTTATCAAACAACGTGTTCATATAAGGATTACTTTTTTTTGCCATTAGAATACTCGGTTTCCTACAGCCACATTATAAAACTAAATGCTTGACAATTTTACACAAAAGATAAATTATGACCCCATCTCCTTTACTGTTAGCTTCCAAGTTGTTGCTTGAACAGCAAGAAAACAGAAAATGCACTATTGAGTGAATGGTAAGACTTGTGTATTTCATAGATTGACAATCCTATTTATACATGAGCTATTCTTACACATTCTAACTACAATCTAACTAACTAACTAACTGGTTGGTTAGTTAGTACATTCAATTATTACATTACTTGAATTACAAGTCATCTAGTATTTACCCCCACCTCCTTCACACAAATCAATTGAACACGTCTCAATCTTAATTGGAACTTCTGTTTATAATAATAAGATTAAAATTACTAGCAAATCAATCGGTATCCTGCTATCCAACAGGCTTTCTTGGCATCAAATCAATTGGAACACGTCTCAATCTTGGCATCAGTCGAACTGCACAGGCTCCGTGACAGGAGGTATACAATCTACCTTATACCGTAGCACCTACAGTCCATATATAATAACACTCATCAGAAAGTCCTAGTATTTTTAGTACATGCAAATAAGTTAACAAAACTCCAAAAAAGAAAAAACAAAAGAATGCAAATGGGAAAAGAAGCCATGAAGTGTCAACGTGGTCGGTCAAAAACAGTATCAGCCAAAACGTAACAATAGCTCTCTACACATACAAAAACAATGAGCAAATTATGATATAGTGCGAGGATCAGTCAAGCCTCATAGAAGCACATATTGTGAAGATGGCGGTATCTAATCAGATTCAAGAATGTAAAATCATCAATAATAAGCCCAACGAATAAGCATATTTGTATTCAGTAATCAGCCCAAGAGGGATAATGAGACGGTTTGCAACTCACTGAATAAGTTAAACAAGTTACACACCTTTCTAAAAAAAGTTGAATGTGTGTTGTCCCATATCAGTTTATAGCTTCCAGCCATTAATGTGCAGAAGTTCCCCTAAAATTACATCACATAAAATTTAAGATGAGTATTTACACATCAAATGCCCAGTGAGTGGAGCATATAAGTTGCAACAAACATGATAGACTCACTTGGTCAGACTCATATCGGCGGTAAGGCAACATCAGCTGTGTCAACCAATCAGCCACCATGAAAAAGAAAAATGGCAAAACAGACATGGGTTAAGAGAACAAAACACAATATAGAACATAAAAAGGGTGAACAGGGACTGGATACGAGCCTAACAGATTGAAGATAAAAATGGACGATGAAAATTAACAAGGCTTCTGATAATCTAAAGTAACCAAATTAGAGTACAATACGGAAATGACAATCGAACTTACAGTTTTCTCCCCAGTAGGACTTGCAAACTCCAAACTAAATCCAATATCCTGACAATAACAAACAGAAGTTTACTGTAGAAGGATGTCTTAGAAATATCATGACAATTTGGAAGGAAAAAAAAACTGTAGCATCAATACCATATTTATCTTGCCTTGTACTAGAGAAAAATCCCATGCAATATACGAGTTTACCGAGTCCACCAAGAGTATAACCTGAGATTGGAAGAGTATCAAAATTTCTCAAAATCAAAACAGCACAATGCAAAGAGTTCTTAAATATAACCACAAATGCAGCTGAGTCTCAGATTCAATAATCAACAAAACTTACATTAACACTAAATTATGCATAAAATAGGGGGGGGGGGGGAAATTGTTATGTACAATAGGAAGCAAAATTTATAAATTCAACAACAATGATTTGGCTGTCTTGCTAGTTTGTCTACTAGTAAATACCTAGACAAGAATGTCATGTACACTATGTTTGGGAGATATTTTCTTGGAGGAAATAATTATATTTTTCAAAGCTCTCTTAAGGAACTGCCTAGTAAAAGGGTTATTTTCACAATAAATTGAACCAAACAAGCAAAGTTCCAGATTTAAGCATAAATTATACGCTATTGGAGAAAGACCAAAACTCACATTGGCCATATCTATGGCCAAAGCAATTATTACCTAACAAGTAGGTTAATTCTAAAATGGTATCAAAGTCTATCTTTGATCTGCTGTTGGACCCCTTTTAATATCCATGCACCAAGTCCAATAGCATTAGACATGAGGGGATGTATTGAAGAAAAACCCAAGCCACACATTAGCTAGAGTAATATGGTCTAAATAGAGCTAATAAAGCTTAGAAATCCTCACTTTGCAAGTCAGTTTTGTAGGGATGAGATAGATCCAAACCCAAATTCTAATATATATATACTTTAGGCAATTGCTAAGGTGGACTACCTATGTTGGTGGTCTATGGTAAACAATTATTTCAATCTATTAGATCCATCTATCTCTTGTGTTGGGAGTCTCACATTGAACGATATAGACTAAAATGTGTTTATAAGTAGATGGTATCCATAACATTACAAGCCAAATTGTAGGGTTGAGTTAAAAATAACCAAAACTTTTAAAATGGTATTACAATCTATCCAAGATCCGTTGGGCCACCCACCATCGCTCCACTCTGGTCATGCTCTAAATGTCCAATCATTGGTGTGAGAGTGTGTTAGGAGTCTTACATTAAATGAGATACGGTCTAAAAAATGTATTAAAAAGGTTTTATTTCCATCAGCACGACCCACCTATTTGTTTGAGTTTTTATGGCACTTTTGTTTTATCCCCCACTCTCACACCCCATATGTTGTTGGTGAAATGTGTCGTTTCCACTCTTCGTGTTAGGGAAAATGGCGTCGTGTTTGTCTGCATTGTTTTTCCTCCTATAAATAATGGTAAAACCATTTACAGGTAATTACAACTCATTATGTTAAATATTCTTTTGCCCAATTTGTCATCTTATTCTAGGAATGTGAGTATGTACAAATTAAAGAGGCACATTAATTTTTATTCACATCCATTTTCAAATTGACGGGACAGATCCAAGAGCATCAGTTTGCTAACAAGAAATTGATGGTGCGGCAAAGAACAACCTCAGTAAGAATATCCGCAATCTGAAAGTTAGTATTGATGTGAGGAATTGATATAACGTGGTTATATCATATGCCTCACGGATAGAATGGTAATCTACTTCAATAGGTTTGGTGTGCTCATGAAAAACAAAATTTGCAACTATTTGAATAGCACTTGTATAAGTTGTATTGTTAGCATAAAGAGATGTCGGCTATGTTTCAGGAAATCAAGCAGTAGACATAGCGCGATGATTCAATTTAGTAAAGGATATAGAGTCTCTTGTTTACTTCTTACTTTTCCATGAGATCAATGAAGAACTAAGAACCATGCACCAATCAGTGACAGATTGTTGAGTGTTAGGACACTCTGCCCAATCAGAATCACTATAAGCAATCAATTTAGGAATTATCCCAATAGGGAATAATAGACCCCGTTGAGAGATACCTTTCAAGTAGAGAATTATACGATGAAATGTAACTAAGTGAAGGTGCAACAAGAGTGCATGAATTGACTTACCAACTGAACAACAAATTATATATCAGGTTTAGTAATGGTCAAATAATTATGACTACTCATGAGTTGTTGATACACTAACGGATAGGTCAAAAGATCACCCTGATCACAGCTGATTGGAGGCCAACTATAGAAATCAAGTTTGTGGCATACTTATGCTGACGGAGAAATATACCCTTGGAGGTAGAGTGAACCTCAAGGCCAAGAAAATAATGCAAATTATCAAGGTCTTTCACATGAAATGAGGCTTGGAATTACCTGTATATGCTCTTACCATTATTTATAGAAGAAGTAACAATGCAGAAAGACATGAAGCCATTTCCTATAACATGGTATCAGCTTAGTCAATCAAACCTATGTAGTCTTGGTTGCGATCACAATTTTTTCTAGTCTTAGGTTTTGAAATTATTTTTGTGATTCCCTTTGTGGTCTCACTATGCTCGCAATTCTCTCTCTGTTTTGTGGTTCCTTCTTTGCACGATCCTTTGTCTAATCATGAGTTTGGGTTGAGTTTTTTAACATCCCAGCTCCACCGACCGACACTATTATTCACGATCTTCTCGCTCCTCCTTTCCCACCATTGTAAATTAGCGAGATTTTGTCTTCCGTTGGAATCGAGCTCGGTACCTAGGGGATAAATATCACTGTTCATCCATTACCACTACCAATTGAAAGCTCTCAATTAGTAGTGGGAATGAATGAATGGTGGTACTTATCCCGTAGGTACCGGACCCGATTCCCACGAAAGACAAAATCTCACTAATTTCCAATTGTGGGAAAGGTGGAGCGAAAAGATCGTGAATAACAGTGTCAATTGGTGGGGTCGGCCTGTTACAAGTTTCATTTTGGCTCTCACTGCTACTCATCATGAATCTTGGTTTGGTGCTTGTTGCTGCTCGCGGATCCTTTGGGTTCGCAGGTCTGGTTCCTTTGTTGCTGTTCGTGAATTTTGGTTTGGTTTGGTTCCTTTGGTGTTTGTTCCTTGCTACTCTTCACGGTTCTGTTTCGGCACTTTCTTTTCCGTGTATGTTTTTTGCTGCACTGCAATTTCGTGACCTCTCAAAAGGAAAGAGACGATTTTTTGCCAACTTCATCAGCAAGAATTATGCTGCTTGAGAATTTCAGTTCAAGATATATGTAAGGGAACGAATTATGGAGTCAGATGGATGGCGTTTCTAAGGCACGGCAGAGAAAGCTGTTTTAGATGCGTGGTAAGTAAAAAATTCTCAAATTATTTCTTGGATTCTCAGTACTATTGATCCTCAGATGATCAATAGTACGTGCTCTTTAACAATTGTTCAAGAAATATGGAACTATTTGAATCGTATTTACAACCAAGATAATGCAGCCAAACGTTTTCAGTTGAAGTTGGAGATAGTCAATTACAAACAAGGTAATTTGTCCATTCAAAAGTATTATTCAGGTTTTTTTAATTTGTGAACACTCTGCCAATTTATATGATGTTGATTTGAAAACTTTGCTCTCAGTTGCCCAAGAAGTCTATGACACCAGTAAGTAAGATCAATTTCTCATGAAACTTTTCCCGAAGTTATAAGCTGTTCGAGTTGCCATGCTGAATAGGAACATTGTTCCTTTTTTGGATACATGTGTTGGCGAACTTCTCAGTGAGGAGCAACGTCTACTTAATCAAGGAACCATGTCTCATGATATTGCCCTACCTGAACTCATTATGTCAAGGGAAATGGCTTCATGTCTTTCTACATTGTTATTCCTCCTATAAATAATGGTAAGAGCATTAACAAGTAACTACAACACATTATATTAGATATTCTATTATCTGGTTTATTTATCCTATCAGCCTGACATTTTATACCTCCTAAACATCGTCAATCATCATCTTTCCGACTGTCCTACGTCTATTATGTTTTTGTAGGTCTGTTAACTATATTTTACCTCCTCAGGTCTTATTATTTTTTAGGTCCTAAATATAAAAAACATAGTACACTTTATAAGTGTATTGATTACTGAACTTCCATCTAATTTATTTATAAGAGACATTTTGATTATTTTTTAGGTCCTAAATATATCAAAACATAGTACACTTTATAAGTGTATTAATTACTGAACTTCCATCTAAGCCCCTCATTTAATGTGAGTTTTATTTTACCTAAAAATCATCTTTCCTATGAAAATGAATCTTATTTAACGAGTGTTAAGGGTCCTTTTGGAGAGAAAATTACTCCTTCTGTCCTTAATGATATTTACCATTTTGGCACATTTATTTGTCCCCAAAATATAAGATCCTTTACAAATTTCTAGATACACTTATTACTCTTTTTTTAAATATATCTTATTAATACTAAGATACTATTGAAAAACAATATATTTTTCAAATAGTTTTATAAAAAAATACGACTGTCCATATTGTCCTGGAATATGAAAAGTTTACATTGAATGCATCTATATTTGATAGTTTAGTATATCCATATACTCTCTCCAGCCTAATTTATAAGCAATTTTCTCCTTTTGCACATATATTAAGAATTCTTGATTGTTTTCAAAAATTGTGTTTTTTTTTATGAAAAGTAAAAATTTAGTTGTTGTAACCAAAATAACCCCAATCATTACATTAACTGCACTTTATCAGCACCTAGGTACTCCCACGTCTTCAAGTTTTTATAAACCATTATTAAATTACCGGAGGGAGTATTTTTGTTTCACTTAACAGTTGTGTGATTGACTAGTAGATTATGTCATAGACTATACTGATTGTGATTACTTGATTTAATTCTCTTGTATATGTGACTATAATTTCAGATACTTTGTTTGAGCACGTACGGATTAAGTATAAATTACTTCTCTTGTATACAGTATACGCAATCCTTGGTATGGAGGCCATCCCACTATCTATTCCACTATGGTCTTTCTGGTGCTGACCACTCCATACTGCTAACCGCAATTGACAACCATGGTTATACACATACCTTCCAAATATAATTTTGTTTCCCAAATCGTGCAAATGAAGGACAGGTGCAAAAGGAAAACGAATATGCCACAATCAACAAAAAAACATGATAATAAATTTCACATGCCTCATAAATATACCTCATAAGTTTTCCCAGCTGGAACACTTGTCTCTTTGTAGTCATCATTTTTCCTGAAAAAGAACAATTTGAATATTGGCTTGAAAATAAAGAAAATCATACAAGAAAGCAAGATTTGATATTTACCTTACTTCCATTGCACCAGCAACATCTGCTGGAATGAAGAAAGGAGAACTTGCAAAGACGGCACTGATCAAAATTACTACCAAGTTATTCAAAGAAATAAAATTCTAGTAACAAAAAGTGAGAACAAAAACAGATTTTCGTTCACACTAGGTTTAAATATTGGCATATTTCACTCATCTTAATAAATATTTTGCAAATTGCAACATTCATCAACCTAGTATTTTACTAAAATACATAATGCATAATTTTATACAAATAAAAACTATTTGATGTTTCATTGCACCATTTCAAAAATAGCAAATTATTCAACCAGAAATAAAATTATGGTAATACATGTGATTCAAGTGAGATAAATTATTAATTTTTGCTTAATTTCATTCAAAACATATGAACTAATTTTGCTTATATTGCATTACAAAGGAAGTATGATCAAAAATTAATAATTTATCTCATTTAATGATAATATCTCAAAACTACCCCTCATTTTATGTAACTTTTTATATTTCCAATGACTCAATTTATTAGTTATTTAGGGTAATTTAGACAATAGACTTATTTTTTTTTATTGGAATTGAATATATTAAATTTAGCCAACAATATTTCTTAAAATGCGTAATTTGGCTATTTTTACTTATAATTCATTCCAGAAGTAGTAGTATTTAACATGCTAACGTGGAAAAATACAGGTGAACTTATATTTATTCACCTCATCAAACATTAAAATAGTACATTTAAAAATAACAAAAATATTTTTTTGAAATAAAAAAAATTAGAAAAATATTTATTAGTTTTGTAACTTCATTTTTTTAATTTCTGAAAATAATTTTATTATTTTAGTTATTTTTTAAATATATTATTTTAGTGTTCGATGAGATGGCTAAATATAAACCCACTTGTATTTTGTCACGTTAACATATGTAATATCATGTCATTTAAAAACATGTCATATCACTATTTTTAGAGCCAAAAATTTGGATTGGGACCAAAACTACAATAAGTGTGATACTTAAAGGACCAATAAGTGCAATTTTGAAAAGGGCAGACAATTTTTGTGATAAAATAGAAGGACCAAAATTATAATTAAGTGTATGTTAGGTCCTAGAATAAAGGGGGGTTTGTTAGGATTGAAGTTAAGAAGTTAGTTAGGAGTTAATTTAGTTGATAAGTTTGTTAAGACTTTCTGTTTTATTTGTCATATGACTTATAAATAGGACTAACATCTCTTTAGAAGAGAGTAGTAAACTAAACTTCTTAACTTCAATCCTAACAAACTCCCCTTTATTCTAGGACCTAGCGGTCTATTTAAAAGTAAATAATCTATAGGAATCAAATTACACCAATGTAATGTGTTTAGTTCTTTCATGAAAAACTGGGTTGGAAGCAAAATGTAGTGCAGCTTGGTTGTCACAAACTAGTCTCACTGCCTTGACATCTCCTAATTTGAGTTAGCCATGTGAGTTCACAAGTTGTTGTGACCATAGCACGTTACTCTACTTCTGCCACTGAATCATGCGACTATGTTTTGCTTCTTGTTCTGTCGTGAGATCAAATTACCTCCAACAACTCAAATTAGGAGATGCCAAGGCAATGAAACCAATTTGTGACAACCGAGTTGCGCTACATATTGCTTCCAACCTATTTTTTATGAAAAAACTAAACACATAGAGCTCGCCTGTCACTTTGTGAGACATAAGGTTCTTTCAAGAGAAAGCATTACCGATTTTGTTGGCTCTAATGGTGAATTAGTCGATATGTTTATTAAGTCTCTTAGAGAAACTCAGGTTGTATCTATTTGTAACAAGCTTGATGCATATGACATTTATGCTCCAAGTTGATGGGCAGTGTTAGAATGTTAGAAAGTAAATATGCTTAGTTGTACATACCAATATCAAAATCGCAAGGAAAATCATGAAATCGTAAGATTTAACTATCTTACTCTCCCTCAATGATCTGCGACGGCAGCAGAATCGCTTTTCCATCGAATCGAGTGAAATCGATGCGAAAATTGTCGGAATCATGAGATCAGGCGAGTTTACGGCAGTCCATTTCGTTTGTTTTTGCATGGGTTTGTTTTCAACTTTTTTTTACCCGGTTTCTATAAAAGGGCTTAAGACACTTTTTAACCCTAAAAACCCTCTCTGGGTGGTGGCAGTGGAACAGGGGGTGGTGGTAGGAAGAAAGGCAGAAACCTTCCAAAAAAATGCTCCTGGACAGAGAAAATGTTGGGTGGCTTCATGGTGTTAGTGTGGATGAAGGAACAAACAAAATCAAGTGTAAATACTGTCAAAATGAATATACAGGGGGTGTTTACCGAATAGCAGGTACTAGGAAGAAAATGTGGGACATTGTTTTTGGGTTGCAAGAAAATCTACTAAATAACAATTGTCCTAGAGGATGAAGACAATCCTGATTTTGTTGATGGGGAGGAGAAAAGGAAAAGGTCAGAAGTTGAAATTGCTGCTAACATATTCAAGAGGTGGGGGGTAAGCTCTCAAACAACTCTTAACAACATTTTTAAGAAGACTATTAAGAAGGATGCAGAGCTACAAGTTGCCACACTTTTTTACAACAATGCTATTTCCTTTAATGTGTCAAAGGATGTGTGAGTTGATTTGTGATTATGGCAAGGGATGCAAGCCACCTTCTTATCATAATATAAGAGTTAAGTATTTGAGGAAAAAGTTGAGATGACACATAAGGTTTTGGAGGAGCATAGAACTGTTTGGAAGAAGACTGGATGCACGATTATGACGGATGGATGGACCGATAGAAGGAAGACTATCTTGAATTTTTTGGTGAATAGTCTAAAGGGTACATTCTTTTTGAGGTCAGTTGATGCTTCTCACATCTCTAAGACGACTAACAATGTTATTCAAATGATGGGATGCAATTGTGGAGGAAGTTGGCAACGAAAATGTTATCCAAGTTGTTGCTGATAACGTAGCAAATTACAAGGCAATCGGAGATATGTTGATGGCGAAGAGAAAGAATCTTTATTGGACACCTTGCGCTGCCCATTGCATAGATCTAATGTTGGAAGACTTTGAGAAAATCACCACTTACCTTTACTCTACGACTAGTATGATTTCTTTGTTGCATCAATTTACCAATGGCGCTGATTCGATAAGACCCACCATGACACGATTTGCTACATCATATTTGTCTTCGGTATGATTAAAAGAAAATAGGTCAGCATTGGTTAGGATGGTCACATCCAAAGGGGTGGATAGATAGTCAATATCCAAAGCTTAAAGAGGGAAAGTTGGTTGAAGATACAGTCTTGGATAAGGACTTTTGGAATGATCTTTTAAACTGTTTGAGGGGAGCTTTTCCTTTGCTTACAGTGTTGAAATTGGTTGATTACTTGATTCTGAAGTGAAGCTAGCAATGGGCTACATTTATGAAGAAATGGATTGTTGTGCCAAAGAAGGCATACAATCATTCTTCAATAACAAAAAAAAGAGGTATGCAATCAGCCTTAAATTAGTCCAATTTTGTATGTTTAAAGTGTTGAGATTGGTTTATAGTCATGGTTTAGTTTGGAAACTAATTCTATGTTTTTTTCATTATTTAGTTATATGCCTTTGTGGAATATTATTGATGAAAGGTAGGATAGACAACTACATTAGGCCTTTACATGTTGATGGTTATTATTTGAATCGGATGTTGCATAATAGTCCTAATTTTATAGTTGATGTTGAAGTGAAGAATGGTTTAAATGAGTGTTTAAAAAGGGTGTAAGGAGATATGGAATTAGTTAACAAGATTGATGAGCAACTTGAGTTCTTCAAGAGTAAATCTAGATTCTTTGGTGATGAAGTAGCTACACATGGACTCAAGAACAAAACTCCAGCCCAATGGTGGGAATCATATGGTGATGAATTTCCTGAGTTGAAACAATTTGTTGTTCGTGTCTTGAGCTTAACTTGCAGTTCCTCGTGTTGTGAGAGGAATTGGAGTGCTTTTGAGATGGTATGTTTTCATTCTGAAAATTACCTCTTGTTAGTTTTAGTATTGTTTTTTAAATAAATCAATTTATGTCTTGTAATTGTTTACCTAGGTTCACACCAAGAAAAGGAACCGATTGAAACAACAGACTATGAATGATCTTGTTTATGTAACGGCAAATTCGAGATTGGGGAAGAAGGTTGAAAGGAAACTGCATGAGTACAGCATTGAAGATGTTGATTCCGATGATGATTAGATTGTGGAGAAAGTTGCTGAAAATCAAGGTATTGTTTTTGAGAAGCTAAATGGAGAAGAAGAAATAACTGTAACACAAACCGAAGGTGGCAGAACTGCTTCCCCAGCTGCAAGTGAAGCAGCTGCTGCTGTTCCAGCTGCAGATGAAGATGACTATGAGCTTCCTAATGCTGTAGAAAGTGATGGTCAAGAAGGAGAAGATGATTTTATGAATGATGATGCAATTGATGATTTTAGGATTACTGTCATGACTTTTGGTTTTAGGATTACTGTCATGACTTTTGGGATTATTATGTAATTACTACTAACTTTTTTTGGATGGTAATATGCTATTACCTTTGGGAATTATGTCATGACTTTAGGTATTTTGCTAATTAGTCACATGACTTGTTTAAAAAACTCTATGTTATGTAGGGAGTCATGTGACTAATTATCTATTATGACTTATTTTGAATGTTATGTAACTAATTATCTATTACGTCTTGTTTTGGATGTTATATAATTAATTATCTATTATGACTTGTTTTGGAACTTATGGTTAAGTAATTTTAGATTTCAGTTTATGATTATGTATGTGTCAATATATATATATATGTGTGTGTGTGATTTTCATTTTTGGTAAAATCTTACGATTTTTGTTATAATTCTACGTTTTGCGATCTTGCTACCCCTCCCCGATGTTAGGTAGAATCTCGATCCTGACAACATTGGTGCAGACTCTTAGAATAGTACAAAATAAGAATAGAATTAGTACTCATATCGATTAGGCATTTATTGTAATCCCATAATAAATACAGTAAGATGTTTTTTTATTTATTAGTCACACAAAAACCACAAATGAAGTTAGGTGATTTTTTTAAAAGTTCGCATATGTGACCATTAAGTATCTTTAAACTTGACTGTCTATATATGGTTCTATGATTTAAATTTATTTCTCTCTAGCATGAAAATAACTCTCTAACTAACTAACTATATGTATGTGTATGTGTAGATGATTTCCGTAAAATTTGCATGAAAACCAATATTCTGTAAACAAAAAATAAAACAGATTTGAAGTGAGCATCAATCTAATGTATTGAACAAAATGTCATAAATAAAGGAAAATTAAAGAATGAGCAACATAAACTATTATACCTAATAAATGTGATGAACCTCTCAAACTCCATGGTGTAGACATCAACAGCTTGTTCCAAAACAGCTAACTGCTCCCTTTTTCTAACAAATTATATGCACAAAGAGAACACAGAGGGTTTAAAAGTGCTCTACATTGTAAAAGAAATACAAGAACACCACAACTGCTATCGAGTTTAGAATAACAAAGCCCCTCAAAAAATTTAAATACTAGCAGAATTCCCCTACAGGTTGTGAGCAGACACAAAGGGAAGTAATATGCACAGTTCTAATTCTGTCCCATCATGAAGCAACTTTAAACACAGACACAATTCACGAATTATGAAATATCACTGAACCCAAAATACAAATACACAAGCATCTTCATAAAAGTCGACCCTCCATCAGTTCTATGATATTACTCGGGCCCTAAAATCTTCTAACAATAAGCATAAAATGTCCTGAACCTCAGCTCAAATTAAATTAATTACTAGTGGTTGTCACATTCAACTAGTTGATTATATAAACAAACAAAAAACTCAACTCGACATATTCACTAATCATGGCCAAAATTCAAGCCAGACAATCTTAGCCAAAGCCAACAAGCAGCTACCCTAATGATGTTTGCGGCTGTAGGCTGTAGACATGGCATACATCTATTATAGCTGAACATCAACAAAGAAGTACTATTTTTCTATAACTAGTGGGTTTATTATCCAAGCTACTTGTTTTATTGAGTAAAATCTTTAAAGAACAGAAAAGAAAAAATTATTGTCCAGCTGCAAAGACTGCTCCTATTGATCTCAAACATAAAATCCAGCATTAAACTACCATAGATGCAAGGTATCTCACAATTTCTTAGCCGAATATCGTGCCCATGATAATGAAAGGAAGAATCGGATAGATAGAATCATGGAGGTAAGGCTGTATAATGGTGGTCCATAGCGATGACGCTGCTCCTCCATGGGCCTACCAGTAGATAAGATTTATCATGTGATTGTTATTGATATATATGTGTGCGCGCGCGCAGATATGAGAGAAGAAAACTTGAACAACATTGGAAAATAGTAATTTTGTACCCGTCATCATCATTAATCTGCCTTGTAAAATCAAGCAATACCTACAACTCAAATAGAACAGTCTTTTAGAATCTCAACAAATCATAAGTCAAAACAAACAACAACCAATACTAGAAGACAAAATGATCTAAATAACAACTTTTGTCCAAATTCTTCATAAGTACCACAATGGGGATATCAGTCGTGAATCAACCTATACTTACTACCAAGGAAGAAGGAATCGAGAGACATCTGATTAAATCTATGAATCAAAATTACAAAGAAGAAGCTTTGATATATAGACATCATGTGATAATAACAAGAATCCAAAAACATTCTAATTACCATAATTATAATATATTATAATATACATAGTACAGTTAGCCTAGTTACACTGTTCACATACATTCCGATGCAAGAAGCTTTTGTTGTAAAAACCAGGTATCTGGCATACACAATTGTAGAGACTAATCCCTCGAGTTAATTAAGATACATTTAAGATGTTGGCCTCTTCCAACATATTTGTTGCCATATTCGCGAGCTAGGGGTTGAACCCCCAATCAAATGTTTAAGGGACCCAATCTAATGGAAGCAATTGCCCCTACCATCATAAAATAAGAGCACCTGGCTCTGCTCACTAGTCGTGTCACACCATGCTGGTCAACACACTGAGCTTGGTACATGTATATAACTTTTTTTTTTTATAAGGAAATGCAATAAATTTGTTTCAGTAAAAAAAAATCTACCAACAGTATTACAAAGTATACAGCAACTGAAATAAGCTTCAGTTTAAATAATCACCAATGCCTTTTTCCATGTATGATTAGGGTGGACAACATGAATTAAATAATGTCATAAGGTCCTATCATAGATTATGCCAAAGGATAACCCAAATGAAATAAGCCTTTGTTCCAATTGGTTTAAAACCATTGAAAGTGTAGAAAACTCAATAAACAGCAGACAGGTAGCGGCTGTTCACCTTAGGAATCATCTTTACGGCCACCAGCAACCCTGAAAGCGGTCAAAGGTGAAAGAACAGGCCAATGGAAAAAATTATCATGAAGGATGAGACCTCTATTTTCTTTTACCAGTCAAGGAAGTACTGTTATTCTCAATGACTTGGGAATCTAAGCTACAAACACCGTCTGCTAAATTCTGTGGCTGGTCCAGGTGACTATTTCCAGAAGTATCCACACCATTAGAAAGAGTACCAAAAGCATGATCAGCACTTGCCTGTGTAACGCAGAGCAAAGGTTTCAAAGACTCGTTGCTAATGCCCAGTGCCAAAGGCACATGCCATGATCCGTCTTCCGATTGCTGGATAACCAACGAATATGGTGGCATCTGAAGTTTCAAGTTCCCCTTAAAAAAGTGTAGTGAACTTGATGTCTTTCTTTCCACTGATTAAAAAAGTTGCTTCCTAGGAGTTCAAATATGTGATCTCGCATTTCATCATTTGTCACAAGCAAGCACCTGAGTTTTACTGCAGCGTAGAGCCAATACCAATCATCATTTGATCCATTTGGGGTTGTATATAGCACACCGTTTTTCATCCACTCCTCTACCAGTTTTCTGCTGGAAGGATTTTCCATCAGCCCTCTCACGCACTTGTTGTGTAGGATAACCAGTGGCCATTTTTTCCCACTCTGGTCATTTCTTTCACAACACCATCAAGCTGAAAAATGCTAAATCCACCACCAGCAAAATTTTGCTGGTAGAGCCCAACATTTGCACCATCCACTATGGCTTCATAACAATTGTGTTTCTCAAGCCAGCCCTGAAACTCACTAAAATGTGTCTTGACCTCACGCTCCACAGCAAATGCAGCAACAGACAAAGCAAATTTCTCCATTTCAACATCATCAATATCCACACAAACCAATTGCTCACCACATCCACAACAAATCCCGTCACCATCAACACTAATTCTAGACACAACCCAATCCCCTTTTCCAACCGACCCCAAACCATGCCACCCTCCTCCATTCCTCAAAACCCCCTCACTAACCCTCCTCACATCCAAATCTTCTTCACCAACCTCACGTGCCTTGTCACTCCGACACCACTCCTCAATTATTGTCGCTGTCGATTCCCCTACGCACCTCACATCGCTCCTCAACTTGTGAAGATACCTATAGACCCTATCAGCCCTACCCTTCTTCGCACTAACCTTCAAAAGCGCTACAATGTCCGCTTCCTCCAAACTAACCCCAACACTATTCATATGCTCCTCAAACTCGTAGGCTTTATCAGCATCAAGAAATTCGCAGAAGCAGAACAATGCGAACTATTGAAAACTTGGTGAAAATATCAACCAGTCAGTTGTCAAAGAATAGAGCATTCATGTATTTGCGCTCGTTCCTGAAAGGCTTGGATTTATGCTTGAATGCAAATATATGATACCCTTGCAATGCTTATTCAAATCTATGATTGCTTACAGCTCAATAAACAACTAAAAGTTATCCGAGCAAACAAGGGTGAGTTAAGACCTATCTCAAAGGACAGCTTGCGGAATGAGCATCCCAACTTTTGACATTGTACCCAAGGTAGGGATGGAGAATACCTATTTACTAGCTTGACGGGAAGTATGAAAAACATATGTTTTTTAGGAATGTATACATTAGGAGTTGTAACTAAGTTTACATTATCTTGTAATGAGTGTAGAATCCCTAAATTAAGGGATTATGATATTTTATGTTAGGGATTACGATATATATATTTGTCCCTATATATATTAGGACTCTATACATGTACTATTCATTTCACCAATTAATTAGTACTTGTTGAATTGTAGGATTTTAGAGAAAAAGAGGAGAGAAAATAATAAGGGTTTGAATATTATTGATAATAACTTTATGCTAACTTGATTACAAAAGACTCAATACTAATCTCTATTTATAGAGAAACATAGACTCAATCCTAAATCAGGAACGAATCATAATAATAATAATGAGAGATATTCTAAGATATTTCCATGATTATAAATTGATCCTAGGAAATAACTCCAGATCTAGGAAATTGTGTCGGAAAACTTGCTGGAAAACTTTTCCAGCAGCGATGGCAGGCAGCAGACGGCAGATCTTTGAGGTAGCAAGTGTAACAGTAGCCCGAAACTAGAATACGAGGGCGGATACAGAACCAAGAGGCCGAGGCAAGTTCAATGAAAGATGTCACGTCTTAAACGGCTTCCGGACGCGCCGTCACGTGCGGTGAAGAGTGGTGGCGCGTGGATCTGACATGCAGTGGACATTGAGGCGTGTGTGGTGGCTTTCGGCGAAGCGATTTGAGGTGTGGGTCGATTTGGAAGAGGCGAAGTTGATGGAGTGGTCGTTTGTCGAAAAAGTCACCGGAAACAATGACGGTGGCAGTAGCAAATTGAACGGAAAACAAGTGAAACATGTGTCGAGATGTTGGAAAAGAGAAACTATGGTTATATTCCCTAACTGTTGGGAACTCGGAATAGGCTCTAGATACCATGTTGAATTGTGGGATTTTAGAGAAAAGGAGGAGAGAAAATAATAAGGGTTTGAATATTATTGATAATAGTTTTATGCTAACTTGATTACAAAAGACTCAATACTAATCTCTATTTATAGAGAAACATAGACTCAGTCCTAAATCAGGAACAAATCATAATAATAATGAGAGATATTCTATGATATCTCTATGATTATAAATTGATCCTAGGAAATAACTCAAGATACTTTAATATAATATAAAAGATGTTATAAGATATTTTCTAATATTCTAATAGTACTTTTACCCTAAAACTTTCCATACATATGATGGCTAACAAGGCATGTAAGGCTACTAAAAGGATGACACTGCAACAAAGACAATTAACCAGAGTTGGAACAATTTCCAAAAGAAAATTTCACCAATGGAAAGTGGTTCCGTCATGCATATGATGAATATCATAATCTTTCGTGATGCTCTAAATATCATGTTGAGAAAAAAGGAAACAAAAGACATGTGATTAAATTCGAGTGTCTAAATTACAAAGCAGAACCTTTATTATATAATTTTAGTGTCATAATTACAAGAACTAAAAAATATCCTAATTACTGTAATTTCAATATAAACTCACCTTATTTATATTATTTAGTATTTATACATATTCCAACGCATACCTTCACTTAAACTGATATATATTACATAGAATATCTAAGGGGGTAGCTCAACTGGTTTGAGCTAAGGGTTAAAGAATTAGAGGACCCGGGTGAAGGGGAAAAAAAAAACTAACATAACAACTAATTACTAACTTTTGCTATTTCAAAAAAAAATTACATAGAATACCTAGAGAATTAAGCTAGTCCAATTACATGGAAACATTGAAATCAAGCTATGTATAATCCAAAATAAGTTACATAAGCTGATTTAAGTAGACAATGTGAGAGAATAGATCCAAACAAGAAACAAAAGAGGAAAAAGAGGCAAGCACAGCCGTGTAATGAAAATTCAAGATAATCATACCTCAGGAACTCCAACTAGGTACTTCACGAGAGTTTTATAGACTCCTGTTGCAGATCCAAGCTGAGCTAATTGCCTCCTCCTGTGACCCATAATTTGTTTATATATTTCTTATTTATCCATGCACAACCAACTAGAAAAGAGTGGAGCCTCACCTGTCCATTTGTTGTTTCCACAAAAGAGCATATCGGTCATGTATGCTACCACCAGAATTGACCAAAGCATCCACCTCTGCTTGCTTATTCCTCTCTGAGCGTTCCCGTTGTTGTCTGAGGAGAGTTCCTCGAAAATCTTGAGGCAGATATGTCATAACTACATATAAAATTTGTTGATTTAGAGAAGAAAGAAGAAAAAAATTGAGTGAACCGAGTGTTGCAATTAAACAACATACTACTGAATCCAGAGAACATATGAGGTTACTATTATATGCATGATAAACAAGGACGCTCACACAAGTTGCAAGGTAATACGCTGATGGTGCACATGAATAAATTCATGTGCCTCACACATTTGTTGACAATAATCTCAAAATCTCATGTGGCCGGTGTTGTCTGAGTTATTTTAAGTATGTTATTTTCCTATAAAGTTCTCAAGTTTCGGTTTTAGTCGCCAAAAAAATTTAAATTTTGATTTTAGATAGATGAAAGGGAAAGATGAACTTGTCCACTTTGGGGATGAAGGCGAAAGTGGAACCACATGACCTGTTCTGACTTAAGTGCCATGAAGCAGTGTTTAAGGCTAAGCACCACAAACAGTCTTCAATGTTGTCCAGGAGCACATAAGTGCCAGAATTAGCATGAAAAGCTCCAGAAAACAGAGGCCCCTAGACAATCTAGTGCTTCAAAACCCACATCCAGCTTTTGAGCGGCAGATTCAGTGTCAGTTCAATAATGCTTAAGAGGTTGAAAATTTCAAAAAGGACAACTAATAAATAAAAGGGGTTCTAAAATTGGAATTTGAATTTTAAGGGGACTAAAACTGAAATTCAAAAATTGTATAGGGACGAAAAACCTACTTAAATGAGACACAGAACACCTGCACATGGGAGAAGAGAAATACTAAGGACTTTGAAAATGATAATGGTGTAACATAAAGATACTTTCTTATACTCTAACTGATTATAGACATTAACTATAGAACAAACTAACAATAATAATAATAATCTCCAGCTAGCTGATAGAGGACATTCATTT
This sequence comes from Cicer yamashitae, assembly GCA_037974755.1. Lineage (NCBI taxonomy): Eukaryota > Viridiplantae > Streptophyta > Magnoliopsida > Fabales > Fabaceae > Cicer > Cicer yamashitae. Next base: position 56,413,202 of record JBBPBQ010000002.1, on the reverse strand, counting down.
TTCAAATAGGTCTATTCTTCCACGTGGTTCTTTGGAAGACTTTTCTCATCACTTCTAAAACCAAACATAATTATTCCACGTCTATCCCTTTGCCCCTGTATACACATGTTACAGATGTAGTGTTGCTTCGGGATTTCCACAAAGACAAATAATATAAATAACTATATGTATAGAATTAGAAGCAAAAGCCAAATACAAGCAAGCAAATGAACTTTCCCACGACCAATTGAAATTAAAACACAGACAATTAGAAGCTTGTTAACTATTGAAAACGAGTCATTCAAGTCAAAGGCAAGGGAATACCTGTGTTAAATACATGTTCAGCATTTTTTATTTGGAAAGATTCCAAGCTCCTCAAAGTATGATGAAGTTTATCTTTCAGCTTCCCAAGCATAATGGAAAATTCAACATTCTCGGGTGTGGACTGCTGTTTCAGCTGCATCCAAAACATAGCTGTTACAAAATAAGGTGAGCCATTTTTTTATTTTAATTGTTTTGTACGAACTTTACAAAACCTATCTCAAGTGAAAAAACTATTTTCGATTAATTATGCTAAAGAGAATAAATGAAGTTGCCTGTTCTATTTTCATGAATTACAAATATTGCCATTGCCATCATAAAAGTCAGTTAAAGGAAAGGGAAAATGGATAAAAAAAAATATACATTACCGCCTCTGGCCAATTAGATCCTTCAAGTAAAAAAATTGTTTCTTCAATATACTCTCGATTCTTCCACATGTTTTCATCAATCTTATGCGGAGGTTGGCTGTCAGCTTCATTTATTAATATGATTTCTCCTGGAATGACATCAATTCCCAAATAAGATTCTAAAGTGAAATATTTACACTCAAAGGCAAAACAGTAAAAGAAGAAGGTGCAAAGACTGTATTAAATAATATAAAAAAATGAGTGTAAAGATAAAATCAAAATAAATATTATCAAAAAAAAAAATCGAAAGGAAAGGAAGAAACCTTGGGTAGGAGGATGTTGAGAGAGCAAATCACTGGCCATAGAACGTAGCTCAGTAGTAAGTCTAGATACATCATGAGAAAGAGGAGTAAAGGGGTGTTTGTCGTAGTAAGACGCTAGAAAGGCCCTAGTTATGGGCACCAAACCCTCTGTAGAAGCCATCGGAATCGGATTACCAGATCTATGTGATCACCCCTTTCTTCTATTCGATCCAACGTTTATTCCTTCTGAATATTCTGTCTATTATGGTCAATCTCGATGCGACGCGAGAGAATTAGGTGGGCTGTTTTTTTTTTCTATATAGCACTAAAAATATAAATATCTTCTAATTTTATTTCCTTTATTTTTTAATTATTCAAAAATCTTATTTTAAAAATTGACATTGATTATTCAATTTATTTATTAACTAAAATTATTTACAATAAGTTAAATTTTCATCTTTTTTAGTTCAAAAATATAAGAAGACTAAAATGGCCTACTTTTAAAATAAATTGACTAATTTCGTGAATTCATAAATAAAAAAGAATCAAAACTGCAATTAAACATAATTTATTTTATTTTATTTTTTTGACATAGTTTTATTATTATTTTTTAAAAAAGAATTAGATTGCAAAAGCACATGTAGAATTCACATCTCATCGGCACTAAGGTCTACCTCCAAATATCATTATGACGTTGTATTCTAAATTCAAACTCGAATTTTTATAATCGTGTGTAATTATTTTATTATGATTTTATAAGTAGTTATGGTAAAAATATCTTTAACTATATATAAGAATATATCATACAAAAAATTAAAAATTAAAATTAATTTTTAAACTTTTAACTTTTAAAAATTTATATTTAATTCATCTCTTTTTTTTAAATTTTAAATTTTTGTAAGAGAAACTCTTATAATATTTTAAATATATATGAAAAAAATCATTCAAATATTTGAATGATAAACATGAACTAACTTAAAAACAGGGACAAAAAATAAAATTATAAATTTTTTTAAGACTAAAGATGAAGAATTTTTTAATGGGAACTAAAAACAAAACTTTGAAATTTTATATAACCTAAAAAAAAATTTAACCCAATTAAAAATGCAATTTTTATAATTAAAATGAGAAGAGAATTGAGTCAACAATTTTTTACTATTTTCTCCCTGTGTCGTTGTGCAATCCAAAACTGTAGAATATTTTGAGATTTATCTCCTCCCGATGCGGGCAGAATATCAAGAGTTAATTAGAGTAAATCTCGTGTGTTGTGTGAGTGTTGTCTTGTCGTGCGATATGCTTATTATCTCGTATAAATGTAACATTTTGTCGTACAAATTGTTACTTTTATCGTGCAGAAATATCAATTAATGACTCGTTTTAATGTTTGCAATGTTTGCAGCTTTAGTGTATGAAAACAACAAAAATTTGACTTTATAAATAAAGCTCAACACCAAAAAAAATGTGTATAGTTTCTGAATCTTTATATGTATGCGATAGCCAATTTTCTCTCAAACACTCACCTATTCTCATATTATATTAAGTATTCATCCTTATATTGATTGTTACAACATTTCTCAACAATTGGTAAGACTCATTTCATTCAATTTGTCGTATCGTCTATTGTTTCTAGTTCTAGTCAATTGAATCACATTTATATCCAACCAACATTTTTCTGAACCCTTTTTATTCTTTGTTTGGAAATGTTTAAGTGGATTGGTAGAGTTTGCGATGCTAACATAGGAAGACAACTCTATTACATCCAAACTATTCTTCATTGACTATCTAAATGAGGTGTGTTTAATGTGATCGGGTCATGGTATAATTGGAATAAGATGATCGAGAATGTCACATTTCTCGATCATACGGGACTTACCAAGAATAATGTCTTTTTAAATTAAATTAATGAATTTAACATGTCATTTGAGTTGATATATACAAAATGAATTTAGAAATAATTATGGGATGTTGTTGGGTTTAATATCATTTGAGTTTAATATCGTTTAGATTGGATTTCAAACTCATTTTTAAAAATTGAACCAAACATTTATAAATGTTAATACATATTTATTTTTTATTCATTTGAGATATTTTATTAAACTATTATTTATTAGTTTTAATTATTTTTTAATAATACTAATTTGATATATTTTTATTACAATTTTGTATAATTTAAACATAATCGATCAAATGTTATTGTATAATGTTAATTATTAGTATATGATATATAAAAAATTTCTTCAAACTTATTAGTTTAATGTAATTTTATAACATTAGTATTAAAATAATTTTTTACAAGTTGTAATTTGAATCAACTAAAAATCGACAATTTAAACCACATTAATTTGGATCGGATTGGTTTTTTTATAGTTACCAAACTGAACCGTAAATATTTTAATCTTCAGATCGAATTATGTTTTCTCTCATAATCGATCCAATTGCACGGCAAACACCCCTATTGCAAAACTTATATATATTTTTAATATATATTGTATTTCATTTGGTTGACCAAATTGACGATGATTCATCTAAGGTTGTTGTCCATACTTATTTTGTGAAATTAATAGATGACTCGAATGAGTATCATATTCGCTTTGATTATATTCACACTCAACTAATTATAAATTGTTAATCCCAGAGTAAGTTAAAACTTACTCTAGGATTAACAATTTATAATTAGTTGAGTGTTAGTTAATAATTATCACAAAGTTTCTTTATACTTTATATATTTATTAATGTTAATTTTGAATTTTGAAAAAGTTTGAAAAAATAATTTATGCCACCGAAAAATATTGCTGAGTTGAGTCGCGGACTAGGTCGCTCTCTCTAAGACGTTTCGAGGCACTGCCACAAAAGGTGCAAGGCAGACTATCAACCACGAAGTCCCAGGATAAAACACACCCTCAATATGGCAGTCTAACGACTACCACTCTGAGAAGAGCCCTCTATTTATAGAGGAATTCCGCAAGGCAGAGGAAGACGTTTCGAGGCACTGCCCAAAAGGTGCAAGGCAGACTATCAACCACGAAGTCCCAGGATAAAACACACCCTCTATTGATAGAGGAATTCCGCAACTCGATCAGAGGATTAGAGATAAACCACAAGACCAAGACCAAGGTCAAGGCCCGAGCCCGACCGGGCCGGCTCGGCCCTGACGGCATGTGGTGGTCAACTTTGCTTGCGTTCTTCCTCCTTCACAAAATTGGGGTACCCCTTGGGGCACACCCTAAGGTACATACCTCCACCTTATATACCCTACTAAAATGTGATATCCCTCCTATGTGGGACTTCTCATTTTTTCAATTCACAACCACACTAGCTCATTAATGTCACCATTATTTCCAACAATCTCCCATTAATTTTTATCATTATTTCCAACAATTAATAATTCACAAATACTTTTTTTACTTTATATCCTGCGTAAAGCAATCTGATAAAATATGATTGTTCTATTGCTATTTGTGTCTAAACCAAATTGATTCTTATAAAACTAATGGTGGAGGGAGATAAAATATGGAACTGGGAGGTAACAAACAACGTATTTGCACCACACGAAGCGACCTTAATCAAGATCACACATTTGCTGAGATTATCTTGTATAGGATGATAACTCCATTGGCGTGTAAACGGTTAAAGACGGTATAAATTTGCAGTGCCTTCGTTGTTTGACGCGTCCTAGTTGCAGGATCATAATGATAGAAAAAGCATTTGGAGGATGAAGATCCCTCCTCAATTGAAGTTGTTTTTAGGGGTGTACGTGGGTTGGGTTGGGTTGGGCCGGTTTTGACAAAACCCAAGACCCGACCCGATCGATTATCTTTGGATTGGGTTAAGTTCTAAACTCGTATTTTTTTATTTAACCCGAACCGACCCGATCAAGAACGGGTTGGGTTGGGTTGGCGGGTCAAACATAAATAATAACCTTTTTTTATTTTACAGGAAAACATATTGAATGAAAATATATTTAATACTTGAATGTCTCAAAACTATAAAAATTTCAATCAAATTATGCAATTCTTTAAAAAAGTCATCAACCTCTCACACAAAAAAATAAATCCAACAATCTTCAAATACATAAATAAATTCAACAACAGTAAATCAATAAAATATGAAAATTAATCAATTCTAAGCAATGTCAACTTCAAGTACAAGCACTTAACATGTTTCTCAAAGTATGGAAGGAAACAATTGGGAATCTGCAAAAACAAACATTAATAATAAAAGTGAGGAGATAAAGAAGGATAAATAATAAATAAGTAAAATATGCATTAAACAAAACAATAACAAGTACCTTAAGATGTAGTAGTGATTGTGTTAAGCTTAGCAGCAGTCACCCCAATATCAATTGAAACTAATTCAGACAACTCTAAAATTTTAAATACAATACACAATCTCATTAGCACACCAGATGATTAAAAGAATAAACAAAAATAAAGAAAAATCAATTTGAAAGTTAAATTAAAACATTCGTACCCGACTCAATCTTTTGTACTTCAACCAACTCAGCTGCTAAATCAATTTTCTTAGGAGATTTGATCCAATTTTGGGTACAAAACAAAGCTTCAACAGTAGTGGCATTTAATGAACTACGAAATGAATCGAGGATTCGACCTCCTGTACTAAACGCCGACTCAGATGATACAGTAGACACTAGAATAGCCAAAATATCTCTAGCTATGCGAGAAAGAACATGGTACTTATTTGTTTTTCCTTTCCACCATTTAAGAATGTCAAATGTAGGGGAGTCGTCTTCAACACCATCCTCTGAATACCTATCTATATCACTTTTTTGCAACTCACCTTGCTTTTTCTTCATGTTCAATCTAAACAAAATTTCTCAATCATCCTCATCCCCCCTTTCAATGTTAGACTGTGAGTGCATGTTGAGATTCGAGGTACTAGAATCACTAGCTTCATTAGTAATGGGATACAAAACAGTATAATGTTCAATCAATTTACCGATGAGATTTTTTAGTTTTTCCAACATATCATCAGACTTATTAGTGCCATACATTCTTATAAAACAAAATTCAATATACTCAAGCTTATAACGGGGATCAAAAAAAACAACAACAAACAAAAGAAAATTTATCTCACCACTATCCCAATATTTGTTGAATTTTACTTGCATATATGCAGTCATCTTTTTCAAAACAACATCCTCTCTGTTCTTCCATTTAGTCAATGTTTTTTGAATTTCAATCAGCTGTTTAAAAAAAGAGTTGGCTGTAACATGTAGTGACGCAGAAAAAGAAAGAGTCGCTTCATAGAAAGTCTTCAAAAACTTCACAAAAACACGGGAACGTTCCCAATCAGTTTCATTAGGACATCCTCCTATCTCACTACCATTAGACACAAATGCCACATCAACATGTTCTAAACGATAAAATGCATGCTCATATTGTTCTGCAATATCCAACATCAAAAAGGTGGAGTTCCACCTAGTTTGTACATCAAGTGTTACCATTGCTTTAGAACATACATTCACAGCTTCTGCACACTTCTTAAAAGTAGCCAACCTACTAGGAGAAGACTTGACAAAATTACATGCAGCCCTTATTTTAACAATTGATGAGTCAATTTCCTTCAAGTCATCGGTGACAATCAAGTTCAATACATGTGCATTACATCTCATATGTAAGTACTCCCCATTAAATAAAGTACGACCTCTCCAAAGAGTCATGCCTCTATTTAAATATGCAATAGCCAAGTTGTTAGCACTTGCATTATCAACAGTAACACAACAAATAGACCTAATCCCCCACTCTTTCATGCAATTTTCTAAAGTTATCCCTATGGTTTTACCTTTGTGGTCGGAAATCAAACCAAAACTTAATATCCTCTTTTTCAAATCCCACTCATCATCAATATAATGTGCTGTTACACACATATAATTCATATTTTGGATCGATGTCCAAGTATCAGTGGTCAAAGACACCATTTGTTTATTTGCAGACAACATACTTTTCAACTTTTCCTTCTCATCAAAATACAATTGCAAGCAATCTCTAGCAACAGTAACACGGGAAGGAATTTTAAATCTAGGTTGAGCCTCACTCATGAATTGTTTGAACCCTTCATTTTCAACATATTTAAAAGGGAGTTCATCAATAATTACCATTTTTGCTAGTGCTATTCTAGTTCTTTCTTGATTAAATTCAACAAGTTTAAAATTAACAATATTAGGGTCATCATCACTTTCCTTTCCAAGAACAAATATCTTTTGTTTCTTATCAACTTGCCTATTTGGATTTTGAAAGCACTTATTTATATGTCTAAGCAAGTTAGTGGTTCCATGACTAGAAGAAGCTGCGTACACTTTCCCACAATACTTACATGTACCAGTATCATTTCCCTTATTAAAATGTAACCAAGCACTAGAAGAGGCTTTACTAGGTTTTCTTTTGGTTACCTCGTTTCTTTGAGTTGGCGGCAATGGTGAGAGGCCTAAATCTTGTGCTTGTTGTGATGAAGCTTGTTGTGCTTGCGAAGCAAATTGATTAGGAGCTTCTTGTACTCGTTCCATTTGTCTCAAATCTATGCAATAATATAGTTAGAAAATTTCAAAGGTAAAAGGAAAAGTAAGAGAAAATAGCTAACATTGCTACTTGGTCCCCCACATTACTTTCATCGTTACACACAGTGGCGGATCTTGAACTATAATATTGGGGTTGCCAAATATTAAAAAGTTGAATGGATAAATAAAAAGTATAATATTGTATTGTATATAAGAATTTTAAATTATAAATTTACAAAAATATATTGGAGAGAAGTAGTAAATCAAATTTTAGTTAATATTTTTAATAATTAAAAATTAGTTGGAATTTAGGTTGGAAAATTTATTTTATTTTATAATTATAGTAGTTATTTTTGTAATTTTTTTATAAATGATTCCATTGGTTTTTTTATAATACACGTCTAAATTATAATTTAGTCTACAAAAAAATTGGGCCTTATTCTAATCTAAAAAATTGAGCCTAGCTAATAAAAAAAGTGCAATTTTAATAATTAAAAATTGATAAAATAAATTTTAGTCCATATACACATATCAATCCTATGAGATCTACACGTACCAATCTTCATGTCATTTTGTTAGATTAATTCATGTAACAAGAAAAAATGCACATATAGTATGTTATTTTCACATGTTGACTGAAACATACGTCTCGACAGCATAACTCAACAACCGCAATTCAACTCATAAAATACACCAATTATAGAACCCAAAATTAAAACAACAAAAATTTTTATTTATAGTATTATAAATAAAATAAAAGAAGAAGTATTTTTATAAGATTAGAGAAAATTTTGGGGTGGCCAACCTATTTCTTATAAAATACATCAATTATAGAAGTCAAGGTTAAAACAACAAAAAAATTTATTTAACAAATTATAGTATTATAAATAAAATAAAAGAAGAAGTATTTTTAAAAAATTAGAGAAAATTTTGGGGTGGCCGTGGCTAACCTATGTCCCGATTAGCCACTTTAACATAATCCACCAACCATTTTAGTTTACTGAGGTACCATTCATTTGTTTATAGTTACTATTTTCAAATAAAATACTAAAAAAAGTGTTTAATAGATTTAAATATAAAAAGTTTAAACTAAATTCATCGTAGGCTTTTGCATAAGCATCAATTTTGCTCATAAATAGTATTTAACTCAAATGAATAGTATTTAACTAAAAAAATTTGTATTTAACAAATGTAAAAAATTTAAACTAAATTCATTATAAGCATAAGCTTTCTGTTCATACCTTTATTACGTAAAACTATAATAAAATATAACATTTAAATAAATAATAACACTTTGCATTAATATTCATATAAAAATCACTTATTAATAATATCTTATAAAATCAGTTATGAGCACCTATAGAACAAAAGAAGATTCAAGAAGTATTGAAGAAGGTATAGGCAGAAAGTGGATGAAGGCAGGTGAAAATCTAAATTAAAAGAAGAGTAATGAAACCCTATTGGACTACTGAGCCTACCAAACAAAAAAAAGTTTAAAAATATAACTAGTTACCGGGTCGGGTCGACGGGTTTAAATTGCTAAACCCATTATCTGACCCTGACTCAAAAAGTTTAATAGATGCGTTGGTGTTTGGTAACTTGTGACCATGCAAAATAATATTGTATATTGCAAAACATGTGGCATTTAATTTTTAATATTTGTCGCATTATATTGAAACATTCAACAAGTTATGCTTTATGGTTCTTGTAGGTTTTGATGCACATGTACAAAACAAATTTTATATTACGTTGTATGCTCTTTGGAATGGAAGAAATAAAAGAAGTTGTCGGAAGAAGGTAATGAGAACCCGAGATTGACACATATAATTTCAAATATAAATTTGTCTATTCACTCAAAAATGTAAGGTACTATATTACAAGAAAGAGAAATATGAATTTTATTATTCTTAGAGGAAGTCCAGCAAGTGTTTATTGTGCAACATAACTGCATCTATCCAACAAAATTTAAGCTTTTCATAAAAAAAATAAAAAGAAAAGAAGATGTGCGCCTTTATATTTAGTCATGTGTTGATACAATTACAAAAAAATTGATAGAGTGTTGATACAATTTATAATGCTTGAAATCAATATCATCCATTTTATATATTTTGATTTCTTAACACTTTATGGGTACATGATTTTGGAGCATGTCCATTATTATCATGGTTTTAATACTTTTTAATTTTTTCATTACAGAGTGTTTTATTTAAAATCTAAAAAAAATATATAGTTATGTCTCTTTTAGTACTTCTCTAATATATAGTTCATTTGTTTCTTAATACATGTAATTTTTGGATTTTTTTAATAACCAATGATGTACTTATTTGATAATAGTATTCCAATTATACACTCATTCACTTCCTCCACTTCATTTATTTAAAATCTCTCCTCATTATTAAAGTCCTAAAAAGAGGAAAGTTTATATCAAAATATTCTAATTCTAACTTTGTAACTGGGCTAAAAGAAATTGAGGATGGATCCTCTACACCAAGTTTAGGAAATAGTAAGAGAGAATAAATTTAAAGAGAGAGAAAAAGTAAGAGAGACAAATATAATTTATGAGATGGATAGAGATTGTAGAGGGATGAGTAGAAATAATGGCGTAGATGATCCAAATTCAATGAAATTAGTGTTGGTCTAATGAAAATCGTTGAATATTTCATTTAATGGTATCACTATGGTGTTGAGTGAGAAAACATAGTTTTGCTCAATATGGTCAATTGAAGCTAGATGACACTTTTGGACAATAGACGAGTTTTATAATTGGTAGTACTAATTAAAATCACATTGAAATTATTTCTCCTTCCTAATTTTAGTGAGAGAGCGGATTGCCTCTTCTCCTTTCCATTCGTTGGTAGCAATTAGATCCTCAGTTTCTCAACCATAGAAATAAGTCAAATTGATAAAAAAACAACTACGAGTCTCTCTATTCTCTAAATATATCCTAAAATTTGCGATATTTTATAACGTTGAACTCATAACATACCATTCTTTTTGGCCCCCTACTCAGCATTCTTCTGTTTGTTTGTATGTCGCTTATGAATTTGGTAAGAGAAATCATATATATTATAGTATTATTTGATTGAAAGAGATAAAACTGAGATTACAATAGAGGATTTTGGGAATGGAAGGATTGGATGCGTTAATAGAGAGGCTGTTGGAAGCAAAGAATAACAGAGGCAAGCGTATTCAACTAGTGGAAACAGAAATTCGCAACCTTTGCACAAAGGCAAAAGAAGTTTTCCTCAAGCAGCCAAATCTACTTGAATTAGAGGCTCCAATTAACATTTGTGGTATTTTCATATTCTCAAATTGGCTATGTATCAATGATATCTAACAATATATATAATAAAATATTTCCATGACGGATTGTTAATTACTTCACTTCAGGTGATATACACGGGCAATATCTGGACCTATTGCGACTCTTCGAGTACGGTGGGTTCCCTCCAGATTCGAATTACTTATTTCTTGGTGACTACGTGGACAGAGGAAAACAGAGTATAGAAACAATATGCCTACTGCTGTCATATAAGATCAAATACCCAGAGAACTTTTTCCTTCTTAGAGGAAACCATGAATGTGCCTCTATTAATAGAATTTATGGGTTTTATGACGAGTGCAAGCGAAGATTCAATGTTCGGCTATGGAAGGTATTTACAGACTGCTTCAATTGTTTGCCGGTAGCTGCAGTGATTGATGACAAAATCATATGCATGCACGGTGGCCTTTCTCCTGATATGGAGAGTTTGAATCAAATCAAAGGTATAGAAAGGCCATTGGATGTGCCAGATCAGGGCCTTTTATGTGACCTCCTTTGGGCCGATCCAGACTCTGAAATAAGAGGATGGGGGGAGAATGACCGTGGTGTTTCGTACACTTTTGGACCAGACACGGTAACTGACTTCTTGAAGAAACATGATCTCGATCTTATATGTCGAGCTCATCAGGTACGTAATTATATACATTCATTCATTCATTCTTCCTTCCTTCCTTCATTAATAATAATAATATACTTAAGTTCTTGTCCCTTCACATGCATTTGTAGGTTGTTGAAGATGGCTATCAATTCTTTGCAGACAGGCAACTAGTTACCATCTTTTCAGCGCCAAATTATTGTGGAGAGTTCAATAATGCAGGTGCACTCATGTGCGTCGATGAAACTTTACTTTGTTCATTCCAGATTCTCAAACCCTTGAGAGGGAAGACCACATAATATTTAAGTAACATAGACACTTAGATTTTGCAAGCTAAGCACACAAACATACATGATTAATGAATATTATGTAATCTAGCTTTGCATGTGACAAAACTTACATTTCTTCCTCAAATTCAAAAACTTCTTCCATGCATTGTTTTATGGTAGACTTCTGTCTTCTTTCATTATGGATGATACATGGCAAAGGGAGATAATAGAATAGAACAGTCTTAGCTACCAATTTCGACAGTAGCAAATGTATTGAACCTAGGATTAAAAAGATAGATCTATCCAGAACAACAGGAAGATGTACATATTTCTACTTACGCACTAGGCAATATAGCTTTTTGTTTTAGAGCACAACAACAGTAATATTAATCTCTCATGTATGTCTATTGTTCTATTTGTCTATCTTTGCGTGTTTAAAACCTTCTCTCTTATCTATATATACATGTTTGTATTCCAAGTTTAAGTCTTTGTCTATGTGTCATTTTTAGAAAACTCTCTTGCTTATGCACTTTTTTATATTGTACTGTATATATCTATTTAAATCCCTATGTTCTTTCATAATGTAACTTCCAAATAGCTTAATTTCACATTAATTTTTATAACTTCATTTACCATTAAGATCCTTTTAAACATTTTTCGTTATCACACTTCAAGCACCTAAGCTTGAATCTAGCTCATGTTCTTCCCTACAAACTCTCCACTTTTTTGTTTATATATATATCAAGCGATTAGATGAATTTTTTTTTTGTTATTGTGAGGAATGAGAACATTGCATGAATTCATCGGTATACAAAATAGAAATATCGGGTAAATATCATCTAAAACATTCTCGCCAAAATGTATTATCAAGGAAAGATTATATTTTCAATTAAATACAAAAACAAGAGGATCGTTGATACACCAATGAATTGCTGCAAAATTTTATTTTGACGGAAAATTGCTGCAAATTAGAATGTATCACTAATTTAACAATTGTGGCTCTAGAATCTCAAAAATCATTGAAGTTAAATATGTTACTTTAAGATGAAAAGAGCACATGACTTTGATACTGAGTTGGTTGCCAATGAGTTTTTACTTTTTAACAATAGAAGGCATATTGATATTAACTCATTTTGAATCGGTGCATAGAGTAGCGTTCAGGTAGTCGCCTGAGTATAAAGCGGCAAAGCAAACCATGAAGGAAGCAAATTCGGTCACGTGATATTTTTAGCTAAAATGTAATCTGAGCCATTAAATTTATATAAATTTCACCTAAGTTTAAGGTGGGTGTGAGTTATTGGTTTTGAAAATTAATTTCGAAACAAAAATTTATTGGATTAAAATAAGGCTCGAATGGTTTTTTTTACTTATTTTCACAGTTTTTAAAAAAAAAATTCAAAATAAATAAAAAGATATTATGATTTTTTTTTTTGAAATTATCATAGACCAATCATGACGTTAATAATATTCCAACAACCACCGCCAATCTCTGATTATTGTCGCCACCACCAACGTCTTATCACTATCACCGCCACCAACCACCACCTTCGACCACCCCATCTCCGACTAACTTTAACCACCGTCATGATCACTATCGCCATCTCTCACCACCACCGATCACTCCACCTCTGACCAACTTCAATCACTATCTTTGATCATTGCCACTACCAACCACAATCTCCCACCACCTCCGACAACCACCACTAACCACATACATCTAACAACCGCTGGCCACCATCTCTAACCATCGACCACCTATTTTCAACCACGTCTGACCTGACCCGATCACCTACTTCCAATAACCACCTCCATCGTCCACTACTTCGACCAACATCGACCACACTTTGACCATTGTTGGTCACAGTCAAACCACCACCTCCGATTGGCGACCACATCTTTCGACCGTTGTTGCCACATTCGACAACTAATTACTACTACGAAGCTATCTTTGACAACTATCATTTTCAACCACTATTATTAAAATTATTATAACAATAAAACTTTATTTTTATGTGATAATTTATTTATATTTGATAAATTCATAATGAGATGAGATAAAAAGAGTGATTTAATTCAAAAAATAAATAAAAACACTAAAACTTAGCTCCTAATTGAAATTGATGATTGAAAACTAAAAAATACAAACTGAAACTGATTATAATTTTTAAAAATTTTATAACATAGAACCAAAAATCACTCCGACCAAGACCTAAAATGTTGTTTGAAATATAGAGAACCGAAACAAAATTGAAAAAAAATTAACACTAAAAATAAGTCAATATATTGAAAATATAATTTAACTATAGTGAAAGCAAAGTAAAACTAAAAAAAATAAGTCAATATATTGAAAATATAATTTAACTATAAGTTATTATAGACAAGAGAAATCAATAGCAACAAACTCGACTTTTACAATGAGTCACTTGAAGAGATGTACACTTATTCCTTGAACCATAACCTAGTGAATAGTCCCTTATTTCACTAGTTATATATTCATTTTTTATGGTTGCAGAAATAATTGATAATTGCACTTTGAAATTAAAGACACATTTAGAGTTTGCAAGATAACTATTTAGAAGGATTTTAGATTCAATTTGTTGTGGATTTATTGCGTGCGGAGATTTTGACCGAATATCTCTCGGGTACAATAATGTTAGTTATGTCATTTCCATCTTGGTTATTAGTGTCTTTTGGACAATTAAATATAATATTATTCAAACAAACACAACATGTTTAGGTTTTTATATGCCTTGTATTGAGTTATTTTCTATCGGTCATGAAACCTGGTTTTGATTGTAAGACCCCAAATTTCCCTTAATAAATATTAGTAATATTTTAAATAAGGGTTTTGTAACTTTTTAGAAGGTGTAAGTGAACACCCCACATGAGACTTTAGTGTTGAAAAAGAAAAAGAGAGAAAAGAAAAAGTTGGAAAATGCATCAAACTTTGGTGTAATTTCACAATAGTTTAAAACTCATTATATAATGATGAAAACAAATTCAGATATGTTTTCTATTCAACGTGAGACTTTAGTATTTATATAATTAAAAATTACTCAAAATATGAGAATTTTCCAATGTGGGACTTCAATAATTTTTAAATTTACTCCTTGCTCCAACAAAATCAAATAATATTTATCTTATTACGAAGAATAGAGATAAAAAATAGAAAGAAAGAAGTGTATAATATTTGTATTACGCTCTCCGAATTTACCTTTTACAATATATAATATATGATATACATTTTATAACTTATAAATTTCCAAAGAATTTATCATAATAATTCTTTTAACAATCCGTTAATATTAAGTTTCAGTAACATTAAATATTAAAAATTTAACTTATGAAAATTGTAATTAAGCAGCATCAACCAAACAAAAATGAGTGTTGTATTAGAAAAAAGGAAATGAAAATAACATACGTTTACATTTAAATGTTAATGCTAAAAACAATATCACCGAAATTGTAAATTTTCGTGTTAAAAAAAAAATCAATTTGTTTTATAATAAAAAGTTTCAGTAATTAAGTATTTTTTTAATTGTTAAAGTTTCACAAAAACATAAAAGTGTAAACAATTAAAAGTTTAATTGTAGTTTTAGTTATCTTATTTTTATCAATTCATAAAATTAGTCTACCTATTTTAAATTATGACATTTTTGGTCTATCATTAAGATTTTTTAACTAAAAATCTTAATGTAACATGATTTAAATAATATAACATATGATACGATGATCTATAATTATTAACACTCATGAAATTGCAATAAACCTCCTAAAAATTTAACTTTCAATTTCGAAATGTTTTTATTTTTGTAATTTAATTATAAACATATAAATAACTAATTCATCTAAATAGTTCTATATCATGAAATCGTATGTCACATCATTTAAAATATGTCAAATTATCATATAGTTTTTTAGTACCAAAATATGAAGGAGAGACTAAAATTGTCAACTTTTAAAATAGGAGGACCAATTTTCGTGAATTGGTGAAAATAGAGAGACCAAAATCGTAATTAAGTCATAATTAAATCATAAATTAATGGTAAATTTCACCATATTAACCCACACAACTGTGATGTCCCGAGTTCGAACCAAGACAAGACGTACAACCTATGAATATCGACACAACCAATCAATATCGACATTTTCCAGTTGAACTATGACTAATTAAGAATATAATTCATTACAGCTTCAACTTTCATTCATTTCTTTTATCCATTTCTTTTTTAATCAATTTAATTACTTAATTTCATTTTTTTTAATTATTTAATTTATTCCTCTGCCACGCCACTCATCCGTTTGCCACATGATTTATTTTTAATATCAACTAATAGTAAGGATGATTTTAAAACTAAATCGAACTTACAGAGTTTAAATTGAAAAATAAAAACTTACATGGACAAAAATGAGAAATACACAAACTTATAAGGACGAATCAAATATTTAAGCCTACAAAATATATTAATCATACAAAATAAACACAATCTACTAATGGCCTCCCAAGAACATGTGGAGTAACTCGCTTAATATCACATGAACTTCACCATCTAGATCGGCATATGGAGTAGTAGGTGGAATAGCAGGTAGAGCAGTACCTATCATAATAGTTCTCAAATAACTCATTATGAAACGTCACTAGAGGCGAGAGACTCCAAATAGTCGCTATATATGCTCTCAAAGTATTCTACCACTCCCAATCTATACTAGCTGACAGTACCGGAGGAACGTCACACGGAATGCACTAAATGCGATCAAAATTGTCAAAGACATCGATACGGTAGATATGAGACTAAAACTCCACCTTAATGAAGATAGCCGGAGAACATCATCGTTGATTCAAAAGGATGATTAACTCGATCATTGTTGTATGGTGTAAACACTACATCCTCAAGCAAAATAGCATCAAGTCTCTGTCAATATGTTAGCAACCCACTTTCAACAACATGTTTTGCAGTCCACCTACATGTTCTTGGAGTATTTTCATGAACCCTTCCACTATCACCCCGCTTATAAATGTTAGGAAAATGCTCGTATATCCAACATTACACCAAAAATAAAAAACAATTTAGTAAATTATAAATATAGCTTAATAAATTTATAACACAAGATAATATGAGTCATATACCTGTAATAGGGTAATATATCCTCTCAACTGCCTAATGTCATGAATAACTTCGTCTCCCAAGTTATCATATAGTACAACCAATGCAACTGTACCCCATTCATAGTCCCGACAACGCTCTAAATTACTGAACAAGCTAATATATTTCGCCTCCATACGAGTATGAGTCTTGTTGGTGAAAATAGTGATGTCAATTAAGTGCAAAAGGTATGATGATGTTGGCGTGGTGGACTGTTAGGCTTATTCATTCGTCGATATGATGCGCTAGGTGAAACTCTTGTTGAGGCAAAATCCCAAATCAAGTGTTTTGAAGATAAACAAACAAATTAATTAATATCTAATCATGATTCAGATTGTGTGCTATTTAACTTGTGTTTTTGAGTGAATTATCAAAGATAGGTGATCAATCTCCAGATTGATGAACTATGAACAAGTACTTTTATGACACAAGGATGAAAAGGACACTGCTGATGCACCTTTTGCATAAAGCCCAGTATGCGTGTAAGGCAAAGAACGTCCGAGTTACAAAGGAGAACATTTTGGATTAAATAGCGCACATGACTATTAAAATCACTCTAATAAGATGTTTGTCTTTAGGTTCAGTAACGGCTATAATGAACCCTCTCGAACATTCTCAATGTCTATAAAAGGAACATCAAGATGAAGACAACAACAAAAGTTTTCAGTGCAATCAATTCATTACTAAAAATATCATACTCGAGCAAACAAAACTCTTCAATCAAACAAAAACTCTAGTTCTCTTATATTATATTCAAGGATCTCAAACAAGTGCTGAGTAGATTTTGATCCTACAATCTTCTATCATAATTCCATTTGAAACTCAAGTGTATTTTTTAAGATAGTTTGGTGTATTGTAAAAATCTTTTTTGTGTTTAAAAGGTAACTTGTAAATTTTTTTTTCTTCTGGACTGAATGGTAATTGTAAAAAATCCTATCAAGGTTGAAAGATGAATGTTGTAATTGATAGAAGATTGTGTGAAAGCAAAAACGTTCTTGTGTGAAGCACATTAGTGGAAAAACTCACAAATTGTGAGAATTGGACGTATGCCCGTGAAGTAGGATACATGATTGTGTGATTCTCTTAACCATATTCTTTATTATTTCTCACTCACTATCACTAATCACGTATAAATAATTTGTTTCATTTATTTTTAACTAACCAAGAATGTTTTGAATTTTTACGAGTAACCAAGATTAATCTTGAGTTAGTTTAAATTAAAAGTAGGAATTAATATTTTAAAAAGGGATAACAATTCAAACTTCATTATTTGTGATTGATATTGTTACTTCAGCTCTATCGTCTACGTTGTGAGCGATAGTGCGAATAATTTATTCTTTCGTGCCTCTGGTCCTAATCACTATAAAATTAACATATTAATTATCATATCAATAACTTTTATTTAAAAAAATTTGAAAATTAAAAAACAATTCGAATGTTTCAAAAGGTTCGAATATTTTATAAAATTGAGATTTGAAACTTTCGAAAATTATGAAAATTGTTATTTCAAAAGTTTTGTATTGTTCAAAATTTTCTGAAAATTCCTATTTCAGAAGATTCGTATTATTTGAAACTTTCAAAATTTTGTAATTTACATTTCTAATTAATTAAAAAAAATTTAAAAAATTTGTGCTTCAAAAATTTCAAAACTACTGAAAAATTAGCTAAATTTTTTAACGTGGGGGTGAAAAGAATAAACGAAAAGAGTTTTTGAAACTTTTATATATAATAAAAAGAAAAAATAGTTTTTTTAAATATATTGGAGAGGCTAATACAAAAGCACTTCCTGCACGCCTTTTCTGCGTTTTAGAACTACAGGGCAGACTTCTTCTTCTTCTTCAGATCGCGCCGCCACTGAAAAATATCACCTTCA
The DNA here is from genome assembly GCA_037974755.1 of Cicer yamashitae. NCBI lineage: Eukaryota > Viridiplantae > Streptophyta > Magnoliopsida > Fabales > Fabaceae > Cicer > Cicer yamashitae. Next base: position 56,394,536 of record JBBPBQ010000002.1, on the reverse strand, counting down.
CCATTCTTTCTTTTTCGTCTATCCATAGCTGAATAATAAGTATCATAACCCTCACCAATTCTCTTCATCAAAATCAATTTAATCTGTCCCTTGTGAGAACAAACAAAGCCGCGACATACCCTTTCTCCCTCTCGCGCCGCCGCACATCCTTACCACGTATTCGACCTCCTCACTTCCAACTCTCTCTTTTCTGGTGAAAATCGGTGAAAATTCCGACCAAAACATCTACCAACAACTCAATTGGAATTCGTGCCGCCAGCTTCAGGGAGATTTTCTTGCTACCGCGGTGGTGGTTTATGACAACGGAGACCACTCTCCTTTGTTTTTCACTTTCATCGAAGTTCGGGAAAACTCATCGCCGTCCTTACGGCAAACGTATTAGTGAACCTCGTGTTCGTCGTTCTTCAGTTTCAAGTTTGTCCTGCTTAATTAAATTTGACGCTAAGGCGCGTTTTATGTTGAATTTCAGCATCTTTATCTATCCCGTAAGCAGCATTTCGAGTTTGGTGAGATTTTCTCCAGTTAAGTATCTTTTTTTACATTTTTTAACTCATTTTTCTCCTCTTGATATTTTTTATGATTGATTTATTAATTATATAACACTAATTTTTATACTTCGTGTATTTTACCAACTGTATTTCATTGACTCTGCGGTCAGACCAATTAAATTTTGGGCTCTCGCTGTGTGGAGTGTTGATCTTTCACCATCGCTGAAATCGTTTTTATTCTTGTGTTTCACGGAAGCGTCGAACCAGGTAAGTTGCGAGATTTTCGATTGAATTATGGTTGTAATATCGTCTAGGATGAATGAGATTGTCCTAATTTCCAAATTTGAGCAGGGTTATACTTAGGTTTCAGTCTATTATTGGTTAATGAATTAAATAATGAATTCGAATCATATAGAAAATGAATATATATATATATATATATATATATATATATATATGATACTTGTTATTGTAATTATAATTATGTTAAATTATAAATAATTATGTGATTATTAGTTATCAAATTGATATATTATGTGTTCAGATAATTGTGTTGCATTTTAAGTGAATATATGATGTGATTTCATGAATTTGGTCCTGTTGTGAATTTTGATTATATATGTTGTGAAATTAGGTTCTGTCGAAATGAATGATTTTTATGATTATGTGTTGTGACGAACATATGTGAAATTGTGAATTACTTCACCCATGTCTATCATGATTTTCATTAAAAAAATCATGTTTTTTTTTTTATAAAACTAATTAATTAAAATTTAATTTACTAATTTCAATTTGTTTTGGACAAAATATTTTAATTTCGACTTTCCACGTCATCATTTAGCCGTTTAATTTAACATAGTTTAGCAATAATTCAAAAAAATAAAACACTACAAGTGTATGGTTATATGTTTTGAACTTAAAGGACTAAATGGTAGAAAAGCTTAAACCAGGAAACGAGTCAAACTTTAAGAAACTGCAGACATAATTTTATTGTACAATTTATTTAATGTGTAAATTAACTTAAGGTGACATTTATTTTAATCTATGTTTACAATTTTGTGAAGCTAACATGTTTTCAGTTTAATTTCGTCCAATTTATATTTATTTTCCGTGTCATAAGTTTAAGGTGTTTTGCCAATTGACTAAACATTGCTAATGAGTTGTTATTTACCCACGAACCCTAAATATAGACTCATGTGATAGGTTTAACTTAAACATAAAGATTAATATTTTAAAATTAAAATAGAGAACAATAGTATATCGGTGTAAAATAATTTTACATTGATATTCAATAAAATACTATTATTATTTTATGTCGTACGACTAATTTCAGATAATCATATAAAAGTGGAGGGGTCTCATATAGTGATTTCTCATTAGATGTCACTGTAATACTGATTTTTGCTGGACAATATATACTCTTTAATTGTATTAAAATAAGTAAAAAAATACGAGAACAAAATTTAAAATGCATAGCAGTTTCTTTTTTTAGAAAAAGAAAAGCGTGAGCAACAAACTCGGCTTTACGATGGTAAATCCAATCCTTAAACCGTAAAGTAGTCTTGTATTTCACCGTTAATATCTTCAAAATTTTTGATTGCAGAAGCATTTGATAACGGAACCTTTGAAATCGATAGTGCGTTTAGGGTTTGCAAGAGAATTGTTCAAAGGGATTTCAGATCAATTTGTAGTGGATGTATTATATACTGATCAGATATTTCCCAAGTTCAACAATGTTAGTTATGTTATTTCTGTCTTGGTTATATGTGTGTGTTTTTGGACAATACTATATAATATTATACAAACAATCACACCATGCTTATGTTTTTTTAATGCCTTTAATTGATCTATTTCGGAGGTTTGGTTGCGAGTTAATTTTTGAAAGTAAAAATTTTGGAGGGAAAAACAACAACATAATAAATGAATATATAATATTATATATTATTTTTTAGTTTTATTTTAATTATCAAATATATATTAAAAATATAAACTTAATCCTCCTCTTCAAAACCCTCCAAAAACCAACACACGCAGACAAACATAATCATTATTTGCATTATATTTTTACATTGTATGCATATGAATCACACGGTTTTGTAACTAATATTACGTATTTGCTTGACAATATAGGAGAATTGATAGTTAGGAAGAAGCAGGATGAACGTAGGATCCAATAAAGGGAGAAAAACATGCCTAACAGTGACAAGCGTTTTCATTGCAATTGTATTGCTAATAGTGATTCTGGCGTTGACAGTTTTCAAAGCAAAACATCCTATTACAGCAGTGGACTCATTGAAGCTGCAAAACTTCAACTTGAACTTGGATATTGCAAAACTGAGAGTTGATTTGAACGTGAGCCTGGATGTGGATGTCTCAGTGAAGAACCCTAATAAGGTGGGGTTCAAATACTCAAACAACATAGCTAACCTCAATTACAGAGGGCAACTGATAGGTGAAGTCCCTATATCTGCTGGAGAGATCTCTTCCGGTGAGACCAAGGGATTCAACCTCACCCTCACCATTATGGCCGACCGTTTGTTCTCCAATTCCCAGCTTTACTCTGATATCACATCGGGTACATTGCCCCTAAACACTTTCTTGACAATTTCTGGCAAAGTCAACATCTTAGGCTTTATCAAAGTCCACGTCGTTTCCTCCACATCTTGTGATTTTGCGGTCAATACTTCCAATAAAACAATTGGCAACCAACAGTGTCAATATAAAACAAAACTTTGATTATTCATTTGCAGTTTAGGGGTGTGCCTACGCTCTAGATTAGCAGAATATATAACTATTTTTTTTTTAATCTATTCTGTTCATATTTAATTTGTTCCATTTTTAATTGCAATTTGTTTCCAACTCTCACTTCTCCCGCGCAAGCTGCTTTCTGGAATTTATTTGTTATTGTCGTCTCCAATTTTCATTTCTTAGCTATAAAGCTTATATTTATTTCTTTGAGTAAATCTGCAATTCTTTGCCTCTATGGTATTGTTTTGTGAAAGTGTATCAATGCTCCATGTTTAAGGTGTGCATCGTGAATGTATGTGATGTTGACAATTAAAGAAGTGGTTGTTGTATGAGAAGGAAAAATATGTTACGCCAGAAATTGGAAAGGGGGTCAGGTTTCCATGACTTGATAAAGTTATCAACTTTGCATTTTTAACCAACATACTCTGTCTACTATTGATGCTACGCCCAAGGCCTAACATGAGCATCATGCATTTATGTTTGTCACCCGTTTACACTAACAGTTTTTTAAAACAAACATATTTGTACTATTGGTTTAAAATTTTAAATGGACAGTCATCGGGGTTTTTATGACTTTTTTCTTTGTAGGTTATTTGGTTTTGGAATTCCCTTGATTCTTTCCCTTAGGCCTCCCCTAACATAACAAATACAAAACACATTAAATACAACTTAGTTACAAACTAAATACAACTTTAAACATATTTTATTTTTTGGTTGTACTAGTTTTCTAGCTTGTCTGGGTTGGTTGTTCATCAACAACTTGTGTACGAGGAGGTTCACCTGCAACTGCCTCAGTGACTTTAGTCACTTGTTCGCCACCAGATGTATATGTTCCTTCATTTGGGTTTCGGAGTTTACAAGTTTTAACATTATGTCCATACTCAAAACACTTCTTACACCTATGTGAAGTGTTTGGTCTCTTCCACCTTGTTTGGGTTCTTTCATCTGGTTTTCTTCTGTGTAGTGTTTTGGCCTTCCAGGCAAACACTTACATTGAGGGGACAAAATTTCAGGTCGATCACTTGCCACAAAGTAGGATCACATACACATCTAGTCCTTTATATGCATAAATATCACCCCTCCATACCTTAACTTTGAGTCTTTGACAAAATCCACCCTTTATAAAGAATAATATTGTAAATAAACTCATCTCCTAAAAAATGTGAAAAAATAGAGTAAATACATAAGATAGTTCCATATACAAAACACATAAGATATACGACTAAGACATAAGTGCAAACAAAACAGAATACATAACAGAAACCATTACCATATACATACCATATACAATACACATAGATATGACAAGGACAAAACATATACAATACACATACATACTATATATGATACACATACATACAACATATATTTGAGACAGGAGGTAGTACCTTAGTTGTAAGTAAGAATCTTGATAGACATTGTCACGTCTCACATAAACATCTCATTTGTTGCGTCATCAAAATTTGGCCTCAAAATATATATATATAGGGACATAATTTGTTATTACAAAAAATGGAGAGAGTAAAGTGTAGATTTAGAAATAGGGAACTAAAATCGTGAATGTAGTAAAATAGATGAACAAAATTGTATCTAAATCTAAATGTTATTATTTAGTTCTCACTTATATTTTTTTTTTAAGTTATTGGATATATAAGAGAGATGATTTATATAAACAATGATTTAAGATTTTGGATAAAAATATAGTGTTCACATCTCTTAATCGTTTAATCATTAGCTTATACTCTCCCAAAGTCCCCCAACATCATCATGACCCAACAGGTCAAAACTAATATAATTCTCTAGTGTTAAATATCAACATGAGAGGATCTAATTAATCCCTATTTTATCTTCAAATAACTTGTTTATTTTTATAATGTTATCAAATAACTTAGTATAGTACTACTCAATTTGTCTCTTAGATCACAAGTTTCCTTCATTTTATACCCTTTTTCATTGGCTCAAAAAATAGAATTGCCTTGTGGTGTAAACTGGAGTAAATGGATCTTGATTTGAATGAAGAAATTTTGTGGGAGAATTAGTAGAGTATATTGGGTGTACGAGAAGTGTGTTTAATTTCAACAAGTCGATTTGATGACAAATTGGTCTCAATGTTTTCTTCTTTAATTTTGGTTATATTATTTATTATACTTATTAGTTGAAACGAAATATGAAAGAAAAATAAGAATCCTTGATCTGGTGCCCCATAAGCATTATTGCAAAATCATGATCATATTATTACTAATTAATTCACATAACTCACCCTTTGAAGTACTTATATCTTTTGATATCTCCCAAATGCAGTAAACATCGTATGTTACCTTTCAGAAGTCTTTATCTATATTATATTTAAAAAGCATTGATCCATTATTTTTTCCATGCCAATGTACAATGACTACTACTAGGTTGAGGTGAGTTCGAGTTTGTGTTAAATCGATAAGTAAAGTAAGTAGTGTCTGCATTTTTGAGTTGTACATAGTTGATAAAATTGGATTCGTGTAGCAGGAAGTTGCAAAAAGAGGAGGGACAAAGGAGGAGTCCACGAATATCTGCATTGGAGGCTCCTGCATTTCGTACTACGGGCACAAAGAGGACAAAATTAAGGCCTCTTCAACATCTCACACCAAACCCGCAGGTTAATTTTTCTGTTTACATTATCCATATATATGCACTACCTTCTTTTATCTATTTTGGTTATATATAATTTAGTTGACACATGATACTTGATAAGTCATTTCAATTATTAATGTGCAGGGTGTGAAACATGACGAAATTAAAAAGAAAAATGTTAATGTTAGTGGTTAGTGAGCTCTTCTTTTTGATCTACTTTGTATGCCATAATAATAATGTTATCAAACTCATAGTGCATTTAATTAATTAATTTACTGCCCGCACTTGCATGTATCAGATCAACCATCAACTCTTTTGCCAGAGAAGCGAATACTTGAACTTGTCCTCGACACTTTACAAAGGTGTTAATTAGTTTTACAAATTTCATGTCATGAATATTATTGTGTCTTGTGATTCAAATATAAAGTTTTAAACTCAGAATTAAGTGTGGATATATATATATATATATGTTACAGGAGAGACACCTATGAGATATTTGCTGAACCAGTCGATCCAACTGAGGTTAGTGGTCCTAATTACGCACTCATAGTATCTTTGATGAAAATTTCCCTAATTATAACTCACTTTTTATGGGAAGGTTGGGGACTATTATGCAATCATCAAAGAACCTATGGATTTTGGCACTATGAGGGCTAAACTACACGAGGGGATGTATAAGACTCTAGAACAATTTCAGGTTTAATTTATTTACAACCTTGGTTTTTCAATCTACTACACTCAGTAGCAATTCTTAACAAGTGTATGCATAGTAATAAAGTGCTATTATAGGAGTATGTTTGTCATCTAATACATGGTATTTGTTTGAACCATTTATGTAGCACGATGTTTTCTTAATATTCAACAATGCGATGAGTTTTAATTCTTCGGGTACCATATACTTCAGACAGGTATGAATGACACATTTGGCGCCAGTTTTAACTATAAAATTTATAGTTAATTCTCTGTATTATCTACCTTTAATTCCATTTTGCAGGCTCGTGTTATAAATGAGTTAGCTAAGAAAGTTTTTGATGTACTAAGAATCAGTCCTGAGAAGTTTGAAATGGAGTTCTCAGAAACAATGCAACAAGTGGGTAGAAGAAACCAAAGAGATTTTAGGGATTTAAGACACATGAAATCTGATAAAGTAACAATTGCTGTGCCCTCCAAAAATGTGTCATGTTCTTCACATGGTACATCAAGCCGAAAAAGCGTCAGGACAAATTTTCATGGTTCTTCTGACACTGCTAAGCATAATCATGCTAGAGATGTAGAGGTTCTTGCAGGTAATTAGAGGAAACATCTAAAGAAACTAATATTGTTGGGTATTGAAACTAAAACAATTATGAGTGTTCTATTATTTGTGATTAGTTTATCATATTTTATTTATAACTACTTTCTTGTACTAAGTTTGATATTTCTACTGTCTACAAGCCCATCTTGCACTACTTCCTCTACACTCTAAAGCTCTAAATCTGAATATTTTTCATCCAAAGCTTAGTGAAACTCAATAGCAAAGTTTCTTTATTGTTTAAGAAGACTAACATGTAATAACTTGTCTTGTTTGGTCTTTACTTCATAAAATGTGAAATTGTCACGATGGGAAATTTTTTATTTATCAGGTATCCAAGACAATCGCAAATGTAGTAGATCTTTTGAAGCTGATAGGCATTGTACTTATAGACATTTTACCTGTGACGAGAATGAGTCAATATTTTCAACGATACATGATGATAAATTAAAACTACTTGAGCATGTGAGTATTATTTGTCCCATTATCTTATTCGCCAATGCAATTTTACAAAATGCATAATTCATAAATATATTCTGGTTAATTTGGATTGTTTATCCTATGTATAGGTTAGCCAGCAAGATAATTGCTACAAAGATAGTTTGATGATGTTTGTTAAAGATTTAGGACTGACAGCCCAAAACATAGCTAAAAGGAAATTACTTGGATGTGAAATTCGAACTGCATCTGCTTTTGTTCCTAGAAGAGCAAATACTTTGAATTTAGTTCCTACATCTATGTTATTGTCTCAAAATCCCTTGAATAAATTGAGAAGCCCTGAGAGAAAAATGGATCCGGAGATTGCTGGTGGAGGAGAAAAGGTTGAAGGTCTCTTAGATGGAAGTCACATGTGGTCCTTATGGACTACTAATAAAGTATTAACAAAACAGAGTTCTTGTTCTAATTCACATTATTCCACAGATTGTGTTGAATATTTGAATTGTGGGCCCAAGAAATCTAGGATGATGATATTGGACAAGTCCAAGTTAGTCAATCAAGAACAGCTGCAGTCAGTGTCAATTCAAGATAACAGATGTCTAACTAATGTGTTACAATCAAGGTTAGAAAACCATTACAAGTTTCAAGCACGAAGTAATGATGTTTCTTCATATTTCGATCAACACAAAATACACATACAACAATCAAGTTCAGAATGTGAAAATAGAGAAGCACAATGTTCAACAAATGTTCCATATTTGAAGACACGTCTTGATCACGCAAACTCCTCAGAACACTACAGGTTCTTAAAGTAGGATTTTAGTGCAAGAAGTTTTGCTCAAGTGAGTTTTCAAGGAGTTTTGATCTTTAATTATTTTTAAACTAATCTTCAAAGTCATAATCAATATTAGTAGTCATCTATTTTTTATTTTATTTTAAATATTAGTAGTCGTCTAATAATCAGCATATTGAATTTTGGCGCCTTACTTTAGTTTCAACATATATATGGATTAATTAATGCAAAATAACACATTTATAGGGTTAGGCCCAAATAGATGAATGATTGTGTCATGGATTAGATAAGGTTGATTACCCTTGCCTACATAGAATAAGATCTTTCTAGAATACTCTATCGCTATACAATACCGTTAGAATTTACAATTTGTTAGGAGGAATGTTTCACAGTTGTCAGCTAAATTCTAGAGGCAAGCATAATGAAAATTAGAGTCTACTCCACTCACGGAGCATTTACTATTTCCAGTTTTAGTGCAATTTAAAATCCTCTTATTCCAAATTTTGGCCCCTTCACTATGCTGACGAATTTCCTTTGAATGCAACCTTTTAAGAATTCTGCCATTTGAAAGACTTCTCTTGATCAAAATATTTGAGGTGTTAACCTCTTCACACAGTGCTCTTCATGCATAGTATTTCTTCTATCTATTTAAACCATTTATGGCGCTGGGTTGCTTTTTCGACTGTACAATTTTGAAAGGTGTCTATTTAGTCAAAGTAAACAAATTACGTATCCGGTGACCCGAGATTGTTAAAGATGAGCATATATCATCTTCATTTTTTAAAAGAAATGAAAGTATCTATTACTATAGCTTTAGTATATAAATGTCTAAAATATCACTAATTCTAGATATGTGTGTATTTATATCTTTTATTATCTCTAAAACTACAATAATGGAGACTTTCATTTCGTTTGAGAAATGAAGAGAGGATCTTTATTCTTTACCCGTTAAATACATGCAAGACATATTGTCCAATTACTTAAAATGTCTGTTATTGGAAAAAAAAGCAAGATTATGTTTGATAATGCAAATTCTCTTCAGAGAATTAGTAGAGAATTAGAAGTCTTGAGTATTAAGCGGTTGTTTCACTCAACTTAAAGGAGCCAGCTTATTTTAAAAGAACACTAATTAATGAACAATTGAACCCCTCACGTAATATATTTTTCTAATAAAAAAATGAACAGTTGAATCTGAGTAGACAATCAATCCAACTTCCAACATATAAGACACAATCAAAATGTTGTTTATATAACATGTCTCTTCTGCTAGCTGATAAGTTATAACCAATTTTGTTTACGTTGTATTTATAAGATAGAATTGTTTGATGAAGGAATTTAATTATGTCACTAGGTTATAACATTTTTTATTAGCTTATAGCATTTTCTAAGCATTTGAACTTCTTTCTTTCAAATATAACCACTAATTGATCTTCTCTTATTGGAGACAATCATAAACAAAAAAGTCCACGAACATTAAATGTAAGCGTCTCTTATAATAGGGATTAAAACAATGGTTCTCTAAATTACAAGAGAGCTTCCTTTCTACTAAACTTAATCATGGTCTGTAACTTATTATTTTAATTAAATTTATTCTTTGTATTTTTTTAAAATAAAATAATACTAACCTCTAAAAAATATAATGGTCAACAAAAATTAAAATTTATAAAAAATATAGATATAATTGTTAGACAATATTATTATATATAGTAGTAAGGTTATTTTAGACTTTTTTATATATACTTATTGTAACTCTTTCACTATAAGCTTTTACTCATTTTGTTTACGAAATTATAGTGTGTTCTTTCTTTTCTTCATCTCTTCATCTTGAGTTGAATATGAAATATGCTCCCTCGGATGGTGTTCATTTATCAAATCCCACTTTATACAATAATTTGGTTGGCAATTTGGTGTATCTTACGATTACCAGACTTGATATTGCTTATGTTGTTCAAGTTGTCTGTCAATTTGTTGTCTCTCCCACTACATTACATTGGGTAGTTGTTCTTCGTATTCTTCGTTATCTTCGAGGAACTCAATTTCATAGCCTTCTCTTTCCATTGTTGTCCTCATTGGAGTTACGAGCTTATTCTGATGCTGATTGGGTTGGTGACACCACAGATCCACCACATGAATATGTATCTTTCTTGGAGACTCTCTTATTTCTTGAAAGAGTAAGAAACAAGACATTGTATCTCGCTCTTCTACAAGAGTTGAGTATTGTGCTATGGCATCCACTACTGCTGAAATAATTTGGTTGCGTTGGCTTTTGTCTTATATGAGTATCTCTCTTTATGAGCTAACTCTAATGCAATGTGATAACAGGAGTGCTATTCAAATTGCTCATAACTCAGTCTTTCATGAACGCGTCTAGCACATTGAGATTGATTGTCATCTTACTCATCATCATCTTTAGCATGAAACCATTACTCTACCGTTTGTCTCCTTTTCCTTACAGATTGTTGATTTGATCACAAAGAGGCATTCCGTTAAACATTTTCGTTTTTTGGTTGATAAACTATTGATGCTCCATGTTAATTTATCATGAGTTTGAGGAGAAATGTTAGATAATATTATTATATATTAGTAGTAAGGGTATTTTAGACTTTTCTATTCTCTTGTATATTTACTTATTATAACTCTATCACCCTAAACTTTTGTTCATTTTGTTTATGAAACCTTAATAGATTCTTTCTCTTTTTTCTTTCTTCATCTTCTTCCGTTCTATGTTTATATTTATTTATCATTGTTAACAATAATAATACATCACATTCATTTATAAAAAAAATTTACACGTGTATCTATGGTTCGTTTCTCACTATTATGTCACTTTGTAATGTTGATTCCGAAAATAGTTTGTTATGATATGATGATTATCTCTGTAGTGAAAAATGATCAAATTAATGCATTGGCAATGGTTTATCAATCAAAATATTATTTAATAATAAATAGTTAGTTCCCCTAAAAAATATAGGTAGTTCAATCGCGGGCAAATATCTATTTTATATGATATTTTTTGTTAACATTAATGCTGTATTGTATGATTTTACTTAAAAGAAAAATAAAAGTTAATGAATAACAAGTTCAAATGTGAAATTAAGCATGTATAAGATATATAAAATGGTGAGTTTAAATAAAGACAAATTAAACCATAACAATGATTAATTTAGGAGGGGTGGATTAGTAATTAGCAGTAGCATGAATTGCTAGGAATCCTACGCACCACCCACTTGGGCGTTAAATCTTGGTTTGGTAAATTATTTGATTTGATGAGAAGAGTTGAAAGTTGAATGGGAGAGGGTTGTTTGTTTTGTGATTGGGTGGTGGAGCAAAGTAATTTAACATTTTGGATTAATTAAATAATGGCATATAGGAGAAGGCATGGAATATCGAGGAGTTCCACCTTCAAGGAAGAGATTAATAGTAATGGGCAAGAATTATTATTAGATAACAACAACTCAGATAATGATAATAATAATATTATAATTGCTGCAAACGCTCCTCCTCCTTCACTTTTGACATCTAATAATTCCTCCCTTGCTGCTCAGGCCATCAAAGCCTCTGCTGCTCGTTATGATCCCTCTCTTTCCTTTGCTTTCTCCAAATCATCTTTAGGTCCTGAAAATGATCATCATCATAGATCCAAGGTATATATATTACGTTCTTCTTTGTTTATTATTATTTTTATTCATCTTAACAGTCACTTCATTCCTTAAAGAATTTGTTTGCATGCAGAGCTTTGATTCTTACGGGGATGCTTCCAAATCTGGTATTTGGGGAGTACTCGCACAAAAAGCTAAAGAAATTTTGGAGGATGATGATAATTCATCCACACAAACACCCAGATCACACTCTTATAATACCACCATCATACCCGGTGCTCGAACTCAGGTGAATATATAGAATTATAGAATAGAATTAATAATTGCATCACATTCCAATTCTAATAATAATAATAATAATAATAATATTATCTTCAGGAATTAGCTGCTGGTCGAACAGTTGTGGAGAGTAGGCTAAAAGGGTCATGTGAAAATGATGATCACGCCAATCATCACGAAACACAACTCAAGGCATCTCGCGACGTAAGGTGCCAACTATATATGTAATAATTAATAATTAAATTGTCTTGTGTATGTTATACTGACTAATTAATTAATTAATTAAAATATATAGGTGGCAATGGCAACTGCTGCCAAAGCAAAGTTACTTTTACGAGAACTAAAAACCGTGAAAGCAGATTTGGCTTTCGCTAAATCACGTTGCGCTCAACTAGAAGAAGAAAATAAACTACTCCGTGATAAGGAGGGTCGTGAGAAGGGACAATTTCGTGCAGATGATGATCTGGTATGTATGGTTGGTAATTGCTATATATATCTATATAAAATGAATGAATGTTACTTTTAATTGATCGATCATCATAATCAATATGTATTAATACTTGTTACAGATCCGGCTTCAATTGGAGACACTTCTTACAGAAAAGGCTCGGTTGGCAAGTGAGAATGAGGTGTACTCTCGCGAAAACCGTTTTCTAAGGGAATTTGTAGAATATCATCAGCTGACTATGCAGGATGTGGTGTATTTCGATGAAGACATGGAAGAAGAAGAAGAAGTCACTGAGCTTTATGTCTCTCAATCACCATCTCGATCCATCCACACTAAATCTATCTTTACTACTGTCCCACAACAACAACACCAGGCTTCTCCTACTCCTAGTGCTAGTATGAGTATCCCACCCTCCATTTCTAAGGATCAACATGCAAAATGATCCATCCTTTTCATTTATATATATATATAGCTATTAATTAGCTTAATTAATTAGATGCCAAATTAAGGGGAAAATACGCGACATCACATGGCCTGGGGATTAGTCATTAGTGTTGTATTCCCAACTAAATATATTTGTTAATCAATTGGTTATGACCGATCGGATGTCACTTTGTCTTGGTACTTTATTGGTTCCTTTGCCAAATTTTATCTAATTCAAGATTTTGGTCTTTCCATTTTCAAATTTAGGATTTTGGTACTCAGAATTTTTCAAATATATGACATTTTGGATCAAAACTTTGGTGATTGGGAACTGATATCATGATGTGACATTGTTTAGATACACTAAAACTAACTTACATATATGGGATAAACCCTTTATTTTCTTCATTGAAAATGCAAAGTTGTTCTTATTCGTTTTTGATTAAATAAAAAAATTCAAATACATCATCAATATTTTAAAACGCAATTTATTTAGTCTTTGAGGTTTTTAGGTCGTTAACACTACTAGTTCGTTAATGTTGGTGGTGATAGTGTACACACCAACTGTTTGTTTATTAATTTTAAATTCTAAGAGTCAATTGTGCTCATTAATAGATGTGTTTGGATTCGTAGGTATCAATATATGATAGTTACAAACAATTAATAATAGTTTTAGAGACCGTAAATCAATTATTTATAAATAGTATTAATGGATTAGGAAATGGATTAATCAATTAGGTCGAGTGATGTGAATTTGAGTGCTTTCACATTAGATTGAAGATCTAACTAAGTGGTTTCTTCACATAAAGTAACAAATCAAATGGGAAAATAAATATAAGATGGGTTATGTTGAGAAGACAGAAAAGACACCATAACTAACGATGATTGATAAGTCAATGAGAAATCAACACTATAGTAAGGAAGTCATTGATAAGATTCAAACAAGCTCTAATCCAAGAACTTAAAGAGGAGAAATTGCTCGCTCAACATAATCATTAATAGAAAACTCTAATTCATTTCCAAACTTGTCAAATGAGATTACAAATATCTATTTATAGCAAGACTATCTTTAAACCTAAATGGATCATAAGAGACACCATTCTCTATGCCCATATTGAGCATACATCATTTTTTCTTTCTAAAATAAACTAAATGTAAGGAAGCAAAGTATCTTTACTTACATATTACATCAACTAAATCTAAATTAAAACTGTTACAATTTCAAATTAAAGCAAACTAAAATTATTACAAATAAAATTAAAATAGATAAAGTTCATAAGTTGGTTAAACACATTTTCATCTTAAACAATTAAGATTTTACCATTATCGGCACTGTTAATCACGACCTTCTCGCCATGGAAATAGCGAGTTTTTGCCTTTCGTGGGAGTCGAACCCGGTTCCTGGTGGATAAGTACCGCCTAATCTCATTCCCACTACCAATGGAAATAGCGAGTTTGGGAGATAAATACCGTCTCATCTTATTCCCACTACCAATTGAGCTGCTGGCTCAATTGGTAGTGGGAATGAGATAAGACGGTACTTATAGTAAATGTAAGAAATTCTAAAAATGATGACAAAGTTATACCTTTTGAAGTTGATATTCATGACCAAACTTACTTTCTTTTGATTGAAATTGGTGGCAAACAATAAGTTACTTTGTATTTTCAAATACTTCAAAACAAGTTGAGTCTCATGAACATTCTCTTAATCACAAATAAATGGTGGCTCAATAATTTCCTTGCAAGCATCCGTTTGAAGAACCTTTGACCAATCTCCTTCAAGCACTACCATTGTTTCATTCATCTCACTCTCTTGTTTAAATAGACTTTCACTTTTACCACCATCTTTCTTTCTCTTTGCTTTCAAAGTCAATGTATTGATGACATTCTTCCTTTAGAAACACTTCTTCAAACACTTGCACAAGAGAATTATCGAAGTTAGAAAAATAATTAGAGTCAATTTCTTGCTCTTTGTTACTCAAATGTTTCTCCTTTTCCTCTTTCTTTTCTTTAATTTTCTCTTTCTTTCTCAAGACTAACTTCTCTACTTTTCTTGCCACTTTTGCATATCTATTTTCATAAAGATATTTCACATACTCCGAACCAAATACAAAATCTCTAATATATTCATGATATGATATATTTCTCTTTTTTTCTCGATCCTCATTTTAATATTCTACATGTCTTTTCTCTTTTGTATATCTCATATCATTCCTCTCAAAATCTCTAAGCATCTTTACTTTGTCTTTAAGCCTCCTCTCAAAATCTTCTTCTCTCCTCATGAAATCTATGTCTCCTTTTCCCCTCGATTTCAAATCCATCTTCATTTTGAAAAGATCTTCCATGATGAGATATCATATCTCTTTGATTCACAAGCTCTTCTCTCAAGACATTTATTTGAGTATTCAACATTTGTGTAAATTGATCCATATGAGAAACGGTTTTAGGAGGAGGTTTGGTTCACTTCCACTCGTGATTTCAACAACAACAAACAACAAGTACCACAATAATCAAGTAAATGACAAGAAGTTAGGAAAATAAAAAATAAGATCATCACCACTCATTAAATGTTTACACTCAAGAAATGCATCGCTTATGTATATCATTCAATGATAGCTTTTTCCATAATAATCTTGTCATTTTCGACTAAACTCGCCTTTTAAGTTCTTAAAAACAACCCAAGCACGAATCAAAATCAAAGAACCCACTTGGTGACAAGTTTTGAATACCAACTGATGTGGATTTGGGTGCTTCCACATGAGATTGAAGATCTAATTAAGTGGTTTCTTCACATAAAGTAACAAATGAAATGGGAAAATCAATAAAAATAAATAAGTTGAGAAGAAGCCAGAACCAAGGATGATTGATAAGTCAATGAGAAATCACCACTATGGTAAGGAAGCCATTCATAAGATTCAAACAAATTTTAATCCAAAAACTTAAAGAGGAGACATTGCTCACTCAACAATCTCATTAAGAGAAAACTCTAATTCATTTTATACTAAGATAATCTTTAAACCCAAATAGATGTTATAAGAAACACCATTCTCTAGACCCATATTTGGCATACATCTTTTTTCTAAAATAAACTAAATGTAATGAAGCAAAATATTTTCACTTACACATGACATCACAATTCCAAGTTAAAGTAAACTAAAAGTATTACAAATAAATTAAAATAATTAAAGTTAATCCTAATATATTAAAATATGAATCATCTTGATACTCTTGAGGTATTTATCATTGAGTAAGGTAATTGATTAATATGTGGGTTTAGTACCATATGATCTTGTTTTTACTCTACGTAATCGATTATCCTTTGTTGTCAATCTATTAGATATTGACCAAATTTATAAAATAACAACTTTCCTAAATTTTGGATAGTCTTCAAATATGCATCATAACTTTTTATTACCCTGTGATGACTTAACCCAACTTTATTTGGATTGATGAAATCAAATGAAATGTAGCGAAGTTAAGTGGTATGTACAAGGTTTTAATGTAATAGAGAGACATAATGGAATACATTTCATCAATTTCCCTTGTTTTTCCTCTCTTCCAATTTAAGGTGTGTAGGATGGAATGTAGCCTCTTAATTACATAATTATTTTCTTCTCCGTATTTTTATTTTACATCATTCTAGCATTTCTTTCTTTTTTTCTTCTTCGTATTACGTTATCTTTATATATCTGCCTTCTTCCTCATGTTTACATCACTTTAGAATTCCCGTTGTATCTCTTAGTCTACCTTAGTTTAGACATGTTCGAAAAATGAGATCAATCTATATCAGGATCTTTATTCCAATGTTTTCTATGACAATGTTGAAAAGTGTGGAACTCATTGAAGATATCTAGTTTGGATGTTCAAGAAAAAAAAAAAGTGGATGACTATACTAGAGATGTGTTACATGAAAATGACAAGATATAATATCGTTCTGGTGTCATTGTCTCTAATTTGAATATTACATTCTTTTTGTCGAATGAACCACCATCAAGGGATTCTTCTCGTAATTCTTTAATAACAGCTGAATTTGTCAATAAAGATCATTGGGTACAGGTAAAATTTATGGTACAGTAATGTTTCATAGTAAAGTAATGTTTAAAAGTAAACTAATTTTTAATACTTTGTTGGCGCAGATAAAAATGAAGTCTGATTGTCCTTTGCCACATATCTCATAGAAATGGAGAGACTTTTGTATTTATGGTGTGAAGGCATGAGAAATAGCTTGTGCAGGATGTATCAAGCATTGGAAACACATAGATCCAACATTTATCAAATCGTCTTGTGTTTCATCAAATGAAGATTAGTTTGTGGTTGTGAAGTTTTGTCTGTTGTTTGTTTATTTTGGAGAAATAAAATAATAGTTGCATAATTGATCGAAAATAAACATATACCATAGCGAGAATTATATTCATGATGCAAAATTTATTAACACAATCTACTAATGGCCTCCCTGAAACATGTGAGTAACTCACTTAATATCACATGATCTTTACCATAAGTATGGCCCTCTATAAAAGCTCAGATGCTCTAGTGTCTCGTGCAGAAGATGGACTAGCTTGGGAAGAAGATGATGGAACAAGTGGAGTGGTAGGTGGAGTAGCAGGTGGAGCATCAGGGAAGATCAAAGGATGTGAAACATCTAAGTACCAAACATAATAGTTCTCAAAGAAAACGTCACTACAGGCTAAAAACTCTGAAGGGTCGTTATACATGCTCTCAAAATATTCTACCACTTCCAATATATACTAGCGTCGTCACGCGTAATGTACGTAATGCGACCAAATTGTCAAAGATATCGCTAAGGTAGAAATGAGACTGAAACTCCACCCCAACGAACATAGCCGGAGAGCATCGTCATTGGTTCAAAAGGATGATTGACTTGGTCATCATCGTACGGGGGGTAAACACAACATCCTCAAGCAAAATAGCATCAAGCCTCCACTGATATGTTAGCAACCCACCTTCGACAATATGTTTTGCAGTCCACCTATAGGCTTGGAGTATGTTCAGGAAACCTTCCATTATAACCTCGCTTACAGATGTTAGGTAAGTGCTCGTAAATCCAGCATTACACCAAAAATAAAAGACAATTTAGTAAATTAAAAATACAATTTTCTCATAGTTCATATGTTGAGGCTCCTTGACATACTCATCAAGTTTGTGAGACCTTAAACCACGCCTATGATGAACTGGACGATTTGCCTCATTTATTCGTTGATAAGATGCAATGGATGGAACTCTTTTGCTTCTATCTCTTACATTGCGGACGATGTTGCGAATAATTTCTCCGTTCGCACTTCTGGTTCTACCACTATAAAATTAACATATTAATAGTTTGTAAACAAAAATATTTTTGAAAATTATGAATCATATTCGAAAGTTTCATTTAATTTGAAAGTTTCAAAAGCTTTAAAAAATTTGTGTTTCGAAAGTTTCATGATGTTCGAAACTTTCGAAAATCTTGAATTTCCTATTTCAGAAGTTTTAAATAACTCAAAACTTTAAAAAATTATTGAATAAGCTATTTCGAAAATTTCATATTGTTCAAAATTTTCAAAAATATTTTAAAAAATTGAAAATTACGTTTTGAATGTTTCAAATTAATCAAAAATGTTGAAAAGTAACTTACTTATGGTTCGGAAATTTTGAAAGTTCCGAAATGCTCGAAAAATTTACCAATTTTTTTTAAAATTTTGAATATGTGAGTGGGAAAAAAATGAGAAAAAAAAAATCACATTTTATGTATAATAAAAAATGGTAAAATAGTTTTTTTTTTTAAAGTCTTTTAAGTATTGGATGGATGAGAGGTATAAGTGGGAGATGGAAAATAGAAAACTCCAAATAAAGTGACCTTATTTTGCTGGCTGAGCGGAAACCAAAGTGAAGATGTAACCAAGGTGGAAAGTCCAAAATAAAGATGTAGAAATCATCCCACCACCGAATACTAGTATGAAGAACTTTAATTGATTTTAATTTTGGGTTTTTTAATAAAAAATCATTAAAAAAATCATCGTTCTAAAATAGAAGCTTATTTGAATTTGTGACCTCAACACCGTTTTAAACATATCATCTTCGTAATAGTCAAATATACATTTTTTAACGAAGTTCATGGAAAAAAAAAAAAAGGAATATCATACACGTTTTAAGACTAAAAATAACCTAGTTGGGACAAAAAAAAATCTTCAAAACTAATCTAATACAATTAAATAACTTAAAGAATCACATTGTATTTTACATTTTAACTATTAAAATTAAGTCTTCAATCTTATTTCATTTATTCTTCAATCCTTCAACTTTTTCCAATTTTTTCCTTCCAAATTTTTACTTCTTTTTACCTCTAAAAATTTATCTTATAGAGTTTTTCTTTTCTAGGGAACCTAATGGCAAAACTTTTACACTAAGTGTGAAGAAGTGGAGATTGCAAGTTTGAATTTACACTCTAAAATATCAAGTGTTCTTTTACCATTTGAGTTGTACTTATTTTGGAGTTTAATTTAAAGAAAATTGATAATATAAACAACTCTTAAAATTTGTACACCTCAAATTTTCACACGCACATTCAACACATCATTTTCTCTCTATCTCTCTCTTTCTATCACATCACCAATATATCACATCTATCACACAACTCTATTTCTTTCTCTTTCAAGTGGTCAATTGGGTAAATGTGTGTCTACAAAACATTTGCCTTTTCAAAGTAGAGACCAGATTGGATTGGCTTGAAATGGTTCACACGTAATCAATTATAGCTCTTTCCCGTGCCTCTTAGGCCTACTCAGCTTAGCAAAAAGTCAGCCATTATATTGCATAACTCTATAATAATCTAACACTAGAGCAACAAAGTGCGCTGCATCTGCATGCACAACTTCAAGCTATCCGTACATAACCAAGCACTAACTTTACGTACCAGCAATCAGTTCTTATGTTATATTGTTTAATATAACTTCAATATTTCCCCTTACTAACCCAGCAAACGAGTCAATAGAACAAGAGTCAATAGAACAAGAGTCAGCATAACATCAAGCTACATCACAGCTCTTCTGCACATACTGTCTTGGCATGGTTTTTGCCTTTTGGAACCGTAACAGACCAGTTAAGTGTACTGAGCAATTTTGATATCCATGCATCAGTTTGACTGGGGTTTCAACATGCTTACCACAATCATACAGGAGGAAAGTGTCCATTGATGCCTCAAGCTTTCAAGGGACACCAACACCCTGTGTTCTGCGGATCACGCAAAGAGAGCAACTTAACTCAATCAAATCACTAGGGTGAAAACTTATCACCTCATAATCCCTTAAAGAAACACAAACCCACTCTTACTGTGTACTTTTCATAATATCATAACTATCTTCTAACTTCCACTAGCTATGATACCCACCTTACATTACTATCAGTTGCCATGGTGCCCTTCTCTTTTTTCCAATTTTTTCTGTGTTGGGTGAAGGTGTGGATTGGGATTACAGGCTGCTATCTATTGTTATTCATCACCCATCTATACCATGATTTATGTTGGAGCACAAAATTGCTCAGATTTAAAAAGCAACAAATATTATCAATCATCACAAAAAGATCATAAGTCTATTTCACTGTGTTCAACTAAAAGAAAACAATTAATTAGAGCATATGTATATGATAAAGCTTATGTCAAATTTCAAACAAGAAAACATATGGAAATTTAATTGTAGCAATCTACTCTGCTTCCTTGGAACAGCTCAAGAGCATCGTATAAGCAATTTATTCCCTTCACAAGCACGTTGATAAAACAGCCTACATTTGGAAACATAAAAAGTATGATCTGTTTGATGGTTTCATACATAAAGAAGATAAATTCTAGAGCACAAAGCACTTATTAGTGTTTTCTGCAGAATAAAGCTCAGAGGCGTGCTTCGACAAACAAGAAGAAAATATCTTAATATCATCCTTTTAGTTATAAAAATTGCAATGTTTTTTCTTTCAATAAAAGGATGTTTCATAGAAGAAGCAAAGGATATGCTCCTAAAGAAACCACTGACCAAAAGAAGGAAAGCAAAGGGTTCAAACCGATTTGAAAAAAACAAAAAAGTAGAGCAAAAGAAAGGGGTATGAGGAGATTTATCTTGCCAATCCTTCTGATTCCGAATATCCAACAAAGAAAACCCTCTAAAATACACAATCAATGAAATAACCTTGTTTATGTTAGAGGTATAATAATATAATATAATATAAAAGACATTTGTGAGTCTTCACCAAATAGTTTAAGCTTTTGAGATACTCAATTTATATGGTAACAGAGCCTCCCTGGTTAGGTGGTTTAGAGATTAATTCTTGCTGTCCCCCCATTCCTCTAATATAAGATGTTAAATCTCAACGCAAAAGTAAATGGGCACGTGTATTGTCCCATACTTAAAGCTCAAACAGCTCTTGCATAAGGGAGTCCGTGACATGATAAATCATTAATTATGATTCAAAAAAAAAAAAAAAAATCAGATTTATGAGGTAACTGGGGTTGCAGTGAACGAAGGACACAGATGATAGGTTTGTGGACATTAATTTCTAATATAAATAAATCTACATAATTGAAATTCCAATGGAAAGATGTCAGATCCACACATAATAATTGTAGAAAAAAGAGAAGATATTGAGAAATAATAGATGTGATGAAAGGGGGTTTGATACCTGATTGATTTAATTTGAAGCGGCAGAAGCTTGATCGACGAGCTTCTTGTCCCTTCGTTCCATGGCGACGTCCCACATGTCGTTGCCGATGTGCTTAGGCTGAATTGAAACATCCATCCATCCATCAAATTTTTAATTAATTAAAAAACAGAGAAAACGAATAAATTAAAAAAAAAAAAAATACAAACTCGGCCATGAGCAGCTCTGTGGATGTAATACTGAGCGTTTCCCATAACACAAAGCATTCCAGCAATGATTCCAAGAGGTAGCACAGCTTCCAACCAATGCAACGCCATTTTTCTTCCTTCCTTCCTTCCTTCCTTCACAACAAACACCACTATCCTTTTCTTCTTATTTTATTACTCACCCCACTCCTCCCTCTTACAATACTTTTTCATTCAAGCCCAGCCCAACATAATGGGCCTTAATCTATTTCCTCTACCCGCTAAATTCTTCAACAAAGATGCTACCCATTACATAAATTGTTAAAATTAAATAAATAACAAAAGAGGAATGTACTGTGCACCCTTCCTCCTAGACCTCCCACCCCCTATTTGAAAGGAAAAGTCCAAATTGTCCTTTTTTACCAACTATAAAATAACAAAAAAATTTACCACTCCACACCCCCCAATCGAAAATTACCAAAAATTTTATAATTTTCGAATATTTGATAGATTCGAAATAAAAAAAGTAAGATTTATTGAATTTTTCGAAACTTTGGTTAAAATGAAAGTTTCGAAATTGTATTTTCCAGCTTTTTCGAAACTTTGGTTAAACATGAAATCTTCGAAATGAAACATTTCAGGAAATCCTTTTGTATTTCGAACATTTGGATAAATTTGAAACATTTGAAACACGTTTTCCAGAAATCATACAACTACTCGAAAGTTTAGATAAATTTTAAACCTTCGAAATGTATATATCCAGATTTTTTCAAGATTTTCGAAACTTTTGTTGAACTTGAAATATTCGAAATGAATTATTCGAAACTTTTAAATGTTCGAAATGTATATATCCAGATTTTTTCAAGATCTTCGAAACTTTTGTTGAAATTGAAATATTCGAAATGCATTTATTCGAACCTTTCAAATGTTCGAAATGTAAAATTTCGAAAGTTTCATTAATTCGAAGCTGAATGTTTCGAAACTTTCATTTCCAGGGAAAGTTTCGAAATGTATTTTGTTTTTTTTAACATTATTTTTTTTAGGGTTTAATTTTTTTTTAACATTATTAATATTATTATTAATTAAATTTTTTAATCTTTTTGAAATTAGGTATGAGTAGAGTTGAGGTTCCAGCTTCAACAACAATTATTGATTCTACAGCAAAATTCACCACTGATCAGGTATTATTACTGGTAATCCACCACCGATCAAATTTTGATTATAGATATATATTTGATGTTATATTTAAAACATATGTTGTAGGTATTTCCCTCTCGAGAAGCTGTATTTGAATGGGCAAAAAACGTTGGAAGACAAAATGGAATTTTAATTGTTATCATTCGATCAGACAAAGCAACCGGAAAGAGGGGAAGAAAAGACAAATTAATTTTGGGATGCGAAAGAGGCGGAAGATATAAATCTAAATCAAAATCAACAGTAACTTGTTCTCACAAGGAAAACTGTCCGTTTAAGCTCAGATGTATACCGTTGAGTATCGGTGAAGGATGGAAAATTAGTGTTCGTTGTGGAACGCATAATCATGATTTAGCGGATGCTTTAACCGGTGATTCATATTTGGGGCGTTTAAATGAAGAAGAGAGAAAAAATTTCAATGACATGACAAAGTATAAGCTTGCACCAAGATTCATTTTGAATGCTTTGAAAGAGAGAAATAAAGCTAATCTCTCAATTCCCAGTCAAATATATAAAGCAAGGAGTAGTTATCGAGCTTCGTTCAGAGGCTCGTACACAGAAATGCAGCATCTGTTGAAGTTAATAGAACAAGAAAATTATGTGCATTGGACAAGAAGACGGGAGAATTCAGATTTTTGAGAGATATATTTTGGACGCATCCTGATTGCATAAAGTTGTTAAACACGTTTCATTTTGTTTTGATATGTGATAGCACATACAAAACAAATAGATATCGGTTACCATTATGTGTCACATCTACTAGTTTGTCATTTTCTGTTGGGTTTGCATACTTGGAACAAGAGCGACAAGATAACTTTATCTGGGCATTTGAAAAGGTAAGACAGTTGTTCGTATCTGAGACTTTAATTTCTAAAGTTATTGTGACTGATAGAGATCTTGCCATGATGAATGCTATTAGAGTTGTGTTTCCTACTTCAATTCATTTGCTATGTCGTTTTCATATTGATAAAAATGTTGGGGCAAGATGCAAACAATATGTGAAAAAAGATAGACAAGACGAAGTAATGGATTTATGGAACAAAATTGTATATTCGACTAGTGTGGAGGAGTATGATCATCACTTGCAACACTTTGAGCTAGTGTGTGCCGACATTATCCTTTTTGTTGATTATGTGAAAGATTCTTGGTTGACACCTTACAAAGAAAGATTTGTCACGGCTTGGACCAATAAAGTAATGCATTTGGGGAACACAACATCTAACAGGTATTTTTAAACTATGATTTGTATTGTTTTAGAAAATATGATTTACTAATTTATGTGATTTGTTTTAATTTGTGTTATTTAATTTTTTTGTAGAGTTGAGTCTGTTCATTGGAGATTGAAAAACATGTTGCAAACTAGTTTTGGTGATTTGTGTAAAAGTTGGGAGGCTGTGAATATGATGTTGAAGAACCAAGTATGTATCATTAAATCGTCATTTCACAAAACCATCATAGATGTTGAGCACGGGTATAATTCACCATTTTTTCAAAGTCTACATCACTGTGTATCAAGGAAAGTCATGAAAGAAATTGACAAACAGTTACAGAGAGTGAAGATTGTAGGTACTGACAAAACAAAGTGTGGTTGCTCAATCAGAACAACTCATGGATTACCATGTGCTTGTGAGTTGGCAAAGTTGCAGATATCTGGTAATGTTATCCCGATAGATAGCATTCATGTATTTTGGAGAAGTTTAAGCATTGAGCATGAATTGAAGGATGAAGAATCTTTATCAGATTATGACTTTTTAGAAGAGTTGGAAGCAATGAAAGCGTATATGAAGAAACAAGATATTGTTGGTCAAAGGATATTCAGGGCAAAGGTGCGTGAAGTTGTATTTTCACATACAACATCAATACTTGTACCACTTGAGAAGGTGAGAACCAAGGGAGCTAGTAAAAGGAAAAAAGATTTTGATACTCCTCGTGATCCTTCATATTGGGAGTATGTTGATGCATCTCAACATTCTGCAAATCAATCAGCACAGTGTTCTGCTAGTCAACCATCTCAACGTTCTGCAAATCAATCAGCACAGTGTTCTGCTAGGCAAACATCTCATATCATACATTTTCCTAGTTTTATACATCAGTATATTGAGGAGATAATAGATGTTGTGCCTGATGGAAATTGTGGGTTTCACGCAATTGCGGCATTGTTATGTCATACTGAAGAATCTTGGCCTTTAGTTCGAACACAATTGGATAAAGAGATCCATCTACATCAAGACCTTTATGCCAATGTGTTCGATGACAGTATTGAATCAGTGCGGAACTCATTGAAAATTTCAAGATTGGGTGCTCAAGGAAAAGATAAGTGGAAGACTATACCAGACTTGGGTTACGTGATAGCAACACTATATAATGTCATATTAGTTTCGTTGTCTCGTAATCTGAATATGACATTCTTTCCGCTAAACAAATCACCATTCAAAGAGTCAAAGCTTATCAAATTAATAGCAATTGGATTCGTAAATGAAAATCATTGTGTACAGGTAAAATTTATGATTTGTAATATTGTTTAATAATTTAATGTTTAATATTTTGTTCTTCAAATAAATTAATGTTTAATATTTTATTGTCCAGATCAAATTGAAGTCTGATTGTCCTTTACCACCTACCTCACAAAAATGGAGAGACTTTTGTAGTGAGTGTGCAAAGACATGGGAAATAGCGTATGCAGGACGTATGAAACATTGGGAACACATTGATCCATCATTTACCAAATCATCTTGTATTTCATTAACTGAAGATTAGAAATTATGTTTGATTGTCCATTTACGTTTTATTCATTTTTTTTTTGTTTTATCATTTATCCATCATTTAATGTTTTATCATTTATCATTTACGTTTTAACTCAAAATAAAAATTCATAAATAACAGTGACACGACAATCTTACATAACACAATAACACAATCTTACATAACACAATAACTAATCGTCGTACAAGCGGTATAATTCAGTTAATAGTTCATGAACCTCACTAAATGGCTCTACCAAATCTAAGGCCCTACGTGCAATCTCAAGTGTTCTACGATGTCTACGGTCTCTACCGCCATCTACAGAAGATGATGGACCAGCATGTGCAGCAGCAAATGATGGACCAGCATGTGCAGCAACAATAGGTGGACTCGAAGGTGCAGCTGTAGGTGGAGGGAGGATCAGAGGATGTGATACATATGTGTACCATGCATAGTAGTCTGCAGTGACCTCTGTAGGAAAAGTCGCAACAGGATATAGTCTTCGAAAGGCAGTTACAGATGATCTCATAGTAGACTGCCACTCCCAATCTATACTGTGTGGCACCCGAGGAACGTCACGCGGTATGCACTGAATACGACCAAATTGTCGAAGACATCGCTCTGGCAGATACGGGACTGAGACTCCACCACATCGAAGGTATCCGGAGAACATCGAAAGCTTGGCAAACGGATGATTAACTCGATCATCATCATATGGTGTAAACAGTACATCATCGAGTGCCAAAGCATCGAGTCTCCGACGATATGTCATCAGTCCGCCTTCAACAGCATGTTTCGCAGTCCACCTACATGCTCGAGGAAGATGTGCAGGAACCTTTCCTCTATCTCCCCGCTTACAGATGCTAGGGAAATGCTCGTAAATCCAACACTGCACCATAAATAAATAAATAGATAAATAAATAAATAGATAAATAAATAAATAAATAAATAAATAAATAAATAAATAAATAAATAAATAAATAAATAAATAAATAAATAAATAAATAAATAAATAAATAAATAAATAAATAAATAAATAAATAAATAAATAAATAAATAAATAAATAAATAAATAAATAAATAAATAAATAAATAAATAAATAAATAAATAAATAAATAAATAAATAAATAAATAAATAAATAAATAAATAAATAAATAAATAAATAAATAAATAAATAAATAAATAAATAAATAAATAAATAAATAAATAAATAAATAAATAAATATACATACCTGCAGTAATGTCATATAACCACCCAACTATCGAGTGTCGTGGACAGCTCCATCTCCGAGATTTTCATACAAGAAAACTAATGCCGCAGTACCCCACGAATAGTCCCGACAACTATCTAAGTCAATAAATAAACTAACATATTTCGCCTCCACACGTGTATGTGTTTTATCAGCGAAAATAGTGCAGCCAACTAGATGCAATAGGTAGGTTCTAGCCGCACACTCAAATTGGCTAGTCTGAATGAGACGACTATATAAATCACGCAACCATTGCAATCTATATTGGGCAAATTTATTGTAATTAATCTCTGCTAATGCTTCCTCCCATGATGCACCTAAATACTCATAGGCAGCTCTGGCAGCATTATTAGTAGTCATATTTATAGGTGCATCAAAAAATTTACCCCGAGGTGAGATATGAAGAAGAGTCGCCACGTCGTCCAGTGTGATTGTCATCTCTCCAAATGGCATGTGAAATGAGCTGGTCTCTCTATGCCACCTTTCAACAAAGGCAGATATGAGACCAGCATCAGCCATAGTGAGATAAGCTGAAGAGAGGTGTAGCAGTCCAGATTCCCAAATCCGATGCAATACGGGATCTGGCACAAGAACTTCAGAAAACTTCTTCAGCTTCAATCCATGAGTAATAATCTTTAACGACCCACGATCTTGCAAGTAATTAAAGAACATAACAATAAATATATGTTCTTATTTAAATAAATAATTAATTAAATATAAAGAATATAATTAATTAAATAAATACCTCTCCTTCTCATATCCTTCGAGCCACGTGGTGTTCATACTGTGTCAACACAGATGTCACCACCGGTTCCCCAGGGAATCCGACCTGCTGATCCTCCTCAGGCTCAGCATCATCAGCATCATCATTAGCATCAACATCAACATCATCAACAACATCAATAGCATCATCAACATCATCACGCTCAGTATACTGGTCCTCAACCTGCTCCATCTGTGCAAGCTCAGGTACATCCTCCTCCATATGCGTAGGCTCAACAGCTTCAACCACATCATCCTGTCTACGACGCCGCCGCCTAATTGGACAATTTGCTTCATTTCGTCGTCTGTTTGAAGTTGTTGGTGGAATTCTGTCTGCGCCATCACCACTATCACCTACCACGCTTCGGCCAATGTTACGAATAATCTGGCCAAATGTACCTCTCATTCTAGGCACTGCAATATATTAATATATAAATATTAAAAAAAAAATGGAAAAAACACTTAAAAAAAATAACATTATTTTGAAAATTTCATAGTAATAACAAATTTTCGAGGCTGCATTTCGGAAGTTTCGTTGAAGCCTAAAATTTCGAAACCTTGTTCAAAAATTTCGAAGCAATATTCTCGAAACTATGCATGCA
This sequence comes from Cicer yamashitae, assembly GCA_037974755.1. Classification (NCBI taxonomy): domain Eukaryota; kingdom Viridiplantae; phylum Streptophyta; class Magnoliopsida; order Fabales; family Fabaceae; genus Cicer; species Cicer yamashitae. Next base: position 56,366,045 of record JBBPBQ010000002.1, on the reverse strand, counting down.
AATGAAACATTCGAAACAATATTCTCGAAACTTTCCATCTATATGAAACTTTCGAAGCAATAGTCTCGAAACTTTCCATCTATGTGAAACTTTCGAAACTTTATTTTTTGGGATTCATAGATTTTCGTATTTCGAAACTTTCATATTGAATGAAAGTTTCGAAAGTTCCATTTCGAAACTTTGGAAAAGTTCGAGAATATTGCTTCGAATCTTTGTGCTTTAATGAAACTTTTGAAGGGTTTGAATTTGGCCTTACTTTTGTATTTCGAAACTTTGAACTTCTTGTGAAATTTTCGAAACTTTGCTAAAACTAGTTTGGAAAAATGAAATGTTCGAAGGAAATGAGTGAAAAAAAGGTAACGTAAATTTTTGAGCAGGTTTTATACATTTATCCAGGGGCATTATTGACGTTTCCTTTAAAGTGGAGGGGTGGGAGGTACAGGAGGGGGGTGCACAGTACATTCCTCATAACAAAAACGATAAAGTATAGGATCTTAGTGGGTGTATTCAACTGTGATTTCAATAGAATTTTAAAAAAGTGGTTATAAAAAAAATCTCGTGTTACTTATATTAAATTTATAAATAATAAAGTCTTGTGAGACGTCATGCATATTTTACACACGGTCAAGATTATATTCATTGAATAGATAAATTTATCTTAATGTTATTAACACGAGGAGCAAACTTGAAATATTTTAAATGTAAATGACCAACTTGAAATCTAAAATAAACCTAAGAGACTAAATATTGAACTAAGTTTTATATTTAAGTACAAAGTAGTATTTAAATATTAGGGTGTGGAAGGATTATTGGTTAAAGTTGGACTCTTTGGTTGTCCCTTAGGATGAGCACATTTTTTTATGCTAACATGCATCTAAGTGAATTTTGTGTTACAACTATAAAAGAGCGGGATGTGTCGAAGGTCTATCAAACTTTTAATTTTTCAGTTGCTACTGAAGTGCTCAGACTTCCTTTTTTTTGTCCTTGAAGACTGTATTGTTTGGGGGCTGCGGAAGGATGACAATCTAACAATGTAGTTAGATTATACTTTTTGCATAGAATCCCTCGTTGTTATGCATAATCTTAAAGTAGAAAAACATTTGGACAGGTTTGTGGAAGCTTAAAGTACCTCCTAAAATTAGATGTTTTCTTTGAAAAGTGTGTTGCAATGTACTCATAACTCACATGGATTTACAGCGTAAGGGAGTTTCATGTCTTCATCATTGTATTCGGTGCCTGAATGAGTTAGAAACAACTTCAAATAATTTTTTTGAGTGTCCTCACTCCTCATAGTGTGGTTGTGGGACAAGAGGTTGAAAAGTGGGAGATGGTCCAAAGTTTGAGATTGAGAACTTGATTTTCCTTCATTTGTCTTCTCAATTATGCAACATCTATCGAATAATGTGATGTGAGGCATGCTTTGTCACGTCGTGTCATGTTGTGGTCTATTTGGTATGGACGTGACCAGAAGGTTCAAGATTATGTTCAAGAAAATTCATATACCATTATAGTTCGTGCATGGTACTATTACTCTAGAAGAATGAAACAAAGCTTGTGGAGAAAATGAAGAAGGTAATTCTAATATTTTGGCTTCTAGTGAAAATTGATGGTCTAAACCGCATTCTAGTTTTCTCAAATGTAAAATCGATGCCTCTTTTTCATAGATCAAAATATTGTTGACATTGAGTTATGTTTAAGAGACGAGAATGAAACTTCCATAAATGCAAAAACTCTTTGTTCCTTACCCCAGTTATCTGTTCAAAAAGAGAACTTTGGATCAACATCAAACTTGTTTGTGGATCATGGAACTAAATGTCAAAAATGTTATTTTTTAGTTGAATTCCAAATTTGTGGTAGATAGTAGTTGTCTTTCCTTATCATTTATTCTATTTGAAATTGGTGTTATATTAGAGAATTGCAGAGTTTCACTTAGTCTCTATTTTAAAAAATCTCAGGTTGAATTCTCTAATGGAGGGGAAGTAGATATGTGTTTTATTCAAAAAATGGGTGAGAATGATTTTTATTGATCTTATGTTTGATTCAATGGGAAAGAGAAAATTTTAAATGGTATTTTAGTTATATTGAGTAATTCTCCTCTCCTCTGGATCCTCCAAAATAGAAGGGAGTAAAAATCACTATACGAGGAGTTTTGCTTCCCTCTCTTCTATAATGAATCAAACACATTTCATCTAAAATATCATATCTTCTCCATCTATCTCCAACCAAAAACACCATAAGAGGAAAACAAATGTTGTAGCTCAAAACTTAGCAAAAGTAGCCACATATACAACTAGCGCTCATTGCTATCTTTATATCCTTACATGCATTGAATATTATATTTTTAACGAAATAAAATAAGTTTTATTTAGATTCTCTAAAGCCAGTAAAGTGTAAAGTGAGAAAATCAATGTTTGTAATTATAACAAACTTATGATTGTTTATTGTATACCTATAATATCTACATTTGATTTGTTATTCAATGGTTGATATAACTCGCTTTACTCTCCAAAGTAAATTGGTCACTTCGGAGAAGTCGATTTCAATATATATATATATATATATAAATTATTAATTAAATTAACACTAATGGCAAATTTACAACTGTTTTAAGGTAATTTGAACTCGATACCTTGAAATTATGAGACTAAACTCATACTTTTGAGCTAACACTTCAAGTATAAATATATTGTGAGCGACTCCGGTGAAGACACTTTCTTATTTGAACTAATTTTAATTAATGATTTCAAATTTATTTTTAAATAAAAATAACCATTTGAACTAATTTTAATTAATGACTTCAATTTTATATTTAAATAAAAATAAGCATGTGACTTTACTTCTCTTCTACACCTGAGTTGTTATGGTTTTCCATATATATATATATATATATATATACACACGTGAAACATATCAAATGAGAGTTTTACGATGAAAGAGTGAGAATGTTAAATATTGATCATACAATTATACAATAATGATCATAATTAAAAGTTATTTAAGTGATAAATGATAATTTAAAAAATTTACATATATATATTTTTCTAATCTTAACCATCATTAAAATTATATGATCAACTCTCATTATAAAACTCTTCTTATTCGATATGCTGCACACACACACACACAACACACACGCACACACACACGCGCGCACACACACACACACGCACACGCACACGCACACTCACACGCACGCACACGCACACGCACACTCACACGCACGCACCCACGCACGCACCCACACGCACACGCACACACACATATATATAGTTTATTCATTGAAAATTAAAATTATCTTTTTTATTTGACTTAATTGTAGTTGTTTTAGTTTCTTTATTTTTATTGATTCACGAAATTGGTCATCTTATTTTATAAGTTGTCAGTTTTAGTTCATCCCTCAAATTTTTGAACTTAAAAAAATAACGATTTGACATATTTTTAATGACATGACATATAATTATATGATATAGAACCATTTAGATGCATTAATTATTCATATGTTATTAATTAAATTAAAAATATGAAATTTTCTGAAGTTGAAATCTAAGTTTTTATATGACATTTTATTCCAATTTTATGAGTGTTAGTCATTATACATTGTCGTATCATATCTCACATTATTTAAACCATATTACGTCATCATTTTTTAGTTAAAAAATTAGAAAAAAAGACCAAAACTATTGACTTTTAATATAGGGGATCAATTTTGTAAATCAGTAAAAATAGAGGATTAAAACTGCAATTAAGCCTTTTTTTTATTTTAATGTTAGTTTAATTTAAGTGTTGTTTTTCCTTTTAGTCAATTCTCTAAGTTTTGTGATAATTATTTATTTATAATTTTTTTGTTATTCTATTCCATTATAGTAAAGTTTGATTGTAAAAAAAATGAAAAAGAGATAACAGTAGGTTTTTAATTACTGATTGGTTTTTGTGGGTAGAATAGAAAACACAAGTACTAGTAGTAAAGGGAAGAAGGAAGCAGAGCAATACTAGCAATAAAACTAAACCTAGGAGGAGGTTGAGAGGCATCATGTCAGGGTTGTATAATCCCAACTTCTCTCCCGTGAGGGCTGCTTCTCCTCAGATTAGAACAACTCCAATCACAGCTCCAGACATGGACAGGTATCTAGTACTAATACTTTTCGTCACACTATTACTACAATATTACAATTGTGTGCTTTGATTCACCTGATTGATTGATTGATTCTAATTTTTTTTTGCTTTGAACTTTTCAGTCAGTACCTGTCGGAGTTGTTGGCAGAGTATCAGAAACTTGGACCCTTCATCAAAGTCCTTCCCAACTCCAGTCGTCTTTTGAATCAAGGTTTACCTCCTCTTCTTCTTCTTCTTCTTCTTCTTCTTCTTTCTCGATCTATCTTCTTCTTTACTATCCATATACCCAGATCGCCCCTTTTTTCCCCTCATTTCACTTCACACTCGCACTACACTCTTCGCCCCCAAATTACTCCCTCTTCCATTCAAGATCCTCTCTTTTGCATAATGTACCTTCATACTTTTCATTTTCCAAACATCAACTACGCTCATTCTGCTTTCTCATTTTCCCTTCTACTAATTCAAAATCTCAGATTACAACTATTTGAATTGGTTTTTAATAGATCAAGTTGTCCAAATATCTTCATCACTTGTTTTCGGCCTTGTACTAAGCTTAATGAGGGGGAAGGGAATATAAGACAAAAATGACCTAAATCTTTATGTAGATGTTAAGGATGCTAGCAGGAGAAGCAATTTAGATAAGATTCGGTATAGGGAGAGGTCAGACGGACTAAAGTAGCCTCATTTTAAAATCAATTTTTTTAACTTCCGATCCTCTAATTGCATAGAATTGCTGTCAAATGCTGTTGATGCTGCCTCAATTGCGGTTGAGTTACAATCGCAGAGATAAGCTTAACCTTGATGTAGTGTCCCCAATTGTAGTTGTTGACCATTTTTTTCGAACCTTGTTAAGAATATCTTGGTGTTCAATTCTTATGCAAGGTTATAGTCTACTGTACTGGTACCTTAATTTTGGGACAGTTGACTGCAGTAGATCTTGCATAGAGAAGCATAGGCCTTGTATAGGCTGTACTGTATCTGTCAAGACTCAAGATAGGACATCACTTGATATCTTTGTTAGAGATATAAAACCATTTAAGTGCATTGGCTTAAGCTTTCAGGAGAGAAGGTCTTTGACAAGTTCATTGCAAATGATGTCCTCAGGTCAATAATATATGATCTGATCCAGTTTCATGTCACAATATATATATTTTTATGTTCAGTCTTTAATATTTATTATTATTTTCAGTAATACATACAGGTTTCTCATTACACTTGTTCTCTATGTGCAGAAATATTAAGAGTTTCTGCAATTTTGTCCAACCAAGGTTTTGGTGACTTTGACAGACTGCGACATAGAAGCCCTAGTCCCATGGCTTCTTCAAACCTCATGTCAAATGTCACTGGGACAGGGTTGGGTGGATGGAACAGTCTTCAGCAGGAGGTGACTTCTAGTCAATTATTTGTTCATGTGACAAATTTTGTTTTTTTGCCCCGCTTACTTTGTGAAAACACTGTGTTTTCATTTTCTATTTTATGTGTTCATTTTACCTTGATGAGAAACTCTTGAAGTGAACCATTGTTATATAAAGAAAGATGAAATGCTACTTAATGACGATATATTTATGCAAATAATGAAACAACTCTTCGACATTTTCATTGTTTCTAGAAACGCAGACAATTGTTCATTTTAAAAGTCTCTTACTTTTTTGCTAACAAATAAAATTAACACACATTTTTTGAATTGAAAATAAAAAATGTTTTCACAAAGTAATGGCCCCTTAATTATTTGTCCTTGTTTTTCAGCTTGTTCTTTTTCTACACTATATGAGCTTTTAAACATCTAGTTAACATTACTTTAATTTGCAAAGCAGAGATTTTGTGGAACTCCTGGAATGACAATGGACTGGCAAGGCGCGCCTGCAAGTCCTAGTTCATACACTGTTAAAAGGATTTTGCGCTTGGAAATTCCAGTTGACACATACCCTAATGTAAGCTCATATGTCAATTCTAGTTCAATAATGGAAAATTATTTACTTTGTTAGACCACGGTCTTTTATCTTTCCTGAAACTAAAGGTTTGATCAACTAGAATTAATTTAAATATATTGCTATATATTGCATCAGTTCAATTTTGTTGGAAGACTTCTGGGGCCTAGAGGCAATTCTCTGAAACGGGTAGAAGCTACTACAGGTTGCAGGGTGTTTATTAGAGGAAAGGGGTCAATAAAGGATCCAGACAAGGTAATGTAGATCTTGATATAATTTTCCAGGTTTAGTATTGCATATTGTGTATAAAAAACTATGCTTCTTTCTTTTGTTCTGAGTATATGTAATTTTTTTTTAAAAACTGAGAATCTGAGATTGTTCTCCTTTCAATCTTAAGGAAGAAAAGTTAAGAGGACGACCAGGATATGAGCATCTCAATGAGCCACTCCACTTATTGATTGAGGCTGATTTACCTGCTAATATTGTTGAGATAAGGCTTAGGCAGGCTCAGGAAATTATAGAAGAATTGCTCAAACCTGTGGTAAGTTCCTTCACTACATGTATTAATTTCTCTCTGCGTTAGGTTGTGTGAGGTGGCTAGTATTCTGCTTCATTTTGTTTTAAGACCAGTATATATTAAGATACCGATCCAGGATGGTTTCGACATATTTAAAAGCTTTAAAATTCCTAGGCAAAAGTAAGGAAACGTGTTCAAAAGATATACATTTGTCAGTTAATTATATGGATACAAGTGATATCATTTGTTTCATTGAAGTCAGGAACAATAGTTCCCAGCCTATACTATAAGTGATTATTGATGGTTTGACGATATTACTCCTTTTGTTTTCTCTTCCAAAGCTTCACATTTTGTATTGGTACTCTAAAGTTTGCCTTGGACTTTAAGTGAGTAAAAGTTGATTTATTAGCATTCATTTCGAGACCAGATGGAATACCTTTCCCTTTTTCAGTGAAGTTTCTGTTTAAATCACCTTAAAACAGCACTTCAAATTCACGGAAAATAACAATTTAAACTTTTTTGTGCAATCTAAACAATTTACAATTTTCTCGAGCTTTCTAGTATGTACAAACAATATCTACCCTGACACAACCATGTTATTGTTGAAATCAAGTACATCGAAACTTCCATATTGTAATCATTTTGTTGATTAATCTTTGTTGTGAAAAGTCTTAGGGTCATGCAAACAAGTGCCCGAAGGGCACTTATTGAAAAACTAAAAAAGGAAATAAAAGTAAAGTATTGTGGGGAAAAGATCAAAGTTTAAAATTTCAAAGAGTTGAATGCACCACTTTCAAGATTAAATTGTCCTTGGGGCATTTGTTAGCATTTCCCAAAGTCTTATTATACATTTACTTTCTCTGGTATGTGATATACATTTCTCTGGTGTGTGATATGCAGGATGAGTCACAGGACTTCATCAAGAGGCAGCAGTTGCGGGAATTGGCATTGCTGAATTCGAATTTGGGAGAAGAGAGTCCTGGGCCAAGTGGTAGTGTATCTCCATTTAATTCTAGTGGAATGAAGCGAGCAAAAACTGGTAGATGAAAGGGGTCCTCGTTGTCTTAGATCGGTATTTTGTTTTCCAGCAATTCATTGCTGGGAATAATTTCCAGTACATCTCAATCAATGCAGCTATGAAAGAATAGGCTAACAATTATTGCTGGCTAGCATTCTGGTGGTTTTTCATCCCCTTTTATCGAACATTTTTCGTCTAAAACAACAGGGAGCAGTGGTGAAAATATTTTTAAAAAGAAAATGATAAAATAATTATGTTGGATATTGAGAATAGGCTTGTTCAGATCAGTCTTTTTCATGTAAACTTATACATTTATTGGATTTATTCTTGTGTCAATAACTTCCGTAGAAGTGTGGAATATACAAGTGATGGGTGAAGTTTTAGGTCCTCAAGTCGACCAAGTTTTGTGGGGATATGACATGTCAAGTGTCACTGGTTATTCAGTAAAGATTTATAAGTTTAGCATAGGCTGGATTGTTTTTACTACATGTTTGTCACAAGCATTTGTATTCCCTAGCCTAAGGTATGCAGTGCAGTTGGAACTATGAATAAATGTCATAAAGATGGCCTGCCATCCATGTATGTGGCATTTGTTTATGTAGAATAGATAGTACTTGTTATTTTCTGGAGCGAATGTTTTAGATCTATACCGTATCAAGTTGAAATAGATAGGACTTATTTTGTTTTTATATATTTATTTATGGCAAAGGCTGTTTGGTTCGGATAATCGGACGCCAAAAATGCACTTTTTGCAAGATCTTTTTTAACTGTAATAATTTAGAACAGAGTATAATATACCACATTGTGATGCGTGGGAGGGGGAAAACTGTAAAGGAACCTAGTTGAAACTTGTATGGATTATTTGAAGAAATTTATTATAAAGATAGATGTAGTAGTATCCATGATAATAAGGCAACAAGTGATATTGATTAGTCCAAATCACTTGGATTGTTGAGTACACAAGACAAGTGGCACTCAAGAAATGAAATACATAGGATTGGGGAGCTTGAAAGTACGCTTGCCCAAACACTCTCCTTGGAGATCACTCCACTGATCTCCTACATTCCCCCATATTCTATATCCTTGCTCTTCTATCTCCTTCCGAATTGCCGACTTGTATTTTACTGCACTTTGTCCTCTGTATTGCGCATTCCTGCCAAAATCAATTACTACTATTAAGGTTAAGCGTTCACATCCATCATTATAAAACATTACATATTTCACATAAATCGATGACCCAATCTATCATTATTTATGATAATGATTAAATATTATTGAGGTTGGCTGGTTAAGTAAGACTTTTTCAATAACAACTCCAAAAGGTTAGAGAATCCATTTAAAAAAGTGATTGTCCTTTAGTTGTCTTATCTGCCACTGCTAACCAAGACGAAAAGTAAATTAAGAGGAAGCTTACAAAATACTTTCTTTATTGAATTTGCATTGCATATATAACACACAGACATTGACTTGGACAACATACGAAAGCAAGCAGTCACTTGTTAGCGTTCATTGTAGACTTTAAGTTAGAAAAAACCGTAAGTTAGGAAAGAAGTTTAGAGTTGACTAAGTCTACTGTCTACTGTGTTTTTCCCCTTCATTGTCAAACGGGAATTTCAGGAATGGAATGAATAAACAAATGCATATCTCCGAAAAAATATGAAGCCATATCTCCAATATAAAAAGAATCCCACTAGAAACTTCGCACATATGGAAATCCTTCTCGGATAACATTGCTTTGTAGGAGGAATTTTCATGTATTCACTTGCCGTTCAAACTACCGGAAATGTTTTTTGGACACAAATTATGATAATAACACTATATAACACCATAGTTATATACAGTTTTTGAATTTAAATATATATATATATATATATATATATATTATCGGTTCCAACACTACACATATTTGAGTTGTATTTTATACGGAGTTCACATAACAGCTTTTATATTTATACACTTCGAACTTTTATATCCCAAATTTTTATATGTTCATTCAACACTTTTTTTTTTTTTATAATCTTTTTCTTCTTATCACACATCACTATCTCTATTTTTTTTTTCTCTTAAATGATCAAACAGATGTTTGGGTGTACACTTAAAACATTTTCCTTAAAATAATAGATAGATAATGCAGAAACCAAATGCCAATGCTTTTGATGATGGTTTTTGTCGTGTGTTGTAATTTAATTCAATCTCATCCTATCGTATTAAACTTCCAATCAACCGGCCAAAGTCTCTTATCCTCATTATTATGCTACGAAACGAATTTCGGTACAAATTCTATTCCTTATACTTTTGGGATAAAAGAGAGCCCTATTTTTATTTTCTTGGGAGTTAAGGGCATGCATCGACATATTAGAATAGATATTGAGCGGATAGAGACGATTAATTGAAGCAGTTGTTCTAGGAAGTTACGCAACGTCAAAATATATAGAATAACTTTGACACCATCAATTACGCCACCTGTTTTGTCTCATGTCTTGAGTGTTTACCAACGTCATATATGAGTAGATTTATTAACTACACGATGGAGTATAATATAATGTGGTGCACCGGCACATGATGTTGATTTACAAAAAAGACCTGTAATAAATATTAAATCATACAAATATTTACAACATTTCCCTGGTTATCTTTTTCTGCGCATGTGTAATATGGTATATTATAAGTCAACGAAGTCTTTTATTTTTTGGTATTTAGCGTAGGTAGGAGTCGGTATCAGCCTAATGAGGCTTACGTGGCAAAAACTGTAGCATAGGTCGCTAGCTATACACGGAGTTTGAAATAATTTAGTATAATGAAAAATAAAAGGTACTGTAATGAATTACCTCAAAATAAGGCGTTGATAGCCGATGAATCCTTGGTTATGCAAGTTGTTGGTAGTGATTTGGGAGAGTGTTGCTTGGTCTCTACCAGTTAGTAGGAAGACTTTGAATCCTTTGTCTATCAGCGTTTTAAACAATGTTAGTACGATTGGAATTGCGGGACACATTCCCTTCATGATCCATGCCTTGAATATGGTTGAATCAAATGGGTCGCATCTAATAAGTATTGAATTGGAATTATTAATTATACATATATATGTAAGATGAATGAATGAATGAATGAATGAATGAAGCAAAATACATACCCAAATCGCTTTTCTGTATAATAAGAAATGTTAGAGATACAAGTGTCATCGACGTCCAAAATCCAAGCATCAAAGGCATCAGTAGGAAGAGGAATCTGAGAAGCATAAAAAAGAATTTGGTGGACGATGAGATTGAGGTCAAGGTCATACTGGCCACCAGTCATGTAATTATGAAGGTGGTTGTAACAACGAAGTGGGACCGTCTTCCAAGGGGTCACATTATTGTTTTTTTCCACAGCCAACCTCCATCTCAGCCCGTACTTCTCATCATCCTCCATCTCATCCGAACATGAAGATGAAGATGAAGATGAATCCATTAATTGATCGGATCTGATTATCATCTGCAGCTTCTCAGGATTAGACGCTCTTTGCTTCTGCCCCCTCAAATTCAATATCAGCTTTCCCAAAAACCCCAACAAAAGCGTTAAACCCGCAACTACTCTTTGCACCATCTTTATCTTTTCCATCATCTCTACCTCTTATAATTATCAGATACATAAGTAGACGGGGTATGCTAACTAAGTGACTGGGAAATATATATATATATATATATATATATATATATATATATATTTATATATATATACAATTTCTATATTTTTGGTTTTCTTTATAAATAATAAGGTAGAAAGGTAAGCTTCTTTTTAATATCATATTTTTAGACTCACACCGAAACTTCATAGAAACTTGCACGAAAACCTCTGTTCCCTTCCTCTCTTATCCACTATTTCATTAACTTTGAAAATTAAAACTACACTTTGTCAATAGTCTAAGGCCCATTACTGTATTTATAAAATGTATTTATAAGTGGGACAATATTCAGATTTTATTTTTGTATAATTGGGTTATACTCGACTTAAATTTTAAAATATTTTTTTCATTTTTATTTATGATTGATTTTCCTCAATCTTTTTATTGATATAGTCACCATATTCTTCCTTTTTAAATTTCGGTTCATACATGTTAGTATGCTATCAATATTTTTCTGGGAGCATTTAAGATACATTTTTCAATTCAAGACTTTTGATATATTGTTTTTTAAATTAATAAATTAACTATTATTTTTATGAATCAAAAAATTATTTATCAATTTTTGTATCTTAAAAAAGAGCATCTAATCATAAGAAAAAAAATATAATTTCATTGTTTGTAAGTGTTAAATATCTTAATTTGTTATTAGTTAATTAGTTACATTTGCTAATTAATTATTTTACACTAATGAATTGTTGTAATATAGTTTTATTAGTCTTTCTTACTGTTTTTTTAGTTAGTTTGAGGGGTTAGTTAGGTTGTTACAGTAATCAATTAGTGTGAATAACTAACCAATCAATTAAAATACCTAATAGTAAGCATTATACTAATATTTTACATTTTATCGTAAAAAATATTTAATATTCTTTATTAAAAATTCAGAAAAAATTAAATTTCATTTTGTTGAAACTTTTGGTAAATTAAATAATTTTATTTTGCAGACCAAATTAGGTATTTGTACATGTTGAATGTACAATAGAAATTCTCATTTTTTTAGTTGCTTAGGTTTTACTCAACATGATTCTATCCAAATAAAAAAATTCAATTTAGACATAGAAAATCATGTAAACAAAATTTATGAATCAAAATATAAATTAAATACATTTTAAAGATTTATCCAAGTTTTTTAATAAAAAATATTTCAAGAATACTTTTTTTTTCCTATAGGTTCCCTCCACGAAATGTAATTTTATTTAAAATGTGTCGAACACTAAATATGAATATCTCTCCCAACAGATATTCGAACCTAAGTCACCACATTGTAAGAATCTAATCTCTTCTCCTAGATCCAACCCTACTAATCAAAAAAACTTTAATTTGACCTTCCTCAAGGTCATAAACTGAAATTTTGAGTTTTTCAAAATGGTCCAATTTTTTTTTTTTTTAATACATATCTGCTTATTTGTAATTGTTACCAGAAAAATGAAATTTTGAGTTTTCCAAATTGTTCTCTGCTCCTCAACAAAGCTATTATTCAACTTTTTCCATTTACAACAAGAAAAATTATTTATAGATACTCAAACACTCTAATGGCACTTTAAAATATAAAGAAATAGAGTTATGTGATATATTGTTGATGTGATAAAAAAAAATAGATATAAAGAAAATAAAATGTTAAATGAATATAAAAAAATAATAAGTATCCAAATATCATTATTGTTAGAACAAATTTACATTACACACACAAGAATCCACACTGCAGCCTAGAATACTACCTCCTATTCTCCTAACATAACCACCACCCTCGAAGCTAAAGAAATCAAAATTTTGTATATAAAATCTAATTGCTCTTGAATCCCATACAACTCCAACATCGCTCCAATATACAATTTCAACCATAATGTGCCAACAAAAAAGCTTAAAAACTGTTCAAGCATGCAAGACAGAATCCATCATGTGTACCAATCCCCAAATATCTTCAAATATCAAAATGTAAACTTGCATTTATAGTTTCAAATTGCGGTTGGTTCCTATTAAAAATATGTTAGAACTTAAACACTAAGTGTTAGAGAGTTAGAATTAGTATTGCGTGAATTTAAAAAATATAGAAGTCCTAATTATAATTGTAACATGTTTGCACACACAAATATATTAACAAATGTTTAAGAGATAATTTGGGTTAAAAATTTCTACACTTATAAAATATAAAAAAATTTAGATAAATATTATATACATTAATAACATGGACAAAAAAACAAATATTTCAATCTTTATCATATAATAACCAATAAAATTTGTTATAAAAAATACTTTAAGATAAATAAATAAATTTTATTTAAACGAGAAACTTTCCATGTGTACATGGCATGGTGTGTGTGTATATATATATATATATATCAAATGAGATAAATTTTAAAATGAGATGGTTAAATCTTGACCATACAACCATACATGTATAATCTTGATTAAGAGTTATTTAAGTGACACATGATCACCTAAAAAAGTCACATAACATTTTCTTCTAATCTTGACCATCCATGTATGATTGTGTGGTCAAGATTCAACTCTCTCATTGTAAAACTCATCTAATTGGATATGCTCCATATATATATAGTCGATTGGACCCAATGGGAATTCACCTAAATCACCAGATAGAATGACATCTATTTACACTCTAATCTAGTGTGAAGCAGCAATCACAAGACATGGAGGATTTGAATTGTGATCTCTTTTTAAAATTTAATTCCTACACTTAAATTTAACTAACACAAGAACAATATTGGTTGAAGTAAGTTAATCTCCAAAATGTTCTGGATGTGTTAGTTTAAATAAAAAAAGTTTAGTTTATAAGCAAATGAAATGTGATTAGTGAGTCCAAGATAAATATAGAGAAGGGATAAGAATATCACACAAGTATGTATCATGGTTCACCTAAGTTGGACTACACCCAGTCCTCACAATCTGTGAGATTTTCCACTAATGTGTTCAACGCTATAACGTTCTGCATTGCACTATCTTTATTGATCTCACTTTGATCAATTACAAAGTTCTGCATTGTGAGCTTTTAAACTTAAGTTGATCAAGCGTAGATTGGTTGCGTTAAAAACTATTGCATTTCTCTTCAGATTGATCTTCATTTTATAGATGAAGAGAGATTTGAAAATTCATATAAAGTTGAATATAACTGTAAGACACATTAGCCAAGTGTCAGATCTGATTTAAACATATTAAACACATGTTCACATTATTGTCCAGACGTTCTTGACAAAACCCAGAATATTTTTGCTTTGAGTCTGAAGGAAAACGTGAACAAGTGTGAGAATGAGCTGTCAAAAGTCAGTTGGTATTATCTTTGATCAGAAGCATGCATAGCTTTATGTAGAACAATGCCAGTACAATGTACTAGTGTTCTTTTGTCCTTACTCACAATTCATCAATCTAGAGATCAATGTGGAGACTATTTTAATTAATTGGGCCTTCAATTTGAGTATTTTAATTGTTCATTTAATTTTAGCAGTTTTATGTGCGATTTTGACATTCTAAACTTACGAGTTGGACTTCTGAAACTGATTTGTCTTGACTTTGTCTTCTATAAAAGACAACCAAAATGTTCTTATGAACATTCTCTAAACAATCAAAATATTCTCCAATCATTCATTTAGAAGATTCTTCAAAAACTCTTGGTCTTTACGAAAGTGGATTTTTGTCTGTATAGGACATGGTATAGGACCACATGATTTTTGCATGATTATATGCAACCTTATGCTTGATGTCCCATCTTTGAATAAATCACTAAAAAACATAAGTCAATAGATGATATGATCATAATTAACTATTTATTTATCTTCAAAACAATAATTAAGGGTTTTGCCTCAACAATCTCCCCATTTTTTTATTATGACAAACATATTAATTAGATTTGAATTTTGATTCTGATTTAAGCATGATACAAAGCAAAGTGTTTTTGTCAAAAACCTCCCCCTCAACTTTTGCATCCATTATCATTATGGGTGGGAATAGGTCAGGTCAGACCAGACTTTGAAAGGTCTGAGTCTGGCATACGATTAATTTTTTCAGCCTAAGTCTAGCCTACGGCCTATCGTAGGTTTTTTTTTTTTTTTGCATGGCCTGACCTTTTTAAAAAGTCTAGTCTGACATGAAAGCCTATTTCACATTAAAGCATTTAAATAATATATTTTATATTTTTTTAAATAGGCTAAACTAGGCCTTTATATATAACCAAATCTAATTAAATTATAACTAACAAGTATGCAACAACCTTCCAAAAAAATAAATAAACAAAATTAACCCATAATTAGCAAATTTAAAATAACAAATACTAATATTAATAAATAATAATAAAAAATAACAATGTTAATAAATAATATATAGTTAGGTCGGCCTATCAGGCCTAATAGGCTTTTTTATAAGCATGAGCCTGATCTATTTATATTAATAGGCTTTAAAAAAAAGTCTGAGCCTAACCTTTTTATTAAACAGGCCAAGTCAGACCAGACCATAAGCCCCTAATGGACGGCCTAGCCTATTTCCACCCCTAATTATCATATGCAAACAAATACTTTTGAGCCAAAATATATTTTTCATTAGCTAAACATTATAAGGATTCATACATATGGTTCAAAAAAAAAAATAGACTTGTAAAATATTAAAGCAAAGAAGTACATAAGAAGTTTTTCAAAAATACTTCTAAAACATTAATCTAGTTCTTCTTCTCCCCCTATGTCACAACAAAAAGAGGCAGTAGGAAACAAACGAGAAGTAAATCAGAATGCCATCAATGGGGAAAAACCATCAGATGATGATAAAATGGAAGGCCTTGGTAAATTAGGAAAGAAGGGATGAGGATTAGGATAAGGCGGATTAAGTCCTCGTTTTGGTGCAATTTCATTTACCATCCAATCCCTTAAAATAACATTCTTCATATCTTAATGAATTTGTCGACCAATGATATTTTCAAGAGCAGTAAAAATCTTTGGGATGTCCTTCCTTGTTTTAGATGTATCCCTCTCAATCTTTTTCCTTTTTGATGGGCGAGCATCGTCAAGAGCATTTTTGGAAGCTGGAATTTGGGTGCCATTGGAGGAAACAAAGGCAGTGCAAAAAGATTATAGTGTGGCAAAAGTCGAACCAATGGTTGGAATGATAATAGATTGTGTATTTTGTTGAGCAACAGTGGGAGTAGTTGAATCAAAAGCAGGGCTAGAAAAAAATTTGTTGATTCCAAAAAGGGAGGATAAGCTTACTTGAGGAGAGAGGTAGATATGAGACATCTGTGAAACTCGCCCATGATTAATGTGATTGGATGTTTGTCATTGTAAGATA
This sequence comes from Cicer yamashitae, assembly GCA_037974755.1. Lineage (NCBI taxonomy): Eukaryota > Viridiplantae > Streptophyta > Magnoliopsida > Fabales > Fabaceae > Cicer > Cicer yamashitae. Next base: position 56,349,525 of record JBBPBQ010000002.1, on the reverse strand, counting down.
GGATTTTGCAAGGAGCTCAAACTTGGTGATTTTGTAAGGAGCTCAAACTTGGTGTTCCAAAAACAGATGGGATTTCATGATCAAAAGGAATTGGTTCAAAATGATGGTGAGCAGAACCAAGAATGTTCAACTTAAAAGGAGAACATTATGGAAAATTTTCTAGATTAAAATTTTGAGTATTGAGGTTCAAAATAGTTCTTTGCTCAAACTATTTTCTTTTGTTGGAACCAAGAGTGGGCAAATGTGTATCTTGTGGTGGAGAGAATTGAGGTGCATTTGCAACTTGTGGAAAAGATGAATCTTTCTTCATATGGAAAATATTTTGAGGTGAATTTTAAAATTTTGAAAAAAGATTCCTCATCCTTAAGAGGGACTTTGAAATATTTGAAGATTTTGGTAAGGACCATACCATAGGACATAGTGAGGCGTTTATAATCACGAGTGGTGGAAGCTATCATGTTTTGAATGATGATGTAGGGCAAGTTTAATATGTGGTCGTGGAGAAGGTGATAAATGATCAAAGCATCGTTGTCAGAGACATACTCATGACTTCCACAGTGAGGAAGAACGAAATATTGATTGATGTTAATGAATAGTTTTTGGAGAGGCTCTAGATTAGCAAACACAAAGTTGGTAAACCCCTGGGCGAGGAGTTCACTAAAAACTTCATTAATTGTTTTGTAAGTTAAGAGTTGCATACCATTCTTTGCCAAAAATGGTTGGTCCTTCAGTGGGAAGATCCAGAATTTTAGCAAGAATGTTAGAGGTTAGACAAATTTCTACCTCTACGAGCTTTGTCACAATCAGAGCTTTTTCAGAAAAGATTTGTATTTTGCAGTAAAACACTCAAATGATTTTTCAATATTATTTATCATAAATTTCCAAAAATTTGGACCTTCTTAAACCATAAGTATAGTGTTTGATTGAAATTCCATCTAGTTTGAGATTTTCAAAGACAAAAGTTCTTTCAATAACGGGTGAATAAATTTATTTGAAGTTGCTGTTTTGAGTGAGTTTTTTTATAGGATTTTGGTTTTGATGAAGAATGTTTGTGAGTTTAAGATTTTTGTGGACAACGTTCTGGAAGTGTTAGTTGCAATGACGAACGTTTTGAAAGAGTTTTTTGTGATCGAGAACCTTTTGAAGATTTGGTTTTTGTCACATAACGTTCTAAGGTTTTGGTTTTTAGTGGAGAGCATTATGAATTTTTAGATTTTCCTATGTTTGGGTGTTTTGGTCTGGAGGATGAGGATTTTGTAGTTGTTTTGGAAGATTTTTTTTTTTTAGAATATATTTTAATGGTTTTGAACTCAGTTTGATAAAATGATCATTTTTAAGATACGAATAACGTCGACAAATAGTTTTAAATTATATATAAACAAATGTAGTATAAAAAGTTATATAGTAAAAAAAATTCAAATTTTAAGTAGTTTAATGTTTTATCTTCTTAAAGTCTAAGTCTTAAATTCTAAATTTGTAAATTGTTAGACTCTTATGGTTGAATATGTACAAAAAATGATAGATATTTTTTACTTTTATACTAAAATTAAAACCCTAGATAATAAAAAAGTTTTATTTATTAATTCTCTTACTCTTATTATACCTTGGACAGTTGGACTATAAAGTTTGTGAAGAAAAACAAACAATTCATATAATTTTTCATAAAAATATCTTTTATCAACCACTTATTCATCTTTATTTTCATCTCAAAAAAATTTTCTCTTATTAAGATGAGAGATCTTCTTTTGCGAAAACACATTGACTGCATCAAACATTATAAAATTTATTATCATTATCTTAATCATAAGATCAAATATGAATTGATTAATATGTATAAAAAAATAATGAATTGATTAATATCACATAATAAATAATGAATTTTATTATTATTATTATTATTATTATTAAAGTTTGATAATGATTGATATTATGTGCACATATAATGAATAATAAATTATTATCATTTCAATAATTAATTTAAATCAACTTTTCATTCTAAAAAAGATAAATTTAAAATAGAAAATAGAATACGACATTAATAAATTATGATTGCTGGTCGGTATACAGGAATGTCCTGTAATATCTTAAGTGCACGTCTAATAAAAAAAACGGAAATTATGATTGCTGGTCGGTATACAGGAATGTCCTGTAATATCTTAAGTGCACGTCTAATAAAAAAAACGGAAAGGACCATATATAAATGTGAAGACTTGGTCGTACCTCCATTGGTCAAACTCGAATATACACGTTCACAAGTCCTTACATACACCACCTACCCTTCATTCATACTTCCTTGAATTTTAATTCTTTAGGTTAAATACAATATTAAAAAATAATAAATTTAAATAAATTTAATTATTTTTATTCTTTATTTATTAACTAAAAACATTATCAATTACGTCTTAGTTTTTTAAAGAAAATTTTATTCTATATTCCTCATATTATACTCCTACCCCTATAAATATGATGAAATAATATTTTTATCTTCATAATTATTAAAAATTTTGATTTATATTCACAATATCATTTCAGTTTTTCGGTATGAGTGACAAATTTTTTAATTTTAGTGAATTTTTTTTTCTCAAATTTTTCAATATAAAAGTAACTTTGGAATTTTTTTTTCAAGTTTTTTGGTACTCTATTGTTTCAAAAAATTTGAAAACAGTTTTTTTCCAAAAACTATCGAAAAACATTTTTAATATTTCTGGTACATAGCTTATTTTCTAACAGTTATTTTGTTTTTTATATCAATCTCACTAACTCAATTCACAACAGCTTTCTGCGTATTAAATATTTGAAATAAATTATAATAATTAATCACAATAATAGTTTTTTACAATAAAAATATTAATTATAATTATTCATACATGATATGTGGCGACAACGTTTGTAGTATCAACACATATTTTATCACAAAATAATAACGGTTTATTTAAATCTATATATAAATACATTAAATAATTTAAAAATAATTTTTTTTTAAATCGTGTACTAAAGAATTTTTTCACAAGTTTTCCGGTACAGAAAAATTTACCGGAAAACTTGTGAAAAGTTTTCCGGTATTTCCATGTTCAAGCTTCTATAGTTTCCAACAAACTTTTTATAAGTTTTCCATTACATTTCTGTACCGAGGAACATAAATTAAGTTTTTTGAAAATTTTTGAAAAACTTTTGTGTATCGAAAAACTTAAATTGGTTGTCTAAAATCAATTACTCCCTCGATTGAGTGTCATTAAATTTTTTGTACACATATTAAGTAATGCAATAATTAGAAGAAAAAAATAAATTATTTTATTAAATAAATATTGATGAGTTTTTATTATTATCAATATAAAATATAATAATATTTTAAAAGTTGTGTATATGATAATTGAAAGATAGTATAGAAAAGAATTTAATTAAAATCACCATTATTATAAGATATTTTATTAAACTAACCCTCGTTGTGAAACATGTGTATTACAAATATTAAACTAACCCTCGTTATGAGATATTTTATTATGAGTTAAAATTAATATTAATATTTCGTTTCACACCGGAGGTACAACCGTGTATTACAAATATTTTAATTAATAAGCATAAATGAAATTGTTTTTGTCTGGAAATTGAAAATAAAGCTGCACATACTGATTGTTTGGAACAAAAAGGACAATAGTCGTTGAACGTTGACGGAGGGAGGAAGGAAACTCGTGAACAAACAAAAAAACGCAATTTATTTTATCTTCTCTTTCGGTGTACGGGAATATCATCAATAGCAACATAGCATAGCTAACTTAGTGTGCCTCTAAATTCACGGATTGCATTGCATACCCCTAATCTCAATTTTAGGTCTTCATACTCCTCTCAACGGTGGGTTTTATTTATTTTCTCTTTCACTTTTATACCTAATCTGAATTTAATCTTCCATTGTATTTCATTTTTTCATGGGTTTCTTTTCTTTTCTTTCTCTCTCTCTCGCTCTTTTTTTTTCCCGTGTAAATTGATGATATAAAGTTGCCAACTTTAGATTCCAGATGTAGAAATTGTGTTACTAGAAGAAACAAGCATTTTCAATTTAATGGAACTAATTGGCGTCATCGTTATAATTGTAATTTGGGAATTCCCCTGAGCAGTTTTTAGAATGTTATGTATGAAAATCACGTCTAAATATTGATTTTGTCTCCCTTCTCCTTCAATTCATACATACATGTTGTTTTGTGTCCTTTCTATTCGTTTTTAGTGGAATTTGGGAATAACTTTTACGTTGCTTGTCCTTCTGCTTGCAGTCTGCAGTTCATTGAAGTTTTACAATTTTGTGCTTTCCAAACAATTACATGGGCAATTGTGTGGCTAAGGTGAGAATATTTGGATACTTATATCAGAATCTTTATGGTTGGTTATGCACACTAAAACTTCAAAGCCTAAGGCCTTTCTTCTGCTATGTGATAATCTGTTGCATTCAACACAATCCATACTCTTTCATCATTCATAATTCTGTGCTTGATGAATTTTTTCCTCTATAATAGAGTCCGGTGAAGGGTTGGACCTATTTTTGTCAGTCTTGCCCTATATATTCCATGACTCAAACTTGTTACCTCCTATTCAAACGGAAGCAACTCCATCCATTGCATTTGAATATTATAGAACTTTTTTCACATAAATTGGACTGCAACACCTACAAGTTTACAAATGGATTAAGTACAACACTCACAATTAATAGAGAACTTTTGTTACATTCTGTGTAGACCAACTCTCCTAAGAGTTTAAGCTACTACGTAAAAGTCAATAAATGTTTTTAGATTTCTAACACAGCTTTTTACATTAGAGCCCTCTGGAATTCAATTTTATAGAAGAATGGGGTTAGCGAAGTTCAAAATTTTTACCTATTGGTTACTGAGGTTCTAATACTATTTGAAAGACCAATTCTTCCTAAAGCTAAGTTATTACGTAGAAGCCAAGCCATGAATGGTTTTTCAGTTCTAACCAATCTATGGTTTTTAGTAATGGAAGTTTATCAATCTTTACTAGTTTGCAGCAACTTTACCATTTCTCGTTTTGGATTATTCGGTTATATTTTCTAATAGCTTATCCCTAGAATGCTTATTTGTTTCTTTCATCTTTTCCCTCGTTTTTTTCTTTCAATTCCTCCTTTTCCTCTCGGGTTTACCTTTTGTTTCTCTTAAATTACCTGTGTTTCTAATGGTGGTTAAAGGGTCATCCTTAACTAGAGCTCATCATTAGGTGTTGTCCCTGTGATTGTGAGAAACCTACTGACTCAGTAAAACACAATAGTGTTCCTATTGTAATCCAATTGTTTGCTTTTTGATAAGTATCAAAGCACTCAGAGAACCCTCCCTTAAAAACTAGCTATCATGGGAGAAGAACCAAGCCACTTAATTACCCCACCCCGGAGCATCCACACTACTCGATGTGGACTTAAGTACCCATAATACCTTAGTCCCTATCATAGCATTGCTCCTGAGAGCCAAGGTCCCGACAGTTGCACTGTATGGCACTTTACAGTCGCCCCACCATAGGTAGCCCTTTCGGAGAAGCCGACAACCATTTATAGCTAGTTATCCAGGTGGAGGAACGCCAATTAAATACTTCACTGAACATTCCATACTACTCGATGTGGGACTTGGGCACCCCATAATACCCAAGTCCCTATGACTCGTCTGTTCTGTCAGCCTATTTACCTTATGATTTTTTCGTTCATACCCACCATTGCCTTCTAGGAAGGATAAAAATGCAAAATAGTTTGTCTATGATAGTTCTACAAATTTTGTGGGACCTCAACCTCAATGATTTGATTTTTTTGTTTGTAAAGTATCAGTGTTCATCTTTCACCAATAATTTGATTGACTGAAAGTTTCATATTTCTAATGCCTACAGTCTCAATCTCAAACAAAAGATGATGATTCTGTTTATAAAGTGGAATTTGCTTCTGGTAATGTGCAACTTATTACTACCAAAGAATCTTGGGACCAAAAGTTAGAACAAGCAAGGGGAGATGGAAAAATTGTAATTTTTACTGCTTATTTAATTTGTAGCATAAAAATATTAAATGTTATCTGAAGACCTATTGCCATTTTGTTGTGTTGTTTGGTAGAATCTTATTAATTTGCCATGTTTTACTTTTACCATACATGTGTATAATTGTTAAGGATATGATGAATACATCTGTGTTTGCAGTTCTTCACAGCTAAGCCCCTCTAATGTTTTCAGGAACTTTTTGTGTACGACTTTAGAAAGAAATCAGCTTGCAAGAGTCCATATCCCAGATACAAACTTAGTTGCCTTTCAGTTTAGGTTTATTATGATGCTTGTTGATGATTAATAGTATGCATGCTCTGATTCAGAACTTGGAGGTTTTACTGATTCCCTGCTATTCCATTTGACAAATTATTTTAAAGTACATTTCATGGGTAGATCCTATGATTTATTTTTGAACTTTGTTAAAGGAAGTAACCTGATATTCTCAAAATTGGCATGTGTAGATCCTACTATTTACTCCCAAACTTTGTCAAAGTAAATAACATGGTATCCTCAAAATTGGCATATATGAGGAGGTCCTGTTATTTACATTTGAACTTTGTAAAGAACTTTGTAGCATGGCTAGTCTAGTTCTAGTGTTCAATATGTGGAGATGTTTTAAGGCCATGGTTTTGATGCATGAACCCATAGATTATGTCCACATCCTGATGACTCCCTAACACCAAAAGCCTATTTCAGACCTTCCATTTGGAAGTTATCCTTTCTAAGCAAATGCATATGCAAAGACTTTCCATTCTGATAAAGTATATGATTTAATTGCTTGTGGATTTTCCGGTATATATTTTGTCACACTTTTTGCTTTTCTTGAGTATACTTTATTTTCTTTGGGTACAATAATTAATTCTAAAGCTTCATGTTCAACAGGTTATTGCAAATTTCAGTGCAACATGGTGTGGTCCTTGTAAGATAATTGCACCATATTATTGCGAGTTATCAGAGAAATATCCATCCATTATGTTCTTATTAATTGACGTGGATGAGCTAACTGTAAGTAATGAAGTGATACATATTATTATTGTTGTTGTTTTTTTAATAACTGGACGTGGTTTTGTATATTACAGGACTTTAGCACATCCTGGGACATTAAAGCCACACCAACTTTCTTCTTTCTTAGAGATGGACAAGAGATTGACAAACTAGTAGGAGCCAACAAACCAGAGCTGGAGAAGAAGATTGCTTCAGTTTCCCAGTATCAATAACGATTATTGTATTGTCCGTATTCATAAAAGTTATGTTCAGCTCTTCTCTCTTCACAATCTGTGGTGGTACGTGTTTTTCTACAACTTTGTCACTGTATTTTCCTTTGTAAGTAAATACGTATGTGTGTGTATATATATCTTGTATTCAATTGATGTCATTGTATTTAAAAGAAGTTTATTTTTGAAATATAAAATATTGTTGTGCCTTACTGTTTCACAAGCTTGTCTTCCATCAAAAAGAAAAAAGGCAAAGCTTGTCTGAATTGAACTCAGGGAGCATACTTGTACGAGTGGCTAGAAATATGTGAATGAAGAATAATGTCGATTCAGAAGATACTAAAATAAAGTAAAAATGTTTTTTAAAGGTGCGTTCTTTTGTAACAGCCGACTCCTCTGACTGACATTGACATTGTTATTCACGATCTTCTCGTTTACCCTTTCTCACTATTGAGAATTAGAAAGTTTTTGCCTTTTGTGAGAGTCGAATCTAGGACTTAGGGGGTTAAGTTAACGGTTTTTTCACTCCACTACCAATTGAGCTCAACAAAATCCAACATCTTTAAAAAAAACAAATTTGCAATATGACAACCATCATCCACTTTGTGACAAGGAATAAAATGTCATTTTTAAAAATTTATAAAATAAAAAAAATCACGACAAACTTGTTCTTGGGCAACCCCAAAACAAAATTCATGGATGAATTTATCTAAGGAGAAGAGGGAAGGGGGGTATATAAACCATGTGGCATAACATTTGATTTGACCCTTTTACAAACATTACACTTAGAACAAGTTAAAGAGTAGACTAAATTATATTTTTATCCTTTAAGTTATTTTTAGGTTTCACTATGAGCCTTTAAGTTTTATTTGATTCATTTTGGCACCTTATAGTACAAATGTTTAATATTTTGGTCCCTTAAGTTATTTTCGTTCTTTTTTAACCTTTTAAGTTATAAACATCAAACATTTTGGTCCTTTAAGTTACAAAAATTAATCATTTTGATCTCTTAAATTACAATATTAGACATTATTAGAAAGAGCCAAATTGTATTTTGTTTGCAACTTAAGAGACTAAAATGGAACGAAAACAACTTGAGTGATTAAAGCGTCTAACATTTGTAACTTAAGGGACCAAAGTGAAACCTAAAAATAACTTAAGAGATGAAATATGAAATTTAGCTTATGTTATACTTCATTTTTGGTCAAAAAAAGTGACCATGCAACATGAAAATAACCGGTTTCCCTTAAGCAAATAACCATCATTTGGAAAGAAACCATCACGAGAAATCAACTCACAATCAAGAAAAATATAGAAAAGTTAATATCCAAAGCATATAAGTCTCTAACATATTCAAAAGTCTAATTTGTCGAGATAAGAAAATACCTTTTTGAAAGTGCATCTGCCACAACATTGGCTTTACCTTTTTTGTTCTTTATGACATAGGAAAATTGTTACAGGAATTCATCCCATTTTGCACGTCTCTTACTAAGTTTTCCTTGTCTTATGAGATATTTCAAAGACTCATGATCTTTATGAACTATAAATTCCTTAGTGCAAATAACTCTTTATCATAAGTAGAATAAGTGACACTAGCTCCACTCTAACTTTTCACTAAAGTAGGCAATAGGACAACATTCTTGTAATAAGACAAGCCCTATACCCACGTTAGAAGCATCGCAATCAAGTTCTGCCAAAATATGTGCATTCATGAATTTGTTCGTAAGAGAATTAAAAGCCACTTCTTGCTCAATACTCCATAAAAACACAACAATCTTTTTAACAACTTCATTTAAAGGAGCGTCCAAAATGCTAAAATGAGGCACAAAGCGCCTATGGAAACAAGCAAGGTCATGAAAGCTCCACACATCACTCATATACTTAGGTCTCCTCCATTCCTTGATGGCCTTGATCTTTCCATCATCCACTTTGACACCTTTTGCACTTACTACATATCCTAGGAATATTACTTCACTTCTACAAAATGTACACTTTTCAAAATTACCATACATATTTTCATTCCGATAGACAAGTAAGACACTTCTTAAATGTTCAATATGATCATTCAAATTCAAACTATACACAAGAATGTCGTCAAAGTAAACAACAATAAAATTTCCAGTGAAATGCCTTAAAATGTGGTCCATCAATCTCATAGTAGTACTAGAGACATTAGTAAGGCCAAATGACATAACTAACCATTCAAAAAGGTCAACCGTGGTTTTAAAAGTCGTTTTCCATTCATCCATCTGAATTTCATGATAGCCATTTCTTAATTCAGTTTTGAAATATACACATGCACTTAATGTAACATATTATCAAGCATAAGTATAAGATGTCTATATTTGATGGTAATGTTATTAATAGCACGACAATTGGAGCACATACGACATGTGCCACCTTTCTTTGGTAATGACACAATGACTTAGGCTCTCATGATCCAACCATTTTTTAGAAGTTTTTGGACTTATTTCAATATCTTTAGTTTGTTCCGGATTACATCTATAAGGAGACCTATTGGGAAAAAAGGCATTAGAGATCAAATTAATGTGGTGTTCATTGCCTCTAAGAGGAGGTAGGCTGTGAGCGAGTTCCTTAGGGAACACATCATCAAATTCTTTCAAAAGACAATCCAATGAATGAAGAACAACATCATGTAAAGTAGACAGACATAAATCATTGCAACAAATAAAATATACCGATTGTCTACTTAACAAAGCTTTCCTAACCACATGCTCTCTAGCAAATAAGCTTTGTACCCTAGGTAAAGAATCTTGACTACTTGAGTCATGAGCATGCATTATATACTTTCCTTTTTGTAATTTATATAAGGCTTAAATACGTAGTTAGTCCTTGTAAAATGTAAGAAATTCGATTTTAATCCTTGCAAAATAAATTTTGTAGTTTATGTCCCTGCAAAATGCAAACGTTTTTGTTTTAGTCTCTAATGCTCAACACTGTTAGTTTTTTAACAGTTGAGTAATTAATGACTTTAAACTTAGTCCCTGTAAAATCTAAGAAATTTGGTTTTAGTAATTGGAAAATAAAAATTTCGTTTTAGTTCATGGAAAATGCAAGAAATTTGATTTTAGTTCTTACGTAATAATTTTTTTGGTTAAATTTAGTATTTTTTTTCTTCCAAATAAAAATAAGAATAGTTATAATATATTAATTACAAATGTAATATAAAAATCAAGCACGGATAAATATTTGTCACTAAAAAATTAGTTAAAATTAATGTTTTTTTTTAATATTATCAACATAAAAATAAGAACCACTATAATATATTAATTATAATTTTTTTTACGTTGTTTGTTTAGAAATGAGTGCTAGAGAAGATGATGGAACATTTATAATCATACATGAGATAAATGTTTGTCATTAATCATTTAGTCAATATATATATATTTTAGATCTTCTAAATAAAAATGATAATAATTATAACATTACTACTTATAATTTATTATAAAAAACACACGGGACTATTTTCTCATTATGTAGGGACTAAAGTCAATTTTTTTTGCATTTTGCAGGAACTAAAATCTGATTTCTTGAATTTTGCAAAGACTAAGCTGAATGAAATTAATAATTCAACCGTTAAAAAATTAACGATGTTAAACATTAAGGAATAAAACAAAAACGTTCATATTTTACAAGGACTTAGACTAAACAAATTATCTTTTATGAACAAAAATCAAATTTCTAATATTTGCAGGGACTAATGGCATATTTAAGCCAAATACTTTTTTTTTTTTTTTTATCATTTTAATATATTTCTATTCATGTAAACTGTCTTGTGGATATAAATACATGGGTTTGAGCTAATTATCCACCATTTCACATACACGAACAATGGCCAAGCATAATATTGTTTTGGTTTAATTGCAGTTTTGAGTCTTTATTTTAAAGATAGAAATTTTTGGTTCTTTTAGATTTTTGTAAAAAATGACATATTTTAAATGATATGTTATACAATTTCATGATATAGGACAATCTACATGTGTTAATTATTCATGTCATTAATTAAATTATAAAAAGAAAAACCTCAAAGATGAAAGTTAAATTTTTAGAGAGTTTTATTACGATTTTATGGATGTTAATCATTATAATCATCATATCATATCTCACGCCGTCATGTTTTAATTAAAAATTTAGGATGAAGGAAAAAAACAGTAAAATTTTAAATTAGAAAGATCGATTTTATGAATTGTTAAAAATAAAGGACTATAACTGCAATTAAATCTATTATTTTATTATTCAATATGTCTTTGGTTTTGGCAACAATAATTCTCTGTGTGTGATGCCACTAAAAGTGATGATGAAATCAGTAAGCTTCACATTGTGTAAATGGGCTTACTTCCTAAGAAAGCATCATATTCCCCAACCTCTCAACATGTTGCAGAAAGTTATTGATGGTAGCGACAAAGAAAATCGCTTAGATCGAAGTAACAAGGAGTTTCAATGGTTTTGCTGCCATACTCAACAGTCAACAAAGGGAAAAATGCATGTTTAATAATGTGTTGCTAGCATTATTTTATACTTTATTTTACAAAAAATTTAATTTAAATTTAATTACTATATAGATTCTATTAAAATGATAACATTGTTTTAATAGAAACAAAAATAACATTATTTTTAAATTACATATTATAATTATTTTATACTCACTAATATTATTAAATTCTATCGCAAAACGCGTATATTAACATTTAATTTATTATTAATACTCGAATTTGGTTGATGAGGAAGTAATAGAGACCAATGACACGTGATAAAAATCACATTACCCCACACACACGCGCAGTGTACATGTTTTATGATTTAAAACACCAATCAAGTACAAAAAAATTTAAATGTCGAATTTGATACAATTAGATAACTTAAAGGATGGCAAGTGGTATTTTGCATATATTGTATGTATTGAATATTCACTATTGGTTTAAATCATATAGTATTAATGAGGTTGGTTATTTGAGCAATATTATTGGTTAGATTGTAGAGAATATGTAATATGATAAAAAAAAAAATTGAACAAACTATGATCAATGTATTTGTTGAAGTAATTTATTTGATATATTTTGATGATCGGGTTTTGGTCTTGTTCCAAAAAAGGCTGTGTACAAAGCCTTTAACCCAAAATGCATTGGTGATAATATTTTAGCTGCATTTGATGATGCTATTGTTGATCGAGTTGACATCATTACTTCTTGGAGACCCACACGTCCTTGAATTTATGAATGAATGATCCTATTGCACTTGTTCAATCATAGAACCCCTGAATTGTGTACATGTATAAACAAAAAATTGGTTAAGGGTAAGCTTGTTTTGTGTAAAGATATAGGGGTGAAGTATTGGCTTATAGGAATAAGCAATTGGTTCAATCCTTAATTTTACTAGTGATATTTCGTTTGTCACTCACCAGCTTTCCCTTAAGACTATGCACTTGTTCAATCTTACATTTATTCCATTAAATACCCCGAAGCTGAAATATTGAAGAGTGATATCTTTCATGACACCACTTCTCCTAAATATTATGGATCTGGAATTGTTTATGACATAACTAAGAAATATTATGTACAAATGCTATGCAATTTGGGTTATGATTCTAACAAAATAAAACACACTAGTGGAGAAAATTCAAGTTGCCACAGGGCTTCCAACGGATCCTTGTTGAATAATATAAACTATTCTGCACTAGTGATCCCTATTGAGCCTCATAAACGTTTCCATGTCAAAATTCATACAACAGTTACAAATGTTGCCTCTCCTAACTCAAGCTACAGGGCTACTGTCATCAAAATTCCAAAAATCAAGAATGTTCATCTTGTATGAAAGTCAAGAACTGAATCTTCATGGGAAATAGTGGAAAAATATCACATTTATATTTGTCAACCATCAAAAGGGATATTTGCATTAAATCCAACGAGATATATTCTATGAGAATGTTGAAAATATGAAAAAAATACTATAAGAAACTTATGATGTCTCATTAAAAGGAATCATATTAAAAGACAAAGAAAATGGTCCCCTAGTTATTTACTACTATTCGGATTTGCTAAAGACAAATGACAAGCCTACTTGTCATCCTTAATAAAAGCCAAATGCCAATCTTCATGAATATTACAAGGTTCCATTAGTTCATAATGTTCCCGCTAAAAGACATAAATGAAAGAACTCTATGAAAGTATGAAAATAAATGAAAGAACTCTATGAAAGTATGAAAAAGTAGACTGTGATCCGCGCGTTGCGCAGATTGAAATGATTTTTTTTTTAATTTTGTAGTGTTGTAATAATTTTTATAGTTGAAATAATGATTCTTGTACCAATATGCTGAAATACTATTGAATTTAAATTAAACTAAATAAAATCAAAATATAACTTAAAAGCAAACATAATTTTGTAGTTAAGTTAAAAAACATGATATGTAGGTGAAGGGAAAATGTAAAATATCAAAAAGTAAAATTATAGCTATAATATTTTGCGATGAACAATCACTTTCTAGTATTTGTAGACTTTACCTTGTTTGAGCCATTGTTCGTCCTTATTTTGTTGTTGTTTTTTTTATTATATATTTACTATTTTCAATGCATAAGTTAATATTAGAAATTAGTTTCAATTTTTTTTTCATCTTCTAATTTGTTACTTTTAATTAATTTGTTTGTCCAAATTTTATTTATTTAATTTATTTTGATGTTTTTTATTTATTTAATTTTAAACTTGGATTGTATTTTTATATCTTTTGTGGTAATATAACATATTGTTGTTATATTTTTATTTATTAAAATATAAATAAGAAACTGTGATGTATTTACTATGTGAAAAAGTTTAAGAATGACCGTAATATTGATTATTTATGCAATGAGTTGTTCAAAATATATTGAATTGAAGACAGAAAAAAGAAATGAGGCTTGATATTTCTTAAAAAGTAATTGTCTAAAAACATACAATTATAGCTCATTATGCTTATTGTCTAAGCTAAGATAAGATAGAGTACAACTTACTACCTTAGAAAAAGAAACGATATTGAGATAAATTTCAAACTTAGTTCATATAGCAACATGAGATAAATTCCGTACCTCGTTCTTGAGGAGAGAATGAAGGCTAGGATGAAGAATGACATTCAATATATATGATGGACCTTGCTACAATACAATATGAGAATACGAAACCTAAAGATTTTAATAGCTAATCAGAGTTACCAAAATACTTAATTCAATGGGCGAGGATGAAATTTGAATAAATTGATAGTACCATGAAAATATTTAATACATAATGTAACCGTCAAATATGAGAAGTTAAAGGAGGGAATTTTAAATTTCTACCAAAGAAAGTTGTAGAAGGTAAGATATCATACTACAAGACTATAATTATAATATACATATATTCTCATAAAATAGGTAAATATTCACAAGTTACAAATAAATGGTTACATAGATCAAAATAAAATATTTTTTTTATGAATCAATATCTAAAACTATTATAGACAAAAAATTATTGAATCTGATCTGACCCGACCTATGGCACAACTTTTATAGATTGCTCTCTTTCTACATTCCTTATTGCTTTCAATATTATATCATATATAAAAATTAATATCAAGAATAAAAGACATAAAAAAAGAATATCAAATGCATATATAAGAAATTGAAACAAAAATTTGAGGCATTAAAATCAAATGCATATATATACATACACATATTTTGAAATAGGTTTATAACATGAACAATAAAAGTAACAAAATATTGAGAGAGAAGTTGTTTTAATTTTTTTTTATTATAATAAAAATGGCATTTGAATGATTTTAAACAAATGAAGTAAATATGCATGGTACTATAAAAATTCATCTCATGGATAACGATGAGACAAATGATATTACTAATCTTGAAATTGATTTTCAATCACCTTTTAAAATAAATTTTTGTTATGAAAATAATTTAAGTTACATTCAACCATTTAGCATATACATAGTTAAATCCGTGATGTTATAGTTATCAGAAATAAGCAACAAAATGTTTCACTTATCAGTGATGCTCCAAAATAGTTCATGTAAATTGTGGCAAACAAAAGATAAAGAAGAGAACTTTGAAATAGTATTGTAATATACCGGTGAAGAAGAGTTAAGAGATATATGATCCATTATCAAAACACGACTCATCTCTTGAAATTAGGAAATCAAATAAAATAAAATTTGAAAACCACTAAAATGAAATAAAATAAAATAAAATAAAATAAAAGAAGAGAACATGTGATTAAGACTTGTACCAATAAAAATATGTGATTGAGACGTGTTGTAGATGGAGCTTCAAAGATCTCGTTTTATATTGGAATAGATTATATTGTAAACTACTATTCCTTTTTTTTTTTTGATGAACTATAAACTGTTGTTTTGAACTTTAATACTATAGATAATATGTGATACTATAGGTAATATGTGATTGAGACATGTTGTAGATGGAGCTTCAAAGATCTCGTTCTATATTGGAATAGATTATATTGTAAACCACTATTCTTTTTTTTTTTTTACGAACTATTAAATGTTGTTTTGAACTCTAATACTATAGATAATTGAAAAACGATTTTTGGAGTTGGCAATATAGCATGTGGGCTATCAAAATTTGAAGGGTTATCATGTATGCATTGTCAATTAAATTGAGAGATTAATAAGAATTTATGAAACAATAATTGTGGATAAATGTTTGAGCGTTATTGGTTTGGAGTAGGAAAATCAAACAATATTATGAGAATGGAAATGTGTTTTGGAGGTTTGAGAGTGTGATTTAGAAGGTGTCAATTAAATTGATAAATTAATGAGAATTTATGAATTAGTAATGGTAAATGTAGATAAATGTGTGAGCGTTATTGGTTTGGAGTAGGAACATCAAAGAATATTATGAGAATGACAAAGTGTTTTAGATGTTTGAAAATATGATTTAGAAAATAACAGATCAAATTATATGTGATGTGGCACAAATAGAATTACTCGACACACAAAGAGTTGGAGTGTCAATGTGAGGATTTGTACAATGTACACTTCAAACTACCATATTTTCATCAAAGCACGTTGACAGTACAAGTCTTCCCTCGCCGTTGCACAAAAACAATCAGATCAAAATATTTTGAAGTTCAGAATGTTCAACAAAGACTTAAAAGGAATAAAATATAGTAGTTTTCTTGCATTGGGACATATGCCCAACAATCATATTATGACTTATAACAGAAAACTAAAGTCCTCACACTCCTATATATAGAATAGACTTCAGAACATTAAAGACCAAGAGTTTGCATTGAACTATAACCCACTTTTCTAAGTGCTCATCAATCAAAGTACTATTTAATTATCAAACATTCTCTAGTTCTTTATTATATTTGTGGATTAACCAATATTGAGTGTGTTTTACTTCGATCAATTTCATCAAATAGTTGTTTTGAAAACAAATCCCACTAACCTATCATACACTTGTAATTCTCATCATTCATTAAGTTGTAAAGAAATATTGAATGATTTTGATTTGTTGTTAGATTGTTAAGGCTAAGAAAATATATTTGTAAGTCTATTGAAGCTAAGAAAATATATGTTGTATAGTCTAAAGTGACTAGAAGTTAAAGGTACATGAGTTGAGAAAATTCTCAAGTATCATAGTGAAAATCTTACAAGGATGAGAACCAAAGTAATCCACATTTGGTGAACAAATATACTTCTTGTGTGTTGATATCTCTATCTCTACTCATTAATTTATGCTTTAGTGTTAAATACGAGTACAAACACTGTCACATTTTTCTTTTAACACACATTATTTATATAAAACACTTGTTTTGATCTTAACAATATTTACTAACAAACTCTTATATATCTTTTAAGTAATTCTTGAAAATATTTTATCCTATGTACATATTAATTTTAAAAAAGTCAAATTCAAACTCCTTTCTCTGCTACTGTTATTTTTATTTCAAATTAGCATCATAGTTCGACCTCTATGGTTTGAGCACTTAATAAGTGTTAAAGGAAAAGACCCAAAAGAAATGATGTGTAAGGAAAAGTACATGCTAAAAAGAGACTCATTAAATGAACCATCATACTTTGATGGTATTGGTAACCACTTTTGGAAAGATAAAATGAAGTTGTTTCTTAGATCTCAAGATGGCCTATAGTTCATAATGGAAACTTTATACCAATAATAGATCAGAATGATCCAACATCATAAGCTAAGGTAGAAAACTTGTGGACAACTGATGAAAAAACTAAGATGTTTTCAATAGTCATGTTGAAATATTTTCAACAATTGTTTATCATAAATGAAATCATAAACTTGTTACTATTTTTTTCAAGAACAAGAAGGTAAGCTTATTTTTCCACTTTGTTCTTCCAACAACAACCACAAACTCACATCAACAGAGAAATAAAATAATAAAATAGCAACAACAAAATAATGACAACAAAGAAATATAACGACAACAAAATGAAGGGAAACTAGTATATTACGAACAAGACACAAGGTGGGTGAAAGAAATTTGAAGTTCTTCATCACATGAACACTAAGAAATTTGGCCAAAAAAAAGAAGAAAAAGGGGAAGAAACTCACCAAACTCTCTGCAAATCAAAC
The DNA here is from genome assembly GCA_037974755.1 of Cicer yamashitae. NCBI lineage: Eukaryota > Viridiplantae > Streptophyta > Magnoliopsida > Fabales > Fabaceae > Cicer > Cicer yamashitae. The sequence goes on along the minus strand of JBBPBQ010000002.1, from coordinate 56,331,692 downwards.
TAAGTGTCTAACATGAAAATAGGTTAATGAACCTGTATTGTAAGCAAAATGAGGGAGGAAAAATGACACATGAATATGAGATTTTTTTTTTTTTGGATCCATTGACAGTTTTAGTTTAGATTGGTTTGAATATGAACACCCCTACCTCTCATATCCACTTTCCTCTCATTAAACAATTTTTAGAATTTTTTTCCTTCGTATTATCACTTTTTCAAAAAGTTGTAACAAATAAATGAAATCTTTTAAAAGTGATTAATTTAAAATAAAAAAAAAAAACAGATTTTGCACCGTATTTATTATTTGGAAATGACCGGTACATTTGAATCAAATTTTCTAAGTAAAAAACGTCATGTATCCAGATGTAGACGAATCTACGTGAAGCACTAGTTTGATTCGACACTGGGGTTAGTCTTGTTGAGAGTTCTTCACAAGCATCTAGAGTGACCAACTAAGTTTTGTATTGGGTGGTAAAGATCAATGGTCTTGGCTTTGGGGTTTCATTTTTGTTTTATCATCAAGTTATCTTTTATAATTGTAATGACTCTTTTTCTTTGCTTTGATAATCATCGAATTTCATCTCCTCTTCCAATCTCTTCTGCATTTCCCTAACAAAGGATCAATCAGCCTGCAGCTTTCTACATGGCCACAGACCCACACGCAGGTAAAAATGGTCTTTTGTTTGTATAAATTAATTATTCTTATCATCATAATGCATCTGATGGAGATATACAATATCACAATTAACAACTAAAATTTATTATAAAGATTTTAATTGTAGATAAAGGCATGATAGATAGATTGATAGATATTACATATTCTCCCTATTGTATTGATTCCCATGTCATGTCTTGGCATGTTTGTGGAACCCACTTGATTGAAGCTTAGGAATTAGGACTCACATTTTTGCTGCTTTACTCCTACCCTTGTTTAACAATGGAACACGACAGAATATATAATATTTTCTTAGCTTCAAAGTTAAAGAGAGTTGAAACTTGATCTAAACTTGCACACTACTCTTCTGTCTTAGATTTGATCACATATATAATGACAATGTGGTCCAATTCAATCCAATCCAACACATGCATACACATTCTGTCAGGGTAAACATATGGAAGCACTGAAGGGATTCCAATTATGTGTTATTTCGTTGCTTCTTTTTCTCAGTAGTACTCTTACTCAAAGCTTAAGCTCAGCTGAATTAGCATTTGATGACAGTGAATATGAAGATTGGGAAAGCAATCATATACCAACAAGTGAATTGGAGGAAGCTGAATGGAAGATGGTGCAAAGGAAAGGAAATCAGTTTGTGGTGAATGAGCAACCTTTCTATGTAAACGGATTCAACACTTATTGGTTGATGGTATTTGGTGCGGATGAGTCCACAAGAGGAAAAGTCACTCAAGTTTTCAAACATGCTTCCTCCGTTGGTATGACAGTTTGTAGGACTTGGGCCTTCAATGATGGCCAGTGGAGAGCTCTTCAAAAATCTCCATCACTTTATGATGAAGACGTATTCAAGGTTCTTCTTAATTGCTTGTTCTTTTCATTTTATTTATATATTATATATGCTACTTGGTTAGTGTGCACGAGCTAGAGCATTATTCATGTGATTCCATTTTATTGTTGGAACCACATGCAGGCTCTGGATTTTGTGATAAGTGAAGCAAAGAAATACAGAATCAGGCTCATATTATCATTGGTTAACAACTGGGAATCATATGGTGGCAAAGCACAGTATGTGAAGTGGGGCAATGCTGCTGCTGGCCTTAACTTGACCTCCGATGATGAATTCTTTTCACATCCAACTCTCAGAGGCTATTACAAGGACCATGTCAAGGCAAGTTCCTTCCCATAAGACTGATCCAAAACAGCCTTCCTTTTAGATTCCTTTATACTAATTTGGTTCCTACATTATTTCTCACTGCGTAGACGGTGCTCAATAGAGTTAACACATTCACAAATGTCACTTATAAGGAAGATCCAACAATTTTTGCTTGGGAGCTAATGAATGAACCTCGATGCACCTCTGACTCCTCAGGTGATAAGTTACAGGTCTGCCTTCCACCCAAAACTTTTGCTTGCCATAAAAAAAAGAAAAAAAAATATATGTGGTACTAAGAAGAAAATATGTGACAGCAGTTTGCAATATCATATGTGTGTTTGAATTTCAGTTGGAAGATTTCAAAAACCAAGAGATTTAGTTTGAACTCTTTCAAACTGAAATTGAAACACACTAATAAGCACTACATTCTCAAATAATCAGTTCATTCTCTGATATTAAATTTTGCACTCAATTGAATATATTCTCTAGGAATGGATAAAAGAGATGGCATTCTATGTGAAGAGCGTTGATCCAAAACACCTAGTGGAGATTGGCCTGGAAGGATTCTATGGCCCCTCAACACCTCAGAGATTTCAGTTCAACCCAAATTCATATGCTCAGCAGGTTGGAACAGATTTTATCAGAAACCACCAGGTTCTAGGTGTCGACTTCGCTTCTGTTCATATATATCCAGACTCTTGGTACGTTTGTTGAATGATGACTTTTACATAAGTATGTTATCATAGAACTGAACTTTTGCCAACTATTTCTGCAAACTTCTAACATTCATCTCAAAATCATATTAATATGCAAGTGACCGTGTTTTTTGTCATTGAGTTTAATAGCTATGCACCGATAAACAAACAAGTTTGACATGATGGTGAAATATGATTGGCATAATTATTGAACTCTTATGTCATAAGCATTTCTTCTTTATGCATGAATACAACAATATCTAACTAGGAATTAGTTACCTGGTTGAAGGATTTCACAATCAATTGCGGATACCCATATTCCATTTGTTAAGTCTTGGATGGAAGCCCACATGGAGGATGCTGAAAAGTATCTTCGAATGCCAGTTGTTTTTGGTGAGTTTGGTGTATCTGCAAAAGACCCTGGCTATAATTCAACATATAGAGATACACTAATAAATACTGTGTACAAGACCATCCTAAACTCTACAAAGAAAGGAGGTAGTGGGGCTGGAAGCCTTTTGTGGCAACTCTTTCCCGATGGAACGGATTACATGGATGACGGGTATGCCATTGTTCTCTCCAAAGCTCCTTCTGCGTCAAGCATGATATCTCTTCAATCCACAAGGCTAGCCCTATTCAACTCTCTATGCTCTGAGAGATGCCACTGGGGTTGTAAGAAGAAAAAAGTGTTGAAAAAAGTACTCTATCACGATGAGCTTTAACACCATGAATCTGGAAAGTTGCCAGTTAGTTGTATAAACATGCTTGTCTCAGGAAGCATATGCAAGAGTATCAGCTTCAGTTTGTAAATGATACAACAAAGAAAGCTAAGAGTGAAGATAAATATAGGGATTCACTATAATATTCTGTTTGTATTGATGCCATAATGTCTTTACTTCTTATGCTTTGACATTCATGTGACAATTGGTAACAAAAAAGTAAGCTAGCATTGTAGGTGTGAAGTATTATTGTTATTTATTATATATAAGAACACTACCCAAATGTGAGTGCCATATGGGATTGAATACATAATCACATCTTGGAAATAAGTTTCATCAAACAAGACAGACACCAGATATCTCATTGATGATACAGTTCCACTTGGATTTATATCTTGTTTCAAGCCATAGAACCCGAAGTAATGGAATTACAGGTAGGTCCTGCCGATCCACGATCATTCACCTCTTGCAGAAAGAAAACGTGAGAGAGAAGGCTGATTAAGCCTTACAACCACCAAGTGCTTTTGCTAGTGTTTGTTGTCCAAAAGAAAAATATAAATCTATATAGCAGCAAAATTTCCTTCTTTGAGATGTAAATTTCCTCAGGCTTACTTATATGTGATGGTTATCAATTCATAAGTTAGGTGGGCTTGCCGTAGGACACCTCTGAATTCAAATGTGACCTCCTAATGGAAAAATAAACACTTTACATCAAAAGTGAACGACAAAACAAAAAATAAAGGGTACAAGGGTAACCATCTCGGCACATTATCCATAACCAAGGCCAGTAAAAAACTATTCTTGTCATACAGTTGGAGACTACCTTTTGCATCAACAAGCATTTTTCAACTCACCTAAGGTAGTGCACATAAATCTGACAGGTTAAATTGGGATTGAAAAAATAAATGAAATATAAAAAAGGATGATATACTCACATTACTATGCTGGTCACTTTCTACTTAAGCTTAATTTTGAAAGAACTGCCGCTGCCTGATCACCTCCCAGAAGAAAATAAGGATGTCTCAAAGCTGAAGCAGCAGATAAACGTCCTCTTCTTAAGGGACCTCTCTTAGAGATAAGCTTTGTTGCTAAGTCCCACCCTCTACCAGATTCACTATCAAGAATTTGGAAGTTGGGCCTGAGGCGAGTATTCTCCCTCCATTTTTTCAAATCATATCCACATGTTTTTATTTCCAAATTGAAATTCTTCAAAGCAGCAGGAGACCTTAAGGTTGGTATTGCCATTTGCAGGAGTACAATTCCAGCAGAGTACATATCAAACAGATCAGGGCTGTTTAACTGCAACAATAATCACATAACTCACCTTTAGCACTTCCAATGCAATATATATGTGTCTGTGTGCGCGCAGGCACGCGTGCAAAAGACAAGGGAGAGTGATTAATTCAGTCAATTATATGATTAACACATTAACCACTCATTTAGATAATGCTCCTACATTAGAAATGTCTTAAGCAGGAGTTCCAAAATTGTAATTCACTGAAGAATTCCATTGTTTGTGAACAGATCTTAGCCAATATTTTTCACTGGAACTGAAAACCCTACAGGAGAATCTTAACTTTAACTACATAATTAAGATATAAGTAATTAAACCTGCCATAGGATTGGTGAAAAGAAAGCAGCAATAGGCTCCGGTGGAGGACTTGGTGTTTCTTCCGGAAGTACATATAGTTCTGGAGGGCAATAGTCGGGATCCAAAAGGGTGCGGTCGGGAATATAATTCTTTCCGATCCTCAGGTCTGTTGCTGCACCAAAATCAATGAGTTTAATCTGCCCCCGTTTAGTAACCACTAAGTTGGCTGGCTTTATATCTCTGTGAACGATGCCTGTATCATGAATTTTATTTAGAGAAGTAATTATCTGGCGCATGATCTGCTTGATGATCAATGCATTTCGCCTAGAAGAGTCTACACCTTGCAAGACGCGTCCAAACATTACAGATTCTAAGTTTGAAGGAAAGTTGCGTTGTTTCATGTAATCGGCAAGAGTACGGTCTCCCTGTGATATCGATAATTCTAAGATGATAAATCAAGATAACATGCAAAACCACTTAAATGAACTAGTTATAAAAAGTAATTTTATGTCTAAGGGTAATGTCTATTTATATATGAAATAGAAATATGAGGCAGAGCACCTGACCTCAAACTTCCAAACAAGCCATTTTCCACCTTTTATGAACTGTGAGTTAGTTTTATCAGCTATGAAACTTCCAAGGAAATCAGCACATGTTTCAGGTGCTGCTCTAGATAGCCTGTAATTGAACCATTCCTCAAACTCACCAAACTCTTCAGCCCCTTGGATTCCAACCTTAACCTGCAGCGGAATATTAAACAATACTTACTACTTAATACTAACTTAATCATGAAAATAAGAATGATACCTTTTTTAGAATGACTTTATTATCCTTAGATTTGAGATCCAAAACACCGGAATAAACAACACCAAAGGAGCCTTCACCGAGCTTATCTCCAACAAGAAAATCAGTGGTCTTCAAGTTTCTCCTTCCAGAAAGATTGTCGAAAGCGAGTTGGAGAGGAGCAAGAAGGTAAGCATCAATGGCACCAATGAGAACACCAGGTCTTGCAGTTAAGTAAAGCCATATGAGAGCACCAAACACGAGAACTTCATACCTCTGCATGTCTGGTAGATCTTCAAACTGAAGCAGTCCTGATCGGAGGAGAGAAGGGAAGTGGTCCACATTATCAAAAAATGCATAGCACTTAGTAGAATTGGTCTTGAAACGGTTTGTGTTAGTTAAGAAAGAAACATTGTATGGAATGGTGGGTTTAAACTTAAAGGGACAGAGGCAATTATTACGCGGCTTAAGTGTGGTGGTGTTAGGAGTTGTAGTTGGATGGAGCAGAGAAGCCATGCTGATGCTGATCCTAATTCCGACTTCCTCCAAACTACAACTAACGTTACCACTGAGGCACCTCTTTTGCCACGTCTTCCTCTTTCACTTTTATCCACTTTGCTTTGCTTGGTCCAAAACTAACACCTCAACCTTAGCCATAGACATGCATAATTATTTTCATAAATTCATTACTACTTATTAAAACCGACTATAAGATTTTTTTTATTGAAAAATTCAACGACTGTATACTTTCAATGTATAAATATTATAATAAATAATATAATATTTTAGTAATTATAACTACTTTTTTAAATATGTGTCAAACAAGAAAAGCTTTTTTATAAATGGAGGATTTGTGTTTTGGAAAATGGGTGTAGAGACTTTCGATGATTTTGCTTTTTTTGGGTTTTGAGAATGTTTTGGAATTTGTTTTTATGGAATTGGGAGTTTGTGTTCCTTGAAATTGTTGAACTTTATGGTCATCTATGCATTTTGAGTTTTGATGAGATTATAATTATATTTTATAGAGATTATAAATGATATTTGAATAATATTATTATATATTATAGTTGAGAAAAAAAAACTAATTTTAAAGTAACCTTCAATGAAAATAAGGTACTTAGATAATTTAAAAAAAAGAATACGGTTCTAATATATAGCTACATGACAAGATAATTGGATCGAGTTGGATGAGAGTATAAAATTACTTTATCATGTTAATGCATAATCATTATATTTATTATAAATTAATATAAAAATATATAATAAATTAAAATTGTACAATAGTCGGGTCGATCCAAAGCTTTTGAACCTAAAGCGAATTTTAAGAAAACATCTTGATATAAAAAATGTTAAAATTATATATTTTATGTTAGACATAATAAAAATAGTTAGACATAGTTAGTAGTAATCACTTTGTTAAATGTCTACTAGTTATATTTTGTATTAGAGATAATAAAATTAGTTATAAGTAGTTAATCGTAATTAGTTTGTTAAATCTCTACTAACTCTATATATCTATATATTAAGTATTCTTTTATTTATTTATTTTTTTAATCATCAATATAAAACATTTTAAGGAAATTCTTTTTACAAAAGAAATCACAAGATCATAGAATTGATGACAAAATATCTGATGAAGGATAACAATTCATCTTAGGTCAAATACAAATAATGATGAAAGGAAAACACGGCGACTTAGTGACAATTTTGTTGCCAGGAAAATGATAGGAACCATCACAAACACATTCAACAAAAATAAAGGAGGAGATTGAACAAGAGAAATCTTATACATATATGTTCCACCAAGACCGAACACCTGATTTGAGTATGGAGTAAATGTTACCAGGTTGGTTCGCTCAACCATTGTCTTCGGTGTCAATTTGGTGATTGTCGAAATCAACTTCTCGATTTCCAATCATTGATAAATCAAATCCAACGAGAAGAAATAGAAAATGATGAAGTCAGTTCTCAACTTATAAGATAGAGGAGTAACAAATGATTCACACAATCAAAATCACAACACAATCAAAATCACAAGATTTGTGCATAGAGTTGTCGTCATCCTTTATGCTAACGTTATCTTGAATTAACAAATCTTGCTGAAAGATTTTGAAGAACATTCTTCATCTTCTTTGATGAAATTTTCTTCATTGCAATCAGAACCAAAATTTCACCTTCAAAATCGATCGAAATTGTGGCACAAGTATCGCTATGATATACCTTGTTGAGAAACATAGTAGATTCCAACAAATAGAAAAATATACGATGAGAATGATGAACTTTAGAATTGAATGAAGGTAAATTCTAACATAAATCATAGTCCACCATATACCAGTTTTTAAAAATGTTTAAAACTTCAACGATCACATACATCGTCTCTTAGACGTAGACGCTAATATCTTCATTTTTATGACTATAGTGACTTAAATAATATCAGTTTAATAACAGTACAAAAAACAAATATGCATATTATACTGAATTGACATCAATTGGATTACCATCTTATTCATAAAGATGAGGAGGGTTACAAACTATTATTTTTGAAAAGTATTCAGTCGTCGTAAGAAATTTTGAATCATAGTCCATAGTGGACCACTTATAAAGATGGTCCACCGAAGAACTCACCTTGAATAAAAGGGTAAAAAATTAGACTTAAATGCACTTTTAATTCATCTATTTTGTTCAAAACAAACCTTTAGTCATCTCATTTCTAAAATTGGTTTTCTAGTCCCCTATTATCTAATTGGAATTTTTTTGTCCCATAATGTGGCTCTCTCATTAATGACATGACACTTAGATTACATTTGAGAGTTGAATAAAATACTTTTTATGTCATTGTTAGTTCTAGATTATGCAGGAAGGATCAAGGAACCGGTGTATTAGTTCTAGATTACAACTACCTGTATTTTGTCTTTACCTTAATATATCCGAGATCCACATTACCAGGAAGGGCAACATCGCTCGTTCATAACATTAACCATTAATTTCACTGTGACGTGATCCAATGACATAATTACTATGACATCTCCTAATTCAACGTGGCACATCTATGGTCGTTGGATGCTAAGATATATATCTGGATAACTTGGCAATTGGATCGATGGAATTAGACTTGGTGTATTTAATTTGTTTTAAGTTGCAAGTTACATATATAATAGGCTAATGTAATTAAGCGCGTAATTAATTAATTAATTATAAAAGAGAATAGGAAGATTGAAGGAAAGGGAATAATAATTATACAATAATACTACTAGCCATCGATATATATATATAGGTCCATCGATGGATGCTTAAATTAAAATAAAAGGGTAGACAGAAAAGGAAAGTAAGAGGATTGAATTGAATAATATTATTGAGAATGGATAAGGCAATATTGGAGGAGGTCGTGAGAGGGCGTGAGTTTGCTAATGAACTTAGACAATTACTAGTTGATGGTGATGTTGCAGTGATGATGAAGAATAATCATTTCCATCATCTACTCAACAACATTCTCAACTCATTTACCAACACACTCTTCCTTTTGAACAAACATCAGAATCAGAATCAAATTAAGGACTTTTCCTTCAAGACTAAATCTGAGGATTCTCAAGATAGTTGCAAGACCACTACTAGTTCCGCCACTGGTAGAGGATGTTCCAAAAGAAGGTAATTAATTAATTAATCACTTTCTAATTACTATATATATTAAAAAGAGTTTAATGTTTATTAATTTGCAGAAAAAGTACAGAAACATGGGAGAAGGTGTCAGAAAGTGAAACAGATGATGGATATCAATGGAGAAAGTATGGACAAAAAAAGATCCTGACTTCCAAATATGCAAGGTGAGTAATTAATTAATAATATATATATATATATATATGCATCTGTCTGTACTTAATTACATTAGAATATATGGTGCAGGCACTACTACAGATGCAGTCACAAATTTGAAGAAAGATGCGAAGCAACCAAACAGGTGCAGAGAATTCAAGAGAAGCCTCCATTGTATAAAAGCACCTATTACACCCACCACACTTGCAAATACTTACCAAACCCTGCAGCAGATGTCATATTTGATCCTCCTCATCACACCAATTCTTCCATATTACTTTCTTTTAACAACACTTTCCCAACTCCAACCAAACAAGATTGCTCCTTTTTATCATCATCTTTTTCTTGTAAGGAGGAATTAGTAATTCCCTCACCTAATAATTCCTTCGATACTGATCACCACCTCTCCCCTGCTGTTCATCAGCCCATCTTAGATCCTCTATTATCAACTCTTCAATTTCATGATGATCATGATGATATCATGTATGGCCTCTTCTATCATGATCACGATGATGATGATTTCTTTCACCCTTTTCTTGGGTTTTCATAAGGAATTAATTAGTGTATGTTAGTCACCTCAATATTCTTCATTGTTTTGGCCTTTTATTATCTACCATGTTAATTAATTAAGTGGAGTTTGTCACTGTTATAATTAGTTCGTTTGGATGAGATGATAACTTAATTATAATTAAGAAGCAATTCAATATATATATATATATATATAGTCATATACATTGATCAGTTTGTTTTGCAATTATTTTCATGTGTTGTGTTGTGCGAATACAACACCCTAAACTACTCCTCCACAACTGAAGTCTTTGCTATTTATTTTAAAATAGTGACCGAAGAGAGTATTAATTAATTAAAAATTAAAAGACAGAGTAATTAATTAAAGACGGTATGTTCATATAAATAAATACAGCGAAGCATCACCAACCCAATAATAGTATTTTGTAGTTGAAAAAAGTGGTGATTTGGTGGACATCTATCCTTTTTGCTTCAATTAACTTTAATTTAACTTACCATGCACAGACACGTCTGTTTTTTAATTTCATACATACATTCAAGGCAAAAATGCAATGAAGACTCTTAACATATTATTAAAAGTAGTAATAATGAATTAGAAAACTTATTGATGGAAGGTTTTCGAAGACCTCTTTTAATATAAGTATACAACATTAGTTGTGCAGGGTGTGAATTTCCTTTCTTTATCATGTGAATTAAAATTTTCAAATCTTTCTTGTTTTTATTTTGGAGGTTGCCACACATATAACTATCCACGACTAAAAGCTTATCTCGGCAAATATAAGTCCACGCTCTCTAGAGATTGTTCTTGAAATTTGTCGATAGTCATTGAATATAAGACAATCATAGAGAACTGAGTCTAGAGATTGCCTTTCAAATGTGTTGATGATCATTGAGTATAAGACAATTATACAGAATTGTTTCCTTATCAGCTTGAAAGTTCACGGAGATTGTGATGGTCACATTGACATGCGAGAAAAATTAATATAAATGACCATGTCAATGTTTTTGCCTAAAATAAATTTTGCTTTAAGTACATGTTTTATCAATCCCATAATTATCAACTTTGTTTCTTTACAAAGACTTTTAAATTGGTCAAGATTCTTGAAAGTACCAATCTTTAATTTGATTTTGTCTTTAATTTGATTTTGTGATTTGGAAGACCAAAAGTTCGAAGTGATTTTGAATTGCTCACATTGACATGCGAGGAATGTAGATGACATTGCCAATATTTTTGCTTGAAATAAATTTTAATTTAAGAACATTCTGCCAATCTCATAATTATCAATTTTGTCACAATACATAAATCTTCGTATTGATCGAGATTTATAAATAGCATTACAAGAGTGTCAATGTTTAATTTGATTTTGTGGTTTGAGAGACCAAAAGTTAAAAGTGGACTTTAAAATTCAGGTGTTAGTACATCGAAAAAATTATTGTTATTGATTTTAGATCAATCAAATGAGTTTAAACTTAAATATTATTTTTCCTCACCTAAAAAATCGAAAGCAATTTCATTTAAAGTAGAACTCTAAGTTTCGTTGTAAGCCTACAAACCTAGATAAACATAGTTAGATCATATAATACTTGGGATTAAGTTGAACACGTGGTCATCAATTTGATCAACCACTTCAATAGTTGATGCCAATATTGCATTAAGTAATTGTTCAACTTGTAGTTTTGAAGTAAATTAGGATAAATACTTTGAACTATTGCAAAAATTGGACCTTCAAAATTGAAAATCAAATGATCTTTTAGAATTTCTATTTTGCAAACACATCATTTGACTTAATAAAAATGAAGAAGAAATGTTTGAAAATTGTGTCTTCCGTTAATGTGAAAAGGGTGATGGAAGGCAAAGAAACTATCAAACAATAGTCTTTTCATTCTCAAACAAAAAACCGAGAATTATTAAAGTGATGGTCTCAAAAAATGTTGATTTAATAAATGATAAAAGAAAGATAATAAAGGATTATTCTAATACTAATATTTTTTAAAATAGTATATATTATAATAACTAATATTTGTTTTGGTAATAGTAACTAATATTTTAATACATGTGAACAAAAATTATTTTTGTTTATAAATAAGGTGGATTGGTTAAAAATAAAATAAATAAGGTTGGAGAGACTATACATTTGATGTTACTTATAACTTTGTTGTTCTTCATAAATAATGTTTTTTTATTGACATTAACATATTTTTCAGTGTCCGTCGATTTACTATTTATTTAATTAAATCAGGGTATATATATACTTTTATCTTAAAATAGATTATAAATACTAATATAAATTAACTCATTGAAGTTTCAGAGTAAAACTCGAGATAAGGACAAAATATATATATATATATATATATTATTGTGTTAAATTGTTTTTTTATTTATTTATAAGTATTTATAAGTTTGGGACTAAATAAAAAATAGTTTGGGATACTTACCATTTATAAGTTTTTCTTTTTTTGAAAAAAAATTATAAGTTACTTATATATCATAGGTTTCAAAGATTTAGCAATAAAGTAATAGAATTTGTAATGTGAGTAAAATCTACAGAGTCTCCAAAATTGATGTTTAAAGTTAAAAACAAAAATGGAATGGTTTGGATGTGGATGAGTGAGTGAGTGAGTTGAATGACAGTGACCACACTAAACTATTTATCTTTTTTGAATGTATCTGAAGCTATGTGATTTTAAGTATTTAGAAGCTTCTGTTTCTGTTTCTGCTTCTGCATGATGATGATGATGATGATCTACGCACTAGTACTAGTTTGTGTGTTTCCGATAATTCTAGTAGTTAATGTTAATGCTTCAATTCATCACTACAACGACCCTTTCACTCACCGCTCCAACGCTTTCTTCTTCCACGCCGGCACGGAAGCCCTCTTCTCCTCTTCTTCTTCATCACACAATTCCTTTATCAGGTATCTAATCTACTCTTCATATACTCTTTTCTTTTACTTTTATTATTAGATTAGGGTTTCATTCAATTCTATTCTATTCAACTCAGATTTGAAACCGTCACCTTCACGAGACCCAAAGAATCCGCCATCATCCACGGCAAAATGCAGCAGAACACCGGCCTCGTCGAAGCCATCATTCTTGAAGTCAAAGACAGAAACAGAATCGGTGGATTCCATTTCAATCCCAAATCCGATTTAATCTGCTGTGACCCTACCCTCGCTAAAGACCAAAACTGCAACCTCGGTGAAGTCATCATCCATACAAACCCTAACAACCCCGATTTCCCCAAACGTATCAAAACCTTCTTCCAAGGAACCTACGAACTTGTCCACATGGGTCCTCAAACCGTTCAAATCAACGTCACTGGTATGTACTATCTCTACTTCATGTTCTGTGACCCTAACCTTAAAGGCACAACCGTCACCGGAAGAACCGTTTGGAGAAACCCCAACGGTTATCTTCCTGGCAAAATGGCCCCTCTTATGACCCTCTACGGTTTCATGTCTTTGGCTTATCTATTCCTTGGTCTTCTCTGGTTTTTGAGGTTTCTTCAGTTTTGGAAAGACAAGGATAACGTTCATGTCCACCTTCATTACCACATCACTGCCGTTATTGCCCTTGGAATGTGTGAGATGGCTCTATGGTATTTTGAGTATGCCAATTTCAATGCCACTGGAAGCAGGCCTATGGGAATTACCATATGGGCTGTTACTTTCACCTCTGTCAAGAAGACCCTTTCAAGGCTGCTTCTGCTTGTTGTATCTATGGGATATGGTGTTTTTCGCCCCACCCTTGCGCAGGGAGTTGCCTATAGAATTATGCTTCTTGGGGGGTTCTACTTTGTTGCCTGTGAAGCGTTTGAGCTTGCTGAGCATTTGGGGAACATCAACGACTTCTCTGGGAAATCTAAGTTGCTCTTGGTTCTCCCTGTTGTTTGCCTTGACTCATGCTTCATTCTGTGGATCTTCTCTTCATTATCTAAAACCTTGGAGAAACTGCAGGCAATTACCAATTTCTCACTTCTTCACTGCTACCAATTATTGGGACTGTCGTAAATAGGTGAGTTAGGCATAACATTTCTACTTATTCTCATTTTCTATGTGTTTTTGGATGCAGACAAGGAGAAACTTGGCTAAACTGGAGCTCTACCGAAAATTTACAAATACCCTTGCAGTGTCTGTGCTACTGTCCATTGCGTGGATTGGCTTTGAGGTAGTTCTTGCAAAAAATGTTTGATGCATTAGAATAAATAATTTTAGACACGCAATATGTGCTCTCTCTGTAGGAGTATCCAAGCAATTTCTGCTTTTCATTCAAAGTTCAAACAATTTTTTTAAAAAATATTAGGTTAATATTGCTAACAAGCATTTGTTACTGTGTTCAACCAGCTGTACTTCAATGCAACCGATCCCTTAAGCGAACTGTGGCAAATTGCTTGGATTATCCCGGCTTTCTGGTCCCTGCTTTCATATGCTCTCTTGGTGGTGATATGTGTCCTTTGGGCTCCTTCTCGTAACCCCACTAGGTATGTGCTTTCCAGGGTCTTTATTAATGGTGTTATTAAGAGAGTTATGTTATGTGGTTGTTTTATGCTAATATTATGTAAAGCTTTATTTGTAATGTCAATCCACTGCTAGCTACGATAGTTGTAACTTGTAATAATATTGTGTCTTTGCAGAGAAGTTGACATATCTCTGTATATCAGAATTAGTTACTCCTTTGAAATAATATCTGTTTTTACCTCCATCATTTGATTTATTTCACTTTCTTTCTAATGTTCTTGTTGCACTGGGACTGAATGTTATATCACAGTATTATTTTCTGGTGTGTAACCGTAAAGACTGATCACATTTATATATTTATTTCTAGATATGCATACTTAGAGGGAACAGATGACTTTGATGAGGAGGGTATCTCTCTGACAAGCAGCGTAGCAAAGTTGAGTGTGGATGTTGCAGCCAAGCTGGAACGGAAGGAAAGGAAAGGTTCTAGTGCCACAGATCTTGCATTTGGAGAAGATATTGAGGAAGATAAACGAGAATAATGTCAGTCAGACTTGTATAGTAGTGTTTCATATGACATCATCTCTTACAAGAGGCCTGTAAATATTCATATATACAAATAGTTTTGTATGCGGAATGTGTCAGTTAGTAATAGGGAAACAGAGAGGCAGAGAGGCAGTGTTATTAGATCAAAATCGTAATTGCAGATGATACGTTCTATTTTGGAACAGTTCTCCATAACTTAACTAACATATGTTGTGATAAAATCATACCCTAGCTTAGTTTTAGATGACTATCATCCTTATTTTTATGCCTTCCAATTATCATGCCCTTTTGTTTGGGTGCTTTTCGTACTTAGCATATTTTCCGGAGGCCTTATATGCAACTAGCAAAGAATTTTAAAACTATGTGTTCAAGTGAAGTATACTTAATGTTACAGAAATAATTGCTATTTAATTTGGATGATGTTGTTGGAGATTGTGAGTGGATATGGGTAGGTTGGCGGGTAATGTAGCTGGCTAATTTCCCTTAGACCGCTGTTCGGACTGCTCTAATTTTCTGCAGGTGTATTCTAACTGCGTCCATTGTTATGTTGATCCTTTGCCGTCATGCAACTGATATTTGCTGTCACAGTTAAAATCTACTCTTTGATGTTGTAGTGGTGGTGGTGGGGTGGGATTGTGTGTCTCACTTCGAGTTGATATTTATATTCGTTTTATTTATTACATTAAAGGAAGAGGAACTTGGAGTATGTTTGTTTTAGTCATCTGCTGGTAGATTGTTACATAATTTTGACTCTGTTGTTTCTGAAATTCGGCACTCCTTGTGCCAAGATTCTGGTGCTATTTTGAATGAATTTCATTTGCCTATAAAAAATTGTTGAAGTGGTCAAATCAGATATATCCAATAAATTGAATCATTCTTACTCCCATTCATCCATTCCATATATGTATTTCAATTTTTCTTCGATCATTCCTCCTCCTTAGAAAGAAAAAGGTTCTGACTTGTTACATACATATATATTATATGATTATGATTGCTCAAATGTTATTTTGCAATAAAAGTTGACTCTAGACTTTTCCAATTTCAAATGGATCTAGTGTTTTTGTTTCTTCAGTTATGCAGTTTCATTGCATGTAACAACATAATTTTCTTGTCAGGAAAAGTATTTCTGCAACATAGTTGGCTCACTGTTCAATTAATTCAAGAACTCAGTCCAATTTATTAGGAAAAAATATGCACTATTATTTACATGTATATATGTAATTAGAAAACCCTCCAAAAATTATTGGTATTTAGAAACTTAAATAACCATTTATACCTAAATATAAAGAGAAAAAGGGACATGAAAATTTGTTTTACACTTACATCTAATAAGAATTCAACATTTTGTAGTTATTTTTAAATTATAGTTATAAAGTGGGTTTATGTGGTAATATTGTCACTTTTTATTTGATGTCGTTGTAAAATGTTTTACATCAGCCGTGTATATCCATTAAACTCATTATTGATACTATTTTATATATATATATAATGATATCAAGTTTTAGTATAACTTTATTTAATTTTAATTTTCTTTTTTTTTTTATCAATCAACTATTTGAATTTTTAAAAAAATAATTGTATAAAATTTGTAACTTTTGTTATTATTTTTATAGAGAAAAGTGGAGAGACCATGCATGCAAAGTATAATAAATAAATGTAAAAACTACAATTTTTTTTACTAATAATACAATACAAATCTAAGTGACTAAAAAGCATTACAATTTGTAACCAAATATATATATTTCAAAGTTTAGGAATATGTGCAACATTTAATTTAATTCTGGTATGTTTATGGAAAGGATAACTTTGTTCAAAGTTTAAAGTTAGTTATTATGATAATAATAATAATAATAATAATAATTATAGAATAATGCATTAGATTGGGTGAAATTGTATTTGTAAGGTGAAGATTGCATTTTACAGTTGAATGTAACAAACACGTCCACCCCATTTGCCCATTTCTTTCGCCATTTGGTTTTAGCTTTCACTTCTAATACGCATCGCATCAACCACAAAAATCCATTAATTTTTCATTTTCCGTTGCTGGGTTTCATTCACACACACTCTTTCAATGCTATTTTAATTTTACTTTTGCTCTTTTACTGAACCAACAAAACCCGGGTATTTTTTATTTGTTGATCATTGAGATCTTTCTATTTCAAGTACAAGAGAGAGTTTTAGCATGCAAATGAGGACAAAGCTTACTTTTTTATGGTGTGTTTTGATTTTCCTTTGTGGGTCTTGTGTAGGAAGATTTGTCGTAGAAAAAAACAATTTAAAAATAACTTCTCCAAAATCATTGAGAGGTATATATGAATGTGCAATTGGAAATTTTGGGGTCCCAAAGTATGGAGGAACCATGATTGGAACAGTTGTGTATCCAAAGTTTAATCAGAATGGATGCAACAAATTTAATGATGGAGATACATCCTTGACTTCCAAGCCCGGAAGCTTCCCCACCTTTGTTCTTGTTGATCGTGGAGGTACTCCTCACTCTTTTTAATATGCCAACAGATGAACAGAGAAGAAAGTAAAAGTTTTGTTAAATTAATATTTGAGATTTATTTAGAGGTTGTTTTGTTTTTTGTTCTAAAACATGGGTTTTTATTAAGTTGGTAAACTTGTACTTTGTTACTTTGTCAGTAAGGTATCATGGTGTGAGTGTATGTGTGTGATTTGGCATGACATATAGTTTCTTGGTGTGTGTTCTAGTTATGGATATTTTCTTTTGAACAAGTACTAACAACCCACTCTCACACTTTATTCATTACCACTATGGGAATAGGAAACTTGTCCCAATGATAGTGAAATTCACATAAATTTCATTTGATCATAGAGATTGTTGGATGACATATTTGGATACTTGCATTGCAATTCTTTCTTTTGTTCTATTCACTTTAGTAATTCTTACCTATTGATGTAATCATGATGTATTCTCTCATTGTGATGTAACAAGTTCAATCTTGGTACCTTTTGTTCATCTCTTTTATTATGTGGTGATTGTTCACAATAATATGTTTTGGCAGATTGTTATTTCACTTTAAAGGCATGGAATGCTCAGAATGGTGGAGCAGCAGCTATTCTAGTTGCAGATGATAGAATTGAACCATTGATCACAATGGACACTCCTGAAGAAGGGAATGGTGCTAATGATGATGATTACGTTGAAAAGATTACAATTCCTTCTGCTCTTATAAGCAAATCACTAGGCGATAATATCAAGATGGCTCTCTCAAGTGGAGCAATGGTGAATGTAAATCTTGATTGGAGAGAGGCACTTCCACACCCTGATGAGAGAGTTGAGTATGAGTTATGGACAAGTAGCAATGATGAGTGTGGTCCAAAATGTGAGAGTGAAATTAACTTTTTGAAGAGTTTCAAAGGTGCTGCTCAACTACTTGAGCAAAAAGGGTATACTCAGTTTACCCCTCACTATATAACTTGGTATTGCCCAGAAGCATTTGTCTTAAGCCAACAGTGCAAATCTCAGTGTATTAATAATGGGAGGTACTGTGCACCAGATCCTGAGCAAGATTTTAGTAGAGGGTATAATGGAAAAGATGTTGTTCTTCAAAACTTGCGCCAAATTTGTTTCTTTAAAGTGGCAAATGAAAGTGGTAAGCCTTGGCAATGGTGGGATTATGTTACCGACTTTGCAATCCGCTGTCCGATGAGAGAGAATAGATACAATGAAGAATGCTCTGATCAAGTTATTAAATCTCTTGGTAGGTTGGATGTTTTCATGTTTCTTAGCATATAGTACTTTGAATGTCTTAACATTGATGTTCAATCTTTCCTGATTTACTTGATAGGTGTTGATTTGAACAAGATTAAAGAATGTATTGGGAATCCTCAGGCAGATGTTGAAAACCCTATTCTTAAGGCTGAACAGGATGCACAGGTTGGTCTTTCATTCAGAATGAAAAGTATTTTATGGTATTGTTTTGTGTTAGTTATTGCATTTTTGCTTTTACTTTGGTTTCAGATAGGCCAGGGGACTCGTGGTGATGTTACTATACTTCCCACTCTTGTTATTAACAACAGACAGTATAGAGGTTTGTGACTGCCTTCTAAGGTTTCAAAGTTGCAGTTGTGAATATGGTTGTGGAAATCTAAGTTTGTTTTTGGAATTGATTTTAGGTAAGCTGTCAAAAGCAGCAGTTCTGAAGGCAATATGTGCAAGTTTCCAAGAGACCACTGAGCCATCAATTTGTTTAACTCCAGGTCCTTATATTTCATCCCTAATAATGTGTGATGTGATTTTGTTGTGTTTCCTTGTTTTGGATAAAAGAATTAATATCTTTGATTACAATATATGCAGACATGGAAACAAATGAGTGTTTGACAAACAATGGTGGTTGTTGGCAGGACAAAGCTGCTAACATTACTGCTTGCAGGGTAATTGGTTGCCTCACACATTTTTGTTAAATAAATGTTGATATATGTTACTATATTTTAATATTCATGTTGTGGTTGGTGGTGATAATAATAGGACACTTTCCGAGGAAGAGTATGTGAATGTCCTATTGTACAAAATGTGAAGTTTGTTGGTGATGGATATATTCACTGTGAAGGTAAAACGGTTGCTACTAATTTGAAAATATGAAATGAAAGGATGATTAAATGAATAACCTTATTTAAAAACAGCAAGTGGAGCGTTGAGGTGTGCAATCAACAATGGAGGTTGTTGGCAGGGAGCACAAGGCGGCAGGGCATACTCTGCATGTATAGTAAGTACTAAGTAGTAGTCTTGCATCAATAAAAAAAATGCTGCTTTTGATTTGATTATAATGATTGATAATGATGCAGGATGACCATACAAAAGGTTGTAAGTGTCCACCTGGATTCAGAGGTGATGGAGTTCACTCTTGTGAAGATGTGGATGAGTGCAAAGAGAAATTGGCTTGTCAGTGCCCAGAGTGTAGCTGCAAAAATACATGGGGGAGTTATGAATGCAGATGCAGTAATGGTTTGTTCTATATGCGAGAAAGTGACATGTGTATTGGTAAATATAGCTCTACTGTCTCTGGTGGAGGGTTTGTTTGGATGCTTATTCTCATCTTAGCTATTGCTGCTGCTGGGGGATATGCATTCTACAAGTACAGAATCCAGGTATCATTATTATTAATCACTTCATATATAACTATATGTCAGTGTCAAATACTATAAAAAAAAAATATATATAACTTTAATAATTTTGTGCAGAGATATATGGACTATGAGATAAGGGCAATAATGGCACAATACATGCCGTTGGATAATCAAGCAGAGAACAGTAATCAAGTTCAGCATGCTGTGTAGTACAAGAACAACCAATCATATTTCTTTATATTGCAAATGCAATCATCAATTCAAAAAGTCTACAGCTACCTGTTTAGTTATTTTTTACAAAACTGTTTAGTTTGTTATCAATTAATTAATACGGAGAGAAGCTATTTTACTCAACTCCAAATGTCTGCCACGTTTGCATCTCCATTACATATTACATGTCTGCTTAATTTCACAAGTTAGGGAGGGGACAATATTTCAGATGAGATAAAAAATACATCACTTCAAACTCCATCAAAATAACTACGACACCAAAACAATATCATCAACCACGTCTATATAAATACAAATCAAATATCAATTTCGCATTATCCTCGAAAAATTAGTTAATCTAAAACTGTAAGATTTACAAATAATTATTTTAAGAGTTTGTTTATTAGAGATTATTTTTTTAAAATAAAATTAATTATTTAAAAATAATTAATTTTATAGTTTTTATTCGATTGTTACAACTTTTAAAATCAATCTATAAAAAAATCTAAAAATTATTTAAAATGAGAAGTTCTTTTGAATAGCTTTTCATAAAAATACTTTTTAATAATTTATTTTAAAAAAAAATAAAATTTATTACAATAGACAAATACAAAATAATTTATGATTTTTCTTAAAATCTAATAAATAATCTTTAATTATTGATATCAAAATTATTTTTCTATAATTTGTAACAAACGGATTTAAGTTAAAAATATAATAGACATTACTTCTCTTATCTCTTTTTCAAAAAAGAGACAAAATCAAATCACTCGCCAGTTTATAATTTATAAGTTAGTATAATCAAAGATGTCGATAATAGTTCTTCTCTAATGAACTTATAACATATTTTCAGTTGCTTATAACTTTATTCAGTTTCTTAATAATTTATATTTAATTACTTCAAATAAATTTATTTGTAAGAAATTAACACGAAAATAAAAAAAATCACTTGATTGATTGTTAACATTTCTCAATTCTTATATTATTCCTTTATAATAATATTTATTATTAATGAAATTTTAAAATTTTATTGTAATACTAAGATTCCGTATGGTTGGTAATATTAATTTTTTTTGGGTAGAATAGCTAAAAAGTTTGTAATATTAATGTAATACAACGAATTATAAATAAAAGTAAGATGTGATATTTTTAGTTGCGTATCTTATTAGAGTTTAATTTATAATGTTAAAAATTTTAAACAGTCGACAAACCATTCGAGTAACTTTATAAATAATTATAGTAAAATTCAAATATGATATTTACTTAAATTGGTATGAATGTTGATGTATTTTGGTTTGTAAGTGGGAGAAATATTTAGAAGACAGTTTGCATTGAATAGCAATTAAGGAAACAAGATGTCAAGTTTTGGATCCAACCAATCTGAATCATCTTCTTGTTTTTTAGCAAGAAAGCGTGGCAAGATGGCAGCATGGAGCATGACTTCTCTCATCACTGCTTTGCCAGAATCTCATAATTCCACCCACAGTTCTACCTACTCAGACAATGCCACTGAATTCTCCACTCCAAGAAACCAGGTTCTTATTATTCTCTCAACCACTACTCTTTCTTAATTTGCTTCCTTTATTTTCCAATTAATTACTACAAAGAACAAATCATTTTTCTCTTTATTCATTATTCATACACTCTCTTTTCAGTATTATAGCATTCTTACATGCATAATATGTTTTCTTGATGACTAATATAAGTTGACTCAATGGTTACAATATTTCTTTTCTTGAAAATGTTTGCTAATTGATTGGTCATGATGAACGAATGTTGAAATGTCAGAGATTAGGCATCGCCTACATGGACAACAACTGCTTATCTGATATTGATGAATGGTTGGAACATGCAAATAAGTTCTGCAAATCCTTCAACGAACATCTTACAGGTTAGTTAGTTAGTTTGTCTGTCATAATCATTTCAATGTGTATTGATATTGCATCGTAACTAATGGTATTGTGTTTGATCAGAAACAAGGCGACATGGAAGTTCTGAACGAGACTTGAGAATGTCAGCAGTATGCAACAATTTCCTTACAACTTCGGAGAATGAACTTTACAACATAGTATTACCCTCAGTTAGAGAAGAAAGTCCAAACCGCCATACTCAAACCCACCTTACCTCTTGCATCAACAGATACGGAGGAGGAGGACGACGACCCTTCAAATCAGAAACCACCAGTAAACAACGCACAAGACTCATTAGCAGGCTCAAGCCTTATGATGAGTTCTTGAATGAAATCAGAAGGAAGAAACTGGAAGCCGATAAAGTTGCACGTAACAAGGCCAAGCATCTTCAACTTATGCACAGGTCAGACACAGCCATCAAATAAAAGGTGTCCATTTCTGTCTATTATGAACGAGGCACTAGCAAGGCATATTTTGATGATAAATATCTTTTGATATATAGGTTGAGAAGGAAAGAAGAAGCTATAAATGATTGGGAATTGCAGCAAACCAGAAAAGCCATGGATCATATGGATAAAATTCAGGCATGCGATGCAACCTAATATGCCATCTTTCATTTACATGTTAGCTTTCCAGAAATAGATTATTATACAAGAGCATAAAGGAACAAAGCACAAGCCTCCACTGATTTTATCTCAACATCTCTGATTAAACATACTGTAAAATAATCTTTAATGTTGTAAAGGAACTTTAATGTTGTAAAGGAACACGCATCTCACATAATGATCATGGTCACTATGAACCTGATTTTAATCGATTTCTTTATAGTACATAGCATGATTTAAGTGCCCTATAGTAAATCATTATACTGTGAGTGATTGCAGAATCAGCTTGAAAGAAAACAAGTCATGGCTTCAGAAAGGACTCGGAAGAAAATAAGCTCAGTGAGGGAAAAGGCAGAGAAGCAAAAACTGAACTTGAGGAGATCAACAATGAAAAAGTTACAACAACTTCAAATACACCATACTCGCTCCACTTCAGATACTTCATGGGATTCGAGCTTACCTTTATGATAGAACCAATCGGCATTAAAGATTGTCTCTAGAAGAACATTTTTCAACTAAAATATTTTCTTTTTGTTCCTTGTATTGTGGTATTGCGAATAGTCAGTTAGAGCTAATGTATTGTCTTGCGAGTTACTGTTACATTTACTTCCAAAATTGCAAAATTCAAATTGAAACTTGATGGGGACATCATGCTAAATCCGCAATACTTGCTTGTTATGTTAATGAAAGAATGAATTGAAGCTCTGTAAACTATACTCAGCCATTAAACCGTATCATTTAACACTAATAGTTATGATGCAATTTAATATGATACCTGGGCCCTAGGAAGGAGAGATGTAATTAAAATTACCAACTTACCCCTTCGTCCAATTATGTAGCCATAAGGAAGACATAATTGGAGAGCATGTATGGTCGGGTCCCATTTCAATCCTTGGTGGAATCCGAGATATCTTAACCAACCCTTTTGAATGGACTACTATAATCTGGAGAAGCTTGTAAATAGTCACAAATTCAGAAAGTAGAGAACTTTATAGAAAATATATCATTTACAATGAGAAATATACAAACATATGTTGGATCATGGACAGTGCGTCAATAGACCCATCTAAAATGGTTAGTAATGAGATAGCTAGCCTAAACAAAATTAACAAGAAAGACCGACTTCGTGGACAGTCATACCCAACCCGAGACCATACTCTCATCCACTGGCTTTGGACCTCCACAAGATCTTGACACTGATTCAAAAAGTTTTTCGATCTCTGGTGCACATCTTATGAAAGACCGGTTCCAGAAATTATACCTTAGATTCTGGCAACGACAAGAAAAAAAACAGATTAAGTTAATTGCAGGAGGGCCTATAAGAGAATACTCCCTCCAATTATGAATAAAAAATTAATTCACATTATTCAAAATAGTAGGTAATCAAAAAATTAATTTTATTGGTGTAAACAAAATAATTTTATTCTCCAAAATGTCATTCACAAAAACTTGTCTAAAAAACGTATTCTAAATTTATTCAAGGGTATTTTAGAAATTAAATCATTAAATAAAGTAGAATTAGTTGAGTTTTGCTTATATTTTGGATAACCACACTTTATATTATTGTTGCTTATATTTGAAACAGGAGTAGTATTATTTTACAAGAAAACCAATAAAAAAGAATACCTTGATAAGCTCAATGAAAGTAATGAGGAGGCCCCAGGGATGAGGTCGATTTACTATTAGGCGTTCTAGCAAGACTCTAGTAATTTGTTCTTGGATAATTTCCTGTCATGTCAAGACATCAGGTGTTAAATTGTTAATACATGTTACGATTTCTAGACAAATAAATCTCTTCGATTAGCTCATTCCAGATGATATTCAAGAGAATTTGGAAATAGTGTTGCAAAATCAAAAGTCTGTATGAACCTGGTTTGATTCTGCAAACAAGTAAAGGAGGATGAAGGAAAAGTAGTGTGTGTGAGTATTGGGATAACGTAGTTGGTTAGCAACAGCATTTAGGAAGAGGTAGCGCCCTTCCGTGTCCAAGTCAACAATTAGTGTCTGGAAAATATCCAAAGCAGCACCAACAGAAAATACAGCCAACGTAAATGCATTTGCTGCTGATTGTGCATGGGGAGTTCGTCCCTGGAGCTGCTGGATTGCCTGTAAATTAATAGCCCAAACATTGTACATATAAAAATAACTCCATGTTTATGGAATGTTCAGATCACTGTGGCTAAAGTTCATGTAAATACAAAATTGTAAGCGAAGAAAATTATAAATATGCGCATAAGACAATAGCATTGTGCTTTAAATGGTATGCAATCAACATGCTTTGAACAAAAAGTTTATTTTGAAACTCCAATCTAAATGTGCAATCTCAGTGGAGAACATGTGATCATTAACTCATTAATCAATGTGGCTGCAAATTTACAGTACCTGCATTCCAACATAAAGTACAAGGGAGTTGATTAATGGCACATTGTAACGAGTGCCAGCAGAGGCAGCTTCATTGGGTGAGAGAAGTAGCTTCTCCTTTAGTTCAGATAAAAATGGAGAACTCTGTTGCCTTGTCTGCAGAAAATATAATTGAATAATTATTATAAGTGCATCAATAAGAACAAAATATATTGCATTAATCGAATAAAGCGATAAATGGAGGAAAATGTTCATACAGTTGCATGTTACAGAAAAGCAATTTCTAAATCAATCGCCAATTAAAAAAAAATGAGACACGAGGATCTTACCTTAAGGTATTCATCTACGTCAGCCTTCATCTGCTTTGCTTTGAGTGCTGCATCAACCTCAGAAAGAATACGAGGGGATTGAGTTATTTCTTGCAGCAAATCAATCTGCATACAAAAACACAAGTCAGTGAAACAATGGCAATTTATTGTTTATTAACCTCAACACAGAGTCCAAGAGATATGCAGGATTCCAAGACCTTCAAATTCGGAGTTGAAGGATCTGGCAGCCTCATACTACGAGGAAATGCACTTAGAATAATATTTCGCATCTGTATGCAACTTGGAGGAATAACGTCACAGAAGGTAAAGTGATAGTCACATAGGAACTCTGGGAAGTCATGAAGTAGCACTAAGAGCACCCTAAGTGTGCCTTTATAGAGAACACGGACCTAATTATAACAAAAAAACAAATGTGCAGAAGTAAGAACTATTGAGCATGAGACCGAATAGGGAGGAAATAATTGATTAAGAAACAGAGACAAACCGGATCTCCTAGTTCGGCATGCCTCAAAAAAGGCTCCATAAATTGGAACAAATCTACAAGCAACCTTTGGATATAAGGCCAACCTTTTTGACCATTACCAGTCAGCATTTTTGGCATGAAGCTCCTATGACTAACCAACTCCAGCCAGGCAAAACTGAAGAAACATTCCACATAATAACCAACTTTAGTAAAAATACACGGTGTATAATAAAACATAAAATTAAAACAAAAGGAGTACATAAACACAAATACATAATAGAAAATGTTCTATTGGTTTCACACACACAATTGTTAAAGACAAGTACTGTATTGAAATCATTCCCAAGAAAAACAATCAGAAGGAACTTCAAAAAAGGTATACACTCCATAATATGCAGGTAAATGCCAGCATCAGGACAAGTAACAGATAAAAACTTTCCAGTAAAACAATGATGAAAAACAAGCAAGTGATAGCAAAATACTTTATAGACCTTAGTACACATATACATGGATAAAAAACTATTTCAACTAGTATTTGTCTAATCTTCTATAACTGACAGTGTCAAAGAAGGACCCATGCATGATGTAATTTAACAGTGACTCAATAGAACTTAGACATATTCAAATCCTCAGTAAATGACGTAATATCATTGAATGCTTAAGAACAACCTAGAGCTGTACGATATTTCCATATCTTATAACAGTATCCAACGACAACGTTCAGAACCCTTTCAACATTTAATTGGAACAAAAGTTTGGAGGTCAAAGATCATGTTTTCACATACTCCAATTATTATGACCAATAAAATTATGATGATAAAATGACATGTCTAATGAAAACAACCATGTTATGAGCCAACAGGACCAATACCTCTTAAAGCATGTTAAAGAAAAAATAAACAGAGTCGTTTACCCAATCTCAAAAAACCTGGCTCAAAGGACAAAGATTGTCCAAGCATTATGAAAAGTACGTTTGCAATATACCTAGACAGTATGGGGTCTCAACATAAACAATGAAAGCTCTGACAGAGTGAACTAGAAGTCAATGATCACTTATTAACTATATGTCCATCTTCCACAAAAAGAAATTTTAATACATCCAGTCATACCAGCATTTCTATTATAAATCACACAAATAGTTTAAAGCTTACAAACAAGAACTTCTCCAATGCTAAAATTATCATTAAACAATTTTAAGTCTAACCTGAAACCAGGAACTTTGAGTGGCTGTAGAGAATGCAATGCAGTGGCAAAATTATTCAAAATCTGCAAATATATGTAATAGTATTAGTCACACATATATCATCAATGTTGCAGAGTTCACTTGGATTCGCTTGTTTTAAAACTCTCCTAGTTTCACTGAACAGTGTTCTCAAATAGCGGCCATGGCAGATTGACATGGCTGATTTATTGCCAACTTCTATAACCAATTACAGAAATACGGCGGTGCCATGGCCGATATGGCCGATTTCTAGCCTCCACCATGGTCTGTCATCCGCAATCAATAACACCGACCCAAAATAACAAGTTTCACACAAAAAAAACCCAAATTTTCACGCTCTTCAAACCCTCTTCTTAAAAAAATCATCAAATTTTGATGAATTTAACTAATTTGTAGCTTCTAAATATTCAACATTAATTGACGCGAGATTATTGCAACAATCTTCAAAATCATTTCATATCTCATTTCCATAACCACAAAAACTGGATAGAGAACAAAATGAGGATTTAGATAAGGAAAAAAAATTTGCCAGGACATGATTGCAGCAATTAACAAATTAAGAGTTCTAAATTTGAACAAAAAATTTCA
This sequence comes from Cicer yamashitae, assembly GCA_037974755.1. Lineage (NCBI taxonomy): Eukaryota > Viridiplantae > Streptophyta > Magnoliopsida > Fabales > Fabaceae > Cicer > Cicer yamashitae. The sequence goes on along the minus strand of JBBPBQ010000002.1, from coordinate 56,303,962 downwards.
GGGGATCACAATCACATGTTAACAAAAGTTGAAGGACCAAACTAAACATGCAATCAAGTGTATATAATGACTAATGACATCATGTATATCATAACTCCAGATTCCAAGCTGAATTGGTTTAACATCACTATGAGTTGCAAAATAATAAGAGATTTACAAGTTTAAATTTATTCAATTCACCCACTCTAAATATTAGTATCCTTTAAATATCTGTGAAAAATCATTTCGACATTTTTGTATTGGGATTCTGAACTTCCAATTTAGTTTAAATGTTTCTCTCACTTGAGATTTAATACAAATTAAATAATATGTAAGATTCGAATCAATGTGACAGTGTTATTTCATATGACCTTTGTTCACACAGCTTTTTCTTTAAATTTCAGTTTTTTTACAAACGGAAAATACCAAAGCAAACAGTAAAGTAAGAACAAAATTATGACCACTTGAATATAGAGACTAACAGAGAAAAGGCTTTGGCCCTATAGTTGTACTCAAAATGAAGAGAGGGAGAGAGAGAGAGAGAGAGAGAGATGAAGGATAAGTGAAAGTCACAAACACCTGGAGATTTGCACCATCAGTAACAGGCTCAAGTGAACCAAGATCTAGAAGCCAGTTGATGAACAATCTGAAAAATGGTCTTGGATTAAAAGAGACCTTCTTCTCCTCTGCATCTTTTATAATGAATCTAACAGTAACTCCCAGAATCTGCAAGAAAGCAATATGCAGTTTTTAGACCACCACAACAGAATTAATAAAGCCAGAGGGGGAGACATACAGAATCTGATATTTTAGTGCATTACATACCTTGGTGAGAAGAAAGAGCTTGCTTGATCCCTGTCCCAAAACCCAACAAACTGCTAAGAAGATAAATACTAAAAAGAGAAAAGAAAAGAAGTAGTTGACAACCTTCAAGATAGAGAAGACAAGCTTTGCATAAATATCAATTGCAAGAAAGGACATTGACGGCATCTGCTGGGAAGATTGCAGTGCCCCTGAATTAATAACCTCAGTGGATAAGCAATGTACAACTGCAATTTCCTGGAAAGAATATTAAAAAGAGTACAAACAAGTTAAATTGAAAATCTAGCCAAAAGTATGAAAAAAGATAGCTGCATGAAGAAAGAAATGCCACCATCAACAGGCGAAAAAAACGGTCTGTCATATCATCCCCCTTAAGCAAACCACTCTGATGCAATTGTACGACGAAGTGGGTAGAAGCTGTATCACTGGCACCGGGAAGTTCACATATCCTATACCATTCAGCAAACAACATGGACACCTACAAAGCATACATAACAAGTAATCATTGGAAGGTTCAATTTAAGCTGCTATTTTTTATCCATATAAATATTCAACATTGGTATCTCTCTAATATCAAGTTGAGAGAATATAATTGTTATAAAGATGGATGGGACTTGAGAACCGAGCTGAATGATATTTATATACAACAAAAATTACAAGAATAACTAAGCAAACTCTAATTACTACTAACACATTCTATTTCCAACAGGTTGAGATAGCATTTATGTAAATAAAGGACAAATATATAGCAATCAATAAATAAAAATAGCTGAATTTCAACTATCATCCTAAGACTGACTATATACTATAAAATAATTAAGAATATATCAAACTGCAGATACCCATAGACAACATAGAATTGGAAAGGCAGGATAGAATTTGTGTTGTATGACCAATATGGCTTGGGATTTTAGTTTATCTATTAAATGATATTTCTCTGAACTATACTTTCTGTTATTTTCTAGTTGACGTGCCCTTGTCATCACAGTTTCAGTCAAGGTTCTGCTATTACATAAATCAAAAGAGTATTTCTTTTTGTGGGTGTTAGTTTCAATCAGACAAGATAAAGACCTGTCAAATAATTCAATGTAAACATACCTGATCACGGAATCCAGCAGGATCAGGTTCAGCAGATTCTACAATGTTCAACTCTTCCTTGTTTGCAACAAGCAGACCAGGACCCTATTTTTGAAGAGTTGACAGATAAAATGTTATGATTCACAGAAACAAAAGCAAAAGTAAATAATGCATGAAACAACAAAGCAGTTGAAATGTTACTCTCAAATGACCTTATTGTCTCTCGATTGCCTTGCCTTATCCTCCTTTCCAGCATTACTAGCAGATAGAGCAGCAGGATTCTTGATCATCTCAATAAGTAGTTGTAACGATTCAGGGTATCCAGGCTTTGTAGCAAGCTGAATATTAAAATATGGTAAATATTTAGGTGATGGCAACAAATGAAGACACTCAGATTAATATGTACAAACCTTTGCCAAAGCATCAATAAGATTGTGAAGTTCTGAAATAACTTTTGGTTCCTCAACGACCAGGGTTTGAAGAAGAGAGATTGAAAACTCCGTAGCAGCCTCTGTACATTATCCAGTGAAGTTTTTAGATTATAATAATAGTATAAAAAGTATAAATCAATAAAAGGAATTTTCTTTTGCCATACTGTTTCTTCCGCCGTCAATAAGTTTAGCCATATGAACATTATACTCTGTTAGATTTAGCAGTTCACTGCGAATGAGACCAACAGTAATATCTTTATTATATTTCCTTTCTTCTTCCGAGTATATTACCTGCAAACATTATACAATGTGTAAAGAAAAAATGTATCAAGTCACTGTTGGAGTCTATGCCTAAGTCAACTGTATTTTATTTTATTTCTGTAAATTAACTAGTAGTTAGCTGCTCGATAGATTGATTGTATCAACTATGTCTAAGACCAGTGTCTCAAAAACTGTGCATGGATGGTATCAGAACCAATAGAAAATATTTTTTGTAACACCTATTTCCATGATTTATCTTTCAAATTTTATTATTCTTTTCTGTAACTGTTAACATTTGAAGAAACCTAAACCATTAAAACTATGGAATGAAATTCAATTCAGTTTGTCGAATAGGGAATTTACATTACAAAAACAAGAAGTGTATGGTGCATAAAACTAAAAGGTAAACAGAAAGTAATGCCAAAAATTAAACTCTATAACATATAAAATTGCTGTAATTTCAATTCAACTAATGGTAATTTTCAGTTAGCAAAACATACCCAACTAGTAAGCTCTTTGACAGCAAGCTTGCAAACATCACGAATAGCAGTCAGGATTGTAAGATAAGTACAGACATGAACGTTGTTTGAAGCATTGTCATATAAACCCTTGAAAACCTGTTTAGATATTAGAAAATTAATAAATGATGGGCACGTTAGAAAATTGAATACGATCATTTAAAAAAATTTAGTTATTTGACAGACAAGAAGATAGAAAATTATATTAAAATAGTTAAAATGAAGGGTAAAATTGGAAGAAAATTGCTACACCGAAACTTGGTATATTTTTATATATAGGTATAGTTATTTTAAGTTCATCAATTATTTAATCGAATAAAGAAGGATAAAAATGTAAATAAAATTATTTAAATAAAGGATAAAATGGGAAGAAAAGAAACCACACGAAAACATAATATTCCCTTTACATACTTTAGATATATAGTGTAGATTTAGTTATTTAGCTGAAAAAAAAGGATAAAATCGTAAATAAAATACTTAAAATGAAGGTAATTTTCAAATAGAAAATGCTTCGATGGTTATACTTGGTCTTTGAAATAGATTTAGTAATTTTCACACTAAAACTTGACATTCCTTTTATATAAATGGTAATTTTCAAATAGAAAATGCTTCGATGATTATACTTGGTCTTTGAACTGAAAGTGGGTAGTGGGTATCAGACATAAGTCACACAATTAAAATATGAAACTACTGAAGAACCAAATAATGGTTAATTGATATTTGATAATATATATCATGCATTCAGCATAGTTCATGAAACACAACTCCCTGCAGAAGAAAGCGCACCTTTTGAGCCACAGCTAAAGCTGCCTCATCTCGACTAACACATCTGAGTATGATCTCAGGTACCTCAGAAATGACACCCTAAACACAAAAAGAATCAAAACAGATATTAAAACTTGGGGAAAATTCCCATCTAGACGGAAAAAGAAACTATCCAGGCTGAAAAAGAAAAATTATAGCAGTGAGATCTAAACATAATTGCATGCTAACTTAAAGAGACTGTATAATTAAGAAAGTACCAAAAGTAAAAAATATACCTGTATTTCTGCTTCCCTCGAATCATTATTGACCAAGGCTTCCAACTGACAATGTACACAGACTGTTAATAAACATTTATAACAAAATCGACATGAAAATAGTCAAGCAAAAGAAATAATCAAACAATTCATGTCAAATATTTTATAACAATTCTGCATGAAAAACTGTAAGCTTGTGCTTCAAGGCCCTACTGGAAGATGTGCACTGAGCAAGTCTCCCCATGCATGCATAACAACTTTATCCCCATTGTCAAAAAGAAAAATAAAATACAGTACAAAATCCAAAGAACAATGTATGCAAATTTATTGAAACCAACACATCTACTTTATGAAGCATCACATTCAAACAGCTAATTCCTTCTGACACTCACTTAAAATCTTGACCTGACATTTAATAACTTTTGAAATTGAATTTTCATGCAGGGTTCAACTGACAAGAACAATTCCCTAGGGCTAAACCTAAACACCAATCTCTATCCACCTAAGCTGCGCATGCTTGTGAATTTTAAAACTTGACAAATTCTAAACAAAATCAAACAAAAGAGATAATTCTAAAATAATCCAAAATTGCTAAGTGCATCTAGGATTCGTGGATTATGGATTATGTTCAAGACCTTCCAGTACCACAAAATTGTCAATTCATCAATTATTTTAAAAGCTTAGATAGCTAGGACAACTCTTCCCTCACACAGCTACAAAGAGTGTGTTATGAAGCTTTTCAAATTGGTGTTCTGGATACTGTACTATAATAGAGTTTACATGGCCCCTAGAAGAAACATAGCAGGCCCAAACTACCTAATGCACAATCAGAAAACATGAACCATCTGCCACCAAATGGAGTACAACTCTGAAAAAATGTCCGCATTCATGTGTACTGTTACATGGAGATAAAATATAGTATTAACTTATACTAAACTCCTAAAATAGGATATGCAAACAAACAAGTATCACAAGCAGCTATTAAGATCAGTAACAACCTTTTGTGCAACAATTTGGTATTTATCCAGAGCATCCCTTGTAGTGAGAGATGATTCCAAGAAGCTACTTCCAATGCGCTCCACAGCACCTGACGAAACCAGTGGCTGTGAAGAAGCTCCAGCTTCCTTGCAGTAGTATAGAAGCAAACTTAGACACCAACAGTGATACAATAGGAATATATGCAGTTACGATGCTAATATAAATTCTCACTTTCACAGCATCTGAAGAATCCACTGTGTGCAACTCAGGGGTAGAAGCAGTTGAAGGGAATGAGACAACAGAGTCTTTCTCCATACTATGTTGGGAAACATTGTCAGCTGCTCTAACGTTAATTGAGGAAGCACTGAAACATTAAATGCACATTGTAAATAAAATTAGACTTGCAGAATTTTAAATACATCCCCATGCTGAACAAAAACTGGGCACCTAAAATGTGGAGCAAAATTAGATTCTGGGATATCATCCATAGGTCGAGAGACCCCATCATATCCTGTGTTTAGGGAGTAACCAGGGTTTATCTGTCCAGATACAGGACCATTGGTGCCAGTGAGACCACTATTAGCAGATTGAACAGCAACACCAGCAGACATTGAATGTGAGCTCTGGCTAGATTGGTTTTGCCAGGGAAGCCGAACAAAGTCCTAGTATATGTAAATGAAAAGCAGTTAAACTGTGTGGTGTTCTTCAAGGCTCTAAATCTAATGAAATATTTTTAGGCTCAAGCAGAATTAAATACCTCATAGACACGTTGTTGTGACAGGGACAACTGACCAGGTTTGGGGCGGAGGGGCTCTGGAACACCACCCATTGAACCTTGTGGATACAAGTTTGCATCAAAAAACGTAGAACCCATACCTTCTCGATGCTTCTTTCTCAAAGAAAGTTGTTGACTAATCTCTGTATCGATGGTGTTTATTGCCTACGAAATAGTATGCAGCGTCAAAGTCGACAAGCAGGTAAACAGACCAAGAATTGTGAAGAAAAACCAATATTACAATTAACCCATGTTTACCACTGTAAACTCAAAATAAGAAGAGAAACTGATATCATGGCCACAACTATTAACCAATTACTATCATCGTAAGTCATTTATCAAAAATATTAAGTAAACACACAATGATAGGTGGCCCAATGCACAAGGCTCCCACCAGTGGGGATCAGGGTAGAGCAGATGCGCTCAACCTTAATCTCTCCCCCTCCCCGCAAATATGTGGAGAGGCTCTTTCCAAGATTTGAGCTGTGACCTCCAGGTCACAAGCAGCAAACTTACTATTGCACCTAGGCTTGCCCTCAATGAAGTCAGAAAAGAACAATATATAAATTAAATTGATCGTGATTACAAGCATCAGTAGTAAGAAGTGTATTTCCTTCAATAATGATTTTAAATTACTGAAATAGTCACCAATATCAAAGCAATGACACTATCTAGTATCTACATTCAACACAGTGCACAGGAAACTTCAAGAAAATCAGAAATAGATTGTAGGCTATATAATTACATTTTACTCCATCCTCTTTTTTCGCGCCAGAGTATTTATAATGTAGGAAATGTTTCACAGAGTAACCAAATAATCACATACAGGAAAGAGGACAATTTGATAAATACTCTTCATTACAAACCCAAAACATTTATGGGTTTGACCAATTGGTGGTAAACAAATACAAGTTATACAACTACCATAAATAGTAATTACCGTAATCATGAAAACATCGCTAAAATCATGGTACAAATACCTCTAAAATTAAATGTTAGATCAGAGATGCAATAAAAGCACAAAGTTTTCCTTACTACCATTACTGCCACAAATAACTAAAACTACAAGATATCTTATCTAGAAGAGCTAACCTTGTCGGTAGCGGCATGTTCAATTACAGCACAGCCAAGATCCAGATTATCATTGGTGACAAGTTGCACAGCTTGTTCCAAAATTTCATTTGCAATATTTAAACTCTGAAGTGATGTCCTCAGTTGAGTTGATATTGATGTCCGTAAAGGTTCCTGCAAGAAACATATTAAACAAGTAGAAGAAAATAAAAGTCAATGTGCAGCCTATAAATCATACATCATCCTAACGGAAATTGCTCAGACATAAAAATAAAAACAGGATAGATTATTGCCCATATTTCAGTGCATTACTTTGCAAGTCACATGAGCCAAACTTCCGGCCAGACTAGCAACCATCAAGTGTGCAGCATTTTTAATACGTTTCTCTTCTGATTCCATAGCATAATCCTGCAAATGAATAAAATAAATTGAAATAACAAAGATCATTTTTAGTACAAGTTATTTCGGATTAAGGCTATCAGTTAGAACTTGATACAAGACTACAACAATACAACAGCTGTTTCTATATGCCTCGTAACCAATGACAACAATGCATTAAGAATTATAAAGGTACAACACTACAGCTATACAACAGCTAACATATTTCCACCTCACTCACCAAATGTCTACAAATAGAAAGCTGTTAACATAATGAATTTAATTTATATACACTGATAAAAGAGTTTTTATCCTGTCAATCAATTACAGCCGTTAGATCATTAGTAATATTTGACTTTTGTCATAACTACTTATAAAACCACCCACATGATTGATCATGATTTGCCAGCAGTGTAAAACTTTTTACATTGACAGTGCATACAAAATAAACTCTTAACAAAAATATAAAAGATATAAATTACAAATAACAACATTCTATTATAGAAAATATAAATTAAAAAATGCAAAACAAAAATAGAATTGAAAAACCCTTGATTTTCCCACTTTATAATCTAATCACTTTAGAAGGAGCCAAATCCAAGAAGTATGCTCTCACTGAAATGCCAACCTTTAAAACAAGTTCTTTTGTGGTTTGGGTTGCTATGGAAACGCTACGCTGCACAATACTGGACACTATATCTTTGATGGCTCTGTCCATTGCAATGGGTACCGCTCTGTAATAAATATGTAAAGTTAGACTGTCACATACATCCAGACAAAGAAGCAGAAGCATATAGAAAGATCACCATACCTTTGAAAATGTATCTGTAACCCAAAACCACTGAGCTTTGGATTAATAATAACATGAGTTCCAATATTATGTATCTGCGTTGGGAGCTATAAACATAAAAAATCATCAAATATGCTTAAAATGTAAAGCCATTAGGACATCATGGTCCAGAAAAGAAGGAAAACAAGTTTCGATTTTAACCTGGAAAGGTGCTGGGGTAGTATTTGCTTGTAGCAGTCCTTGAGCAGAAGGCAGTTGATCGGACAAGCCCAGAGGTGTCACTTTCTCATCTTCCATCAATGTTCCCGCAGAAATATGAAGAGAACCAGCATACTATCCACCCAAGAAACATTCAGAAAAACAGTTCATTAATTAACAAAAACGATAGCTAAAGCCCCAGATAAAGAAGGAAAACAAACCTGAGACAGCATATGTGGATGTGCCCCACTATTGGATGGATTTGTGACTTCAAGTGGTAGCTCTACTTGATTTACTGGTGGAGGAACAAGGCCAGATTTTATATCAGATATCATTTGTGATTGAGATGCCCCAACATCTTTATTTGAGAAATCAGGATTTCCTTCAATTTCTCTTGTACGATCCTTCAGGAGAGAAGTTGGTGTGACATCCTTCATATCTACGACAAGATTTTTGTATAAAACCTGTATAATACAAGTATTTGAACAAATAGGTAAAAAGAGAAATGCAAATGTGACAAGTCAACAACACTTTAAGAAGAAAACAAGAGATAGTGACCTCTATGTCAAACTTTAGGTTCATTTTCAAGTTTGGCATTGAATAAATCTCAGCAAGCAATCCTAAAATGCCCATTGTCCAAGGATTAGGGGGTTGATATGCAAGACTGCTTTGACATGGTTCAAGGACCTACAGCATGAAATTGAATGATATATATAGCACAAGATTAAACATAACCATCAAAATGGATTATCACAAAATCAAGAACTCTCTTTACCTTTGAAGTAAATGGAATAACAGCAATCATCAGCCCCTTCTCATATGCCTACAACATGGAGTACAACTTGATAAGTATACTTATAATATGAAATGCCATTGCCTCCTAAAATATAGTAAATTCAGATATTACCTCTATAATCAAAGATTTTGGATCTATTTCACGAGCCCTCAAAACCTGATTCCGTCCAATTGTCAGCTTTCCAAGCCAGCTCCCAAGATTTTTAAGCAAAGAGCGCTCTTCTGAACTAGACTTTATAAGTTCTGATCCTAAAAGAACCTGAAGAGTACACCATGTATTATTTTAAACTTTTCAGACATCTTCACTTCAATCAAGCAAGCAACAGTAACAAAGCTCAAACCTTGCAATTTTCATATGTTGCCTGGACAATCTCTTTGTTCAAAGCCTTTGAATTAACTTTGTCCAGGAATTTCAGGTACAGGTCATGGAAATTTGGCTCAATGCTTGCTCTACCAAAAAGAATGATTTTGTATAAGTTATAAAAGCCATGTAAGTTACTCCCAATTCCATGTTTAAGATGAGTCAACAGATCAGTTATTGATCGTAGATCAGTCAATCTTGTAGGTAAAATTGACTACATTGTAAATTTAAATATTTACAAATTCAACATAATTCATAGTAAAAGCGTACAAGAAGTGAGTTTTTTATTCCCAAATCAGACACTGATGTACATTCGAGTACAGCATAGCATAAAACTAAACCAAAGCCAAATTACGGAGTTTCTAAAATATTTTTGTTGCATCTACAGTCAACCGTTAGCTTCCTTGGAGAACTTAATCTCTATGAAACCCCAACCACACTTATTAGTTATTACCTGCCCATTACACCCCCATGTACATAAATTTACATGGAAAAACTTTTTCAAGCAATTACATGATTGAATTACGAAGTATGCTTACCTTTTCATAACCATATACTGTGCAAACCATGGATAGTACTGCTCTTTCAAAATTTCAGTTAACTCCTTTGCTTTGGCTTCGATATTAGTAGAAGAGATATTATTAATTATAAATGATATCTTGTCCTGAACCTCTGACCCTGGAGCCTGTTAATAGCAAAGAAAAAGGATAAATAAACGCAAATGGAGGAAATGCTTGTTATATTTATACAACCAATTAGACTGACATAGGCAGAGGATGAAACACAATAATACAACCACACCCTCACAAGCACAAAACTATAATCGTTGATGATCTAAACTAAACTACTGTACATATTTATAAACAAAACTCAAGAAAACTGCCAATCTGATCAATTTCTTGTAAAGGGCTAGAGCACCTCAATAGGAGTTTCTCTTTTCTCAGCAGCAGCAACCAAAGTTTCAATGTTCAGGGCAGATCCAAACCCTACATCAATGGACAGATCAAAGAAACACAGCATAAAGTCAGAAAATGAGAGCAAAAAGAAACTGTAATGCTAATACTTATGCCTTGAAGTAATCAACAGGGAATTGTTCACAAGAAACAGAAAGTTACTCGTAGAAGTAGCTCCCCGGGAAGGACGGACAAAACCAGGAGAAGAAGATAACATTGATGAGGCACTGACTGTGCTATGTAACTGCAACAGTAGCAGAAAATTGAATCACCAAATATTATAAGTAACAACACCAACATACAGAGAAATAGAGAAGGGGGGATGTCACATTATACTCTAGAAACATGATGGAAGTATAGTACCTTATTGGCAGTAGAAGCATCAGCCTGTGTAATCACTGGAGATTGCCCTAGAGAAGCCAATGGTGGTTTCATATCAGTGGATGAACCAACAGAGGTCTTGTGACGATCATCCAAAGGATTTTCACGCCTCTGCTGCAGTGACAAATGCTGCTGTCCAGTAGAGCCACTGAGCTGCTATAGGGACATGGCAAACAACAAAATCATTATCTTAAAACAAAGAAATGATTGAATGGACAAGAATAAAACTTAGCTGTTATAAGGACACAGCATAATATACTTCTGGTATAACCTTATCAACAAGCAATAATACTAGTAGGATTCACACAATCGAAGGCACCAGTGACCAGTGCTTGCATGGCATATACTTCCGATGCCCAGAATGGGTTTTTTTACCTACTGCTAGACTTTGGACTTGAGCTAGTAAAATGGGTGAGATTCCATATGAGAATTACTTAGGCCATTTCCCTAATAGATGCGGACACCTAAAACCCCCACAAGACATCTGTGGGTTGCTGAATATCCAATATAGGATAGACTCGGGTACCATATTAGAATTTGGGACAGGCCTTACTCAACAACAAAAACACACTCATGGAATGAGCATTAACAAGCCTTATAAGGATTACTTTGACCATAGCTCTAATAAATGTGGGATCGTAACACCTACAATCACTACCAAGAAACAAATACCACCTGCAGTAGGTTTCTGCAGAATAATCATTAGCAACCATCTATCCCGTGACCTCAACACACAACAATAAGTTTCTAACAATGACACCAGTAAAACAGAAATCTAATCTTTTCACTTCAGACTTCACAAGGATCTACTACTACTAGAAATAAATAATGTGTCGTAGTAAATAATTCCAATTTCAAGTTACTATTGTGAATGACAATTGAAAGGATACATAGGTGTAGAGCATGATATGTAAATCCTACAACAGCAACTACTTAAATTCCTCCAAACCATAACTAAAGTGAGAAAAAAATTTAAGTAACTAAAACAATATGCACATTGATGGTTTGTTAAACAGGTTTTTATAAGAACCATGAGCAAATGGACAGGAGCTGCAATTGCAACCCATTATAGCAACTGATACTGATTGTAATGATATGCTTCCATTTTTATTTTTCTCAAATTACTTGTTTTATCTAAATTTGATGTTTTGCAGGAGATACAATATCCTCCCTTTATTTTTACTTCCCATTTTTATTTCTACTACAATTTCTTCTCTTACAAAAAAATATCCACACTGCTGATTGTCAACTAAATCTATATAACCAAAGTACAACCAGAAGTAAGATCATATGATGACATAGGAAAGTTCAGAATATAACTATGAGTAGGTTCAGAACAACCAACTTATTCACCTGTATCGATGTAGGGCTATGTGTTAATGTAAAAATAAATAGCTTGTCATTGAGAAAAGATTTATAATCAAACTATAATCGTCTGGCCCATGATTAACAATACTTACCTAGCTCATAAAAATCAAATCCTTAAATCGGAGTCATAGCTATAAAAAAAATGGCAGAACTTACACACAAAAAGGGGAAGAAAGGATTTTATTTTTACCTCTAAATGACTTAATGTAGCCTGTGCAGAATTATGGTTACTGATAACAGAAGCATGGCCCATCCCATCTACATCTGTACGACCAGAGGAAATCCTAGCAAGAGCCTGTTCGATGAAAGCAACTATTTCTGAATGTGTGCTGCCCAAATGGGAAATTTGCAGAATGTGATTGCAATACTGGGGCCACTCAATAAGACGATCCACAAACTGCTCCAACGCCAAACTTCCAAACAAAAACATCTGTAATATATGAAGTCGCAGTCAAGCAGATATCAAATGGAACTTAAAAGAAATCCACTCTTCAAAACAACACAAACTTTAGAATCTGCAGGCTTGCGCAATGCATCAAGAACGTAACGTAGAGCTATCCCAAGAGAGAGATGAGTCACAAGCTGATGCTTGATGAAAGAACCTGATACATGTAAAAAATCATTGTAATAAAATAAAACAAAACCATGTAGTTCCAAAATTGTGCACAGTGAAATGTCAGCTAAAGTAACCAATGTGCACAATCAAAAACATGTTTAATAGTAATGTACACCAGAACAATGAAGAAATCAAGAATTCTACTTAACTTGTATGCCCTGAATACTAAAAAAAATTAATATAAGCATTGCAAGAGAACAATTAATTAGAAGGTCAACAATATTAACCATAATAAATCCACTATGACCAACAAAAGAAAATAAAACCATTATCACCATCTCATTCTCACTTGCAAATCTATTTTGTCAGCAAAGATTTATCAAAACACATTATCATTGATAAGCAATTTGGATATAATACTTCGCTTTGTTTCAATGTATGCCACTAATAATGATAAATGTTGCAAATGTGTTTAGTATTTTGTTGCTTAAATATTCCAATAAATAAGTCGATATCTGTCGCATAGTAGTAGTGTAAATAAGTGGGCAACAAAATGGAGTAACTCAATAAAATATCAGGTATGGTCCACTTGACTCAAACAAGATATAATTATATCACTATTCTGCAAAAGAATCTAACTAAATGATATGATTAATTAGTTGACATGCATTCATGACCTCGATGAAACACCTTAAATTAGCTTGACCTATAGGAAATCCTCAAATTTAAACGAGCTTGAGCTTGAAACCAAGCTCAATGAAAACCCGTCTCCAGCTCAATTTCAGTAAATATTGCACAGCCTCAATTTTTCATAATATGCAATTTACAAACCCAGATCTAATGTTGTCTAGTAGAAATCCAGTATAGTCGATAAATAAAATTGAGTTAAATTTCAGCAATTTTGGTACAAAAAGAAAAACCTACCAAAGAGTAGTGCAGCAATTTTGAGTTGCATTTCAGGATACTTCGGGAAAAACTTATACTCCTCAAACAAATTTGCAATCATGCATTCAAAAACCATTTTCTCCCTGTTAACTCGAACCAATGTTGACAGGATATTAGTATGGAGCCATTGATCACATAATAGTTTTTCAGGTCAGAAACGTATAAGGACAGGGAGATCAAATAATCATTCCCCAAACATATAAGTAACAGAAAGAACCCATAGAGTAGTAGATAACTTTCTTTCTTTTATTATGAAGAACATAGACAGGTTCTCAACTCAGCCAAGGTTGTAAGACAAAAACTAAGTATTTAATTCTTGAATTATGATCTCCAAAAGGTTTAGAGCTGCATATTTTATAAATGATTTCTGATTATTTACAAAAGTAGGTAGTGCTACACAGTATCTAAAGTTTTAGACATGAGATGACAGGGTACAGGCTGCCAATTGAGAGAATTTTCAAATAAGAAACAAGATAATTTACATTTGAATCTAACCTTGAAAGTTGAAAACATGAAAATTCTATAACTGTGGCAATTGAAAGGTTTAGGCGAATTAGAGATAGAGGGATCTCAGAAATAACAATGATAAAAGGTTTCTAATCCCTAAAAAGTTTTTTACAAAACAAAAAATAGCAGGTTTGTTTTGTATCCAAAGAGATCACAACACATAACACCTGGATTAGTCATTTTACAAAAATGCAGCACTAGGATATAGTACCAAATAGGCCAAGCGCAAAACTATTAAAAGACATCACCTCTTAACAGAAGATTCCTTGTATCGGACAAGCTTTTGCACCACAGTACTGACAGGTAACCTATCATGAAACATCTCCTGGAAGTCAAAGCTTGCTTCTATTTCAACATCTTTGGGATAGCCACTAGAAGCAGATGAATCAGTAGTCCCGCTATTTTGAAGTCTTTGATTTGAATCTGTAATAGATATATGCAACTTCTCCAGCTCCTCAGAAAGTAGTCGAGAGGTAACCAGGTCAGTATGAGATTTGAGAACCTGTAATTGAGCAAAGTCAGATCCCAAATAAAAGTCAAAATTAGATCATGAGACCAGAATAGGAATAAAAACCAATTGATCCAAGCAGAACCTTCAAGAAGGTAGCAGTTGTCTCAGTACAGAGATTCAGAACACCACCAGGCTGATGAAGAGATTGGCCAGATAGGTTTTGTGATCCGCCAGCTTGGACTTCCTTCAAGAACTTAAGGCACTCCTGCAAAGTAAGCATATATAAGTCAGCACTATTCTGCTGCACTAAATTAAGAGTAGTGTGGCTTAAATGCACAATATGAGAAGACTGCCTAACTTTGTACTGCTAGTGTCTTGATAAATCAGAAATCAGGGTAATGGGCTACTGGGGTAGCAAAATTACCTCAAAGAAGGCATCCTTGTACGTAATTAAGTTGTTACTCAACCACTTCTCAAGGTCAATAATTTCTTTCCTTGAAGCAACAGCTGCTAACCTTATACTATAATAAGAGGGAATAATTTCCACCACTGGTGATAGAATCTGTAAAATGAACAACAGTTAAAAAAGGCAACCAACAAAAACGAAGTCAATAGGTCGGCATCGAAAAGGACAAGTTTGATGGATTACTGCAAAGGCAACTAATTGTACTGGAGGAAAATAAGAATTACACATTTGAACATACTTTAGGTTCAAAGAAGAAAAATTAAGACAGTCAACTCTATCTATTACGAAACTGAGCCAGATGAGAAGTTCACACTTTATATGAGAACCACCTTAAGCTCTTGGCAGATGTCCACAATTCTGGTAATGCTTTCTACATCATCGTTTTGAGAATCCATAAAGCCTCGCAGGACAAGATTGGGATTAATGTGCCAAAGGTGCAGAATCATTCCACTGCCAACGTCACTTTTTACTATCATGGGAAAAACAGTCAGAGATACTTCTCGCTGGAAGAGGTTGTAAGTAGTCTGCAAGAAAAAATGAAAACTTCATATCAAGAAAAGACATGGAAAAGGCACACTGTGCAAAAGCAATGACTAATAAACTATGACTTGTACATTAACATGTGCCATTCCAAGCAGCAACATTTCTGGACAGTGTGTAAGGGGATAATCAAGGATTGACCAAACAACACTGGCATGACCCTTCTCAGCTAACTGGCAGAGGACATCCAAAAGGTCAAGACACAGCCATGCATGATTTGCGTGTCCATTTTGAAGTTTGTGCCCATTAATCGCATCAGCATATGCCTGCATACGAACATATATAGTAAGAAATTGGAGTTGGGAACAAAAAACAGATGTGCAGAAAGAGAATTATACCAGTTGCCTTGCAGAGTGTGCAAAAGTAAACATTTCTGGTGGTGCTGATACGGCATATTTAAGGAAAGATAGCTGACCCTCAGTATTCTTCCAAACAGACCCACAGATGGCCTGGAGCGGAAATGGCTCCTGGAAGATTCAATTTCAAACATTGAGAATTTCATGTCAAAGGGGTTGCATGTTTCATCAGTTAAATACCAGGTAAAGCATATGTACAATTCTAAAATATTACCTTACAGACATGCTTATACACAGACATAAGAAAAGAGAATGCTTCTTCACTGGGAAGGTAAAATCCTTCATGATCAAGATTATCAAACACCCGGACCCAATTGGTTTGTGGTGACTGTATCAGAATTCAGAAAGACCAGGAAAAAGAAAATGTTCACTTCATTTATTCAAATTCCAATAACTGAAATAAAACATTAAAACAAAATGGGCAGGTTTTAATTAAGAAAACTCACAAGACTATTGACCGTATCTATCAAAACATCAATATTCCAAGAGTTCAGTGGTGGTAACTCGGTCAAGTTGTTGTACCCAAGGGTCGCGCCGAAAGTTAAGAATGTGCTCTGGCTATCCTCTAGCCCAGCATGGGTGCGTGCAATAGCACCAAGTAACTTTGAGAGCATATTATCCGTTAAAGGTAAGAAGAGTGACAATATTTCCTTGCACTGTGAGACATCAACTGTGCATCCATAGCCTAGTTCCTTCACCATATCTCCCATGTTTATTTCCTTCTGTATGTCTGCCAAAATAGCATCAAAATCATCTTCTTCATGGTCATGGAAGAACTCCGTATTCCTGAAAAGGACAGGGAAAGCTACTAAGCAGGCATGTCATTAATACACCAAGTTACCAACAGCAATGCAGCAACTTAGTTATCTAATCTAATGCTTCAATTAATATGAGAACATACAATTGTATACAAAAGTGGTTATGACACTAGTTTTAATTTACAATTTAATTAACATTTCAGAGGCTTCATCTAAACCAATTATTTCATTCGTTAGAATAGGTTTTTGAACTAGTTGACTGGATGATGAGTAGTACTAGTAGACTTAATAAAAGGTAAGCAGTAAGTATCTGTATGCGTGATTAACACAACATTTGACCCCAATTATCTTCTAGACAACCACACAACAAGGATAACTAAATAACTTACCACTTAAAAAATTTAGCCCCATGCATCTCATCAGGTAGTAAAGGGGTCAAAACAAAAGGTGGGGTGTCCTTGACCTGCACCAGCGATAATATCTGCATGAAGGAATCTACATGCTCAGAAAGACCCTCAGACTGCTTGAGGAACATGATAACACTGTGAATTTGCTCATGGCAACTCAAAGAACCAGGATTGGCACGCAATTCTTCAATCTGAGTCATGCAAAAATTCTTGCCTACAAAGCAGTAATGCTTTAAGTCAAATATATAAAAGTAGGAGTGTAGGAAAAGTTAACACAGTCGAGAATACGAAAATGGACAAGGAACTAACATCGCAAGAAGATATCAACATTATTTGTCAAGTAAAATGGATGACAGGAACATTAACCAATAATTGATGAAGAAATGGACTTCATACTTACCGCATAGCCTGGCATCAGGATTTTCAGAATCAGATAAAGCCAGACTGATGGCAATCTTTTCCGATAAAGATAACTGTAATCCATTACAAAAGCTTTCTAAAAAGCTTTCATTAACTACTACATTCTTCATTGACTCAGAAATCACTGTACTGAAGTTTGGTTTGTTCAAGAGGAACTTGACAACTGCCGCAAGAATTGGCTCGTGTTGCATATCTTTCGTATCTCTTCTGCCATAACTAAAGTGATCCAGGCAAGTTCGAAGCAACAAAATGCATCCAACCGTTCCAAATTCAGTAAACTGTCAACATCAATAACCAATCCAGTCAGATTAAAGTTAAATACCATCAAAAAAAGAAAATCCACCATGGTCTGCTGATACCAAGTCGACTATATTATTCTCACAGATTTAGGGTATGAAAAAGACATAAAGAGATAACTAAAAAAGTGGAGATAAACTAATATGCACAGTGTAGCATAGCATGTAGAACATACAGAAAAATAACAAAATAATTTCACATAATATGGTAAAAATACATAAGGTAAAATGAGTCGCATCCCAAACAACCCTAAATGGTTTGTTTCGTAACTCCATATCACAAATGAATACTTTAAAATTATACACCATCGTCACAGAGTTAAATCATGAGAAAAAACACACACAGACACACACTAATACACTCTCTCACACACATAAGCATTGTCAATTAAATATTCGACACACTCTCACAGAAAATGAATTAACCTAAAATCGCATTATCTGAAACCCCAGATTAAAATGTAAGAAATCTTAGCGATGATGAAAGAGATAAATAGAAAAGAGAAAAGATGTGAATTTATATAGTTTGAAGAGGAATCCAGAAAAAAAATTAGGGTGAGGGAGAGATGGAAATAGAAAAAGAACCTGAGAGAGTTGGTGGAAAACGGAGTCAAAGTTGAGTTGGTTGAAGGAGTTGAGGAGGAAGCGAATTTGATTGGAAGCTATGGAGGAAAAGTTGGCCATGCTTCGCGAGGAGCCGAGAGTCATCAGAGGAAGCGATCCAGAGGCAGAGGGGAAATCGGTAGAGAGAGAAAGAGAGAGATCGAGCATAAACGAGACAAATGCAAAGAGAGAGAAAGAGAGATTTCAGTGATGATCAATGATTTGGGTCTGCATATGGATTTTGCGTTTCTCTTAGCCTTTTTATTTTTTTGCCTGTGCAGGCAGGCTTGGCCCATTTACAATTCGATATGTTTGTCTGTTCTAAAAAAGTCCTCCCATATCTTTTCCTTTTTTTTTTCCATTTTAACTATTTTCCAAATTAATCGATTCAAACTAGATTTTTCTAGAGTGAATTCCAAGATGCAAAGGCTAATTTGAAATTTTCAAGATCTTTTCATACTTTTGAATTGAACAATCTGAAAATATAAAATATAAATTTAAGGATTTTTTTACCTTTATATTAAATTGAGATGTAAAAAATTCAGAATAAAGTGTAACTATTTTCGTTTCTGAATTGATAAATATGAATAAAATCTATTTAAATTAGTTAATTCGACGATGGTTAAAGTTAACAAAAATAAATAAAGAGTTTTCTACCATGCACCCCTCCACCTATACTTATCACTCCAACCCATATGAAAATACAATTTTACCCTTTTAACCATATAAAATAAGTTTTGAACTGTATAGTTTCGGAAGTTTCAAATTTTCAAAATTGATATTTTCGGAAATTTTAAAGTTTCGAAATAAGCAAGTTTTCAAAGATTTTAAAACTCAAATTTTTTAAATAAGAATACATTTCAAAAATTTGGAAAGTTTTGAAAGTTTCCAAATTTGGAAAATTCGAAAATTTCCAAATTTAGAAAGCTTCAAAAAGTTTTGGATATTCTGAAAAAAATTTATTTCAAATCGTTCAAAAGTTTCGAATATCTTGAAACTTTAAAACTCTGAAAATTTCAAAACTTTCGAATTTATGTAATTTTTCTATTTCGAAAGTTTGAAATATTCAAATATTACTTATTTTTTGTTTCGAAAGTTAGGTGATTTCTCTAAATGGTCGAAAAAGAGGTAAAAAATGAGACATAAAAAATTTGAGGTTTTTATAGATGGTTAAAAGGGCAAAATTGTATTTTCATATGGGTTGGGTGGCAGGTTTAGGTGGGGTGCAAAGTAGAATCCTCCTAAATAAATTTTGAAGCTTTTAAGAGTATATACAAGGTCTGCCCAACATGAAGTCTAAAGCGAAACTATCAAAAATGGGCTTTTTCAAAATTAATAAATAAATTATTAATATTTTATTTAATAACTATAGACAAAATATTTGGCATAAATCATAGTATTTTCAAACCATTTTGTTTATATTTTTCAAAAATATGAAATAAGACATTTCAACTGTTCTACAAAAATATCAAAAATTGATATAAAATATTTTATTAGATTTATATAAGTTAAAAACATAATCTTAAATTTATATAAGATTTTATCATTTTCAGTATATTAGAATACAAGTTGTTTTCCTTAAGTAAAAATTTTGTTTTCTCAGCGAGACCTAAAGCTGTAATCATATAATTAACATTCCAACCGAAAAATAAAATCAAAATAAGGAATAAGGAAGTATGGTCAAAGTGAAAAAACAATTGTTTTATCGTAATAGCAAGTTTCAGACCAAAGTTTCAATGTGATATCTTAAGAGACTTTTTTAGTGAAAAAAAAAATATCTTTAATATCGCGTGAAAAGCGATGCCTTTAATATAAAAAATGATTGTACATTATTCTCGTCATAAATAGTTGATTGACCAGTACTACGATCAACACAAATGCCCAAAAATTAGAAATTAAAAATTGTTTCGAGGCCTTTTTTTCTGATAAATTTTTTGGAGGTTTTTTTTTCTTCTTCAAAGTTTAAACACTTATCGGACCTTTGAGCAAGTCCGACTAGTTTAGGCGGCGCCTTTCAGACTTATGATGAACTTTCGGGTGGTATGAACTCCAGAGCCCTATTCTGGTTACAGAGTGCGGGTAGCCGACAAGTAGGTTAGCAAACAGGCGAATCAATAGGCTTTGCTCCTACCTTCGCTTGTATAAAAATTAAAATAAAAAATTATTTTTTGACGAAACTTTAATCAAAGTCTTTACGTGCCTCTCCCTTATACCGACTCTAAGTATATATCTAAAGATAAATATCGTCGTAGAATTTTATGTTATATTTTTCATGATTTCAAAATAACTATCAAATTTCACTTCAAAAAACTTCAAATTTAAACTCTCTTCCTTTATTCAGTCAAAAAAATAAAAAATAAACCCTTTTTGTTACCAACAATCCTAATCATTAGATTGGATTCTTCCATAAAATTCTCCAAATATGCTACTTGAATAGGTTGAAAGTGATGAAATTTTTCATCTTTCTGTATGTTTTTAATAGAGATATGCATATAAGAAAAAAAGTAGATGATGAGTAAAAAAAAATATGTAATATAACAAACTACTAAGTTAAAAATAATTATTCCATTTTGTTGGATTAATATGAAATTATTTTATAATATCATAAAATTAATGAAAATATAAAATTTAAGTGTTAAGTTAGTATTCCACTAGTATTTGAGGTGCTCTCTTTAATTTTATATATAAGTAAAATTTGATTAAAGAAATTTGATGTATTTGAGTTAATACTTCATTGTTGTTTAAGAAAAAAAAGTTAATATTTCGTTGGTTTTAACGTCGCGTCATAAAATTTCGAGTATTTATTAAATTTAATAAAGTTGCCACCAAAGTTTATTTTAAACAGGAAAAAAAGTTGAAAATCCTTAAAAACAAAAAACAATTATATTAGAAATCAAGTTTAGAATTCGGGAGTCGATTATACGCAAGTAATGTATTAGCATCGTACGACATCTATTAAACAAACGGTTACTTGTAATTAATTGTGCTAAATTTATGTTAACTTAAAAAATATATTTTCTTCTTATTAGTTAAATGCGAATATATTTTTTAATAAATATGATGCTGAAATAAAAGAGTACTCAACATATAGAGAGAAAAAAAAGGTTTTATTATTGTGCTCGACAAGAATGCAATCTTCCTCCTACATATCTCCAAGTCTGATGGAGAAATCAAAGTTACGTAGTTCTTAGGTAGAAAATGTGGATGTATGGTTTGCTTTTAAAAAAATGTGTTGGTGCAAGAAAAATGATTTTTCAAAAAAGATATTGTTGATTTAATGTGTATGTAATTGTTTATGATAAGTTAGTTTGTTTGTATTAAAATAAAAATGAGTTTTAAAATCATTAAGTTGTACAACTTGTGTCTTAATACTCACGGATTAAAAATATGTTACATCTAGTTAATATATTTAAGAGTATTTTTTTTATTAATTTGTTTATGAAAACGAGTCTTATGACAAACAAGTTGTATAACTTGTGTCCTGACAATAGAAGGATTAAAAATATGTCACATTTAGTTAATCTAAGTGGCTGCAAACAAATTCACAGAGAGATAAGTGAGTTTCACTGTTAAGAGAGTGAAAGACAACAAATACCAATCAAAATGGCCATGAAAATGAAGTTGCCCGCAGTGGTGGTTTGCCAGAGTTCAAAGTTGATGGCATTGGCTGAATGGACGCTTTGACGGTAGCATTTGTGGTGGTGGTTCGTCAAAGGTGGCTAGGTGGACGTTGTGGCGGCGGCGCTTGCGGTGGCCGACAACGAAAACGGTGGTCGATTTGATGATGGTTTCATAGGGGATTTGCAAATGATGATGGAGGTGATGATATGTGTGGCTCATGCTATCTCTAACTCTACGTTTTTCCCTATATTATATTGCTTTGTTTTTCTTCTTCTATAGTTTCTTTTTCATCTCTCAAACATTTTTCTCTTTATATTTTGATGTTGTTGTTTTGATGGTAGTAGAAAGATTATGGTTTGTATGATTGAGGTTGTTAAAGGTTAAAAGATGAAAATTTGTTGGTGTGATTTAGCCTAATTTCTTATTGATGTTCTCAACTGTTATTTCTTACATCTTTTCTTTGTGTTTCCTTTTTTCTGGTGTCACCTTTAAAAAAAAACCCCTCTATAATTAATTTTTGATTCTCAATTCATAAGCTACAAGGATAAATCTTTGTGTCCATGAGATAAATTGAGTTATAGTTTTTCTATTGTTTTGCAAAAATTATGGAATTGTAAGTGAAGGATTGAACTTCAACTTTTTAATGGAGTACAAATTTGGTGAAGATGCAAAAGGAGAAAACAAGGAAGCTGAAAATGTGGAGGATAGAGGCGTATTGCAAAGCCTTTTTTTTTTCTACCAAAAAACATTATTTTTATTTGATTGTTTGTTATTGTTATTTTTTATATTTTATTTATTTATTATATTTTTATGATGTAAATTGGACACTTTGTTAAAGTATCAACGATAATGCGAGCTCAATTATTGTGCTTGATTTATGATTTTCTTGAAAAAAAATTAGTACAATAAAGTGTGATGACAGATATATAAAATTAAACACAATGGTTAAGTGGGTTTTTCATTGGTATTCCATATATTTGTTAAGTCTTATTTAACTTTTTAACTATTTCACCAATCTTTTGTTCGTCTTCTAAGTACTTGTTAGGTCTTTCATTGGTCTTTCAAATATTTTTTGTTATGTTTTATTTAACATTTTAACTGTTAAGTCGGTTTGTTGGTCATTCAACTACTTGTTAGGTCTTTTTTAACCTTTTAGTAGTTAAGTTGGTCTTTCGTTAGTCTTTTAAGTACTTGTTTAGTCTTTGTACTTGTTTAGTCTTTTGTTGGTCTTCAGATAACTTGGTAGGTCTTATTTAAACTTTGAGCTATTAAGTCAATCTTTCATTGATCCTCCAAATACTTAGGTCTTATTTAACCTTGTAACTATTAAGTCGGTCTTTCATTCTTCTTTCATGTACTTATTATATCTTATTTAATCTTTTAACTGTTAAATCGGTCTTTCACTCGTATTCTAAATATTTGTTAGGTATTTTGTTGGTCTTCAAAGTTGTTAAATCTTATTTAACCTTTAAACTGTTAAGTTTATCATTCGTTGGTCTTTCAAGTACTTGTTAGGCTTTATTTAATTTTTTTTACTTGTTAAGTCGGTCTTTGTTGATCTTCCAAATATTTGTTAGGTTTTATTAAAATTTTAACTGTCAAGTCAGTCTTCCATTGGTTTTCTAAGTATTTGTTAAGTTTAATTTTACTTTTAAACTATTAAGTTGGTTTTTCGATAGTCTTTCAAATACTTGTAAGGTCTTAATATTTTAACTGTTAAGTTGGTCTTTCTTTGGTCTTCCAAATATTTGCGAGCACTTATATGTTATATCAATATAAGTATAAGTTCAGGTCTATTTTTGAATCTCATAAACATGAAAGATCTCTTTTTCTTAACAATGAAATAAAGAATGATTTTTTGAGAATACATGCAATATCTCATTCCAAATTAGGACATAATAAACTTCCCGATTCTGTAATGACTCAATGGACAAATTGGTTAAAGATTAATTATCAATTTGATTTACCTCAGAACAGATGGTCGAGATTTGTTAAGTCTTATTCAAACATTTAACTACTAAGTCGATCTTTTATTGGTCTTCCAAGTACTTGTTAGGTCTTATTTAACTTTTAAACTATTAAGTTGGTCTTTCGTTAGTCTTTCAAATACTTGTAAAGTCTTATTTAATATTTTAACTATTAAGTCGCTATTTCGTTAGTCTTTCAAGTACTTGTTATGACTTTTTAACCTTTTAATTATTAAGTCGATCTTTCGTTGATCTACCAATTACTTGTTAAATTTTATTTTACCTTTTAACTTTTTTAAGTCAATGGTATTTATTGGTCTTCGAAAAAATTTAGGTATTAGTTAACCTTCACTTCACCTACAATAAATGCAAATAAGGATAAATAGTAATTTTGTTTCCTCTAATATAGAACAATTCTAATTTTAGTCATTGTAAAAGTATTTTCTTATTATTTTAAATACTTTCAATTTTTAATTTTTTTAGAATTTAACATTACAAAATCGCTTACTTGACAAGTATAGTCAACATTTTTTTTTTATTGATATGGCTTTTTATGTATTTAAATAAGATTTTTTTGGTAAAAAGTTATAAATTAAAGGTCACCTGTCATTTTACCTAACAACAAAAATAATACAGATATATATTTGATGAATTGACACATTAGGATTGTTGTCGTTGTAAAGTGTGCATCACATTTACTCTCAACCAATTAAACAAAAACATTAATACATATTGAAATAAATCAAAATTGTATAAAAAAAATGAAGAAAATAATTTGAAATCATTGTTCATCATCTTCAACAAAACAAACCAAAATAACATTCAAACCTAAAAAATTTCTCACATCATCTTCAATCAAGAATTTTTTTATTAATTCTTCCTCCCCAACCTCTCCCTTTCATTTAATTTTTTTTTTCTTTACTTTCTTCAATTAGTAAAAAAATACAACTATCATTAACAATGATTGAATTGTGAGTTATGCGTTTGTAGGAAGAAAATTCATTAAAAATCAAATATATCCAGAAAATTATCCATAGAAATATGCATCTCCTTCAACAAAACCAATAAAACTTTTTTAAAAAAAAAGAGAAAAAGATGGAGAGGGTCTAAATTTGCTGAGCAAGAAATAAATTTAAGACTTGTGTCACACACATTAAGGAGATTCTATATCTCAACTCAAATTCGTTAATGTAAGCTTATGGTGGTTGTAAAACGGTAATCAAAATGGTGATGGTCCAACATAAACTTCTTCATTTTCAAAATCTAAATGAATAGAGTAATATATCATGAAAAGTAAAAGTATTAGTGACAATTTTGTGGCCGACAGAGGTCAGATGGTGAAATGGTGGTGCAAAGAGTTGGCAAGTGGTTTTTTTTTGTTTTGTTGTAATTTAACAATTGAATATTGCTATTTCTTAGGAATAATTCCGGTAAGATAATTATTCTGCATCATACTATTTATTTATATATCATTCATTTTCATATGTTAAAACTGAATAGCATTTATAATATAATATACAATGACAAAGCGATGAAGCAGCGGAACCGGAATGGGCCCAAGACATTCGTGCTGAGTTTTAGCACTCAAAACTCTCACAGGAAAGTGATGGAGTTCTGTCGCCAGAAAGAGATGCTACTCTACTCCAACAACAACGTCATACCATTAATTAATATTAATATTACGGTGTACTACTACCGTTTTCTTTGTTTTGTTACGCAGAAGGCTCTATGTTATGAAATGAAATAGTAAAATGATGTTGTTACTTTTTTCGTTTTTCAATTTCACTCACTGCCATTACATTGGTATGCTGCTTACATACATTATAGATAATGACGTTTTCTTTCTTTTTGTGAGATGAGGCGAAAAAGGTCGAGTTCTTTATTGCTAGCTCTTACGGTTTTAATTTAAAGCTTCAACTACTACCATACGCATATGCCTCATTCATTTCTTCATAGACAAACAAAGAGTGCACCTGATACAGCCGTGGATAATAAAATTCAGCTCAGTACTATAGTTTATTTTAAATAATGTAAGACTTTCACTCATATTATTAATTATAACATCAATTTTATATTAAAAAATTGTTCAATGCTTTTTATTTTATTTTTATTAATACTTGATAGTTGAGATCTCACCTTAGTTTTTACTCTCTAAACAAACCATACTAGTCTCTACACATGGGACTTGGAGAGAGTGGAATTCAATTTCTTTGATCCTGATGATTGATTTGCTTTAAGCTGATATAAAGAAAGAAAACAGCCTTTGATGCATCCAACTATCTCTCTTTCCTTCTACTAACAACATCTCTAATGAGAGTTGCATAGCGATTTTTTAACCATAAAATATCGTTTTTGTTTGTCAAATGTGAAAGTGTGATTTTGTTATTTTTACTAAAAGTTGTATATTTAAATAACTTTAAATGTGAATTTTATACCATTAAAATATTACGCTCTTCTCACAATTCCATCAAGACTAACATTTACAACACCAACCTGATGAATTCTGCTTCAATTCCTATTCCTATTGACAGTTACTTGTTTATCTAGTAGGATCCTAAAGAAATAAATAAGTTGTATAATAAAATAATCTTAAATAACTTGGATATATATACTTCAATAATGAATAATATCACTCTTTGTCAACCTAAGCTCAAGGTTTTATTCGTCTTGTAAATTGAGATAGTGACCAAATCGGTGTTAGTTGGACAAATTACAAGGAAAATAAGTATAAGCTCAAGGTTTTATTCTTCTTATAAATTGAGATAATGACCAAATCGGTGTCAGTTGGACAAATTACAAGGAAAACAAGTATTAATATTTCAAAACTTATGTTCATTTTCTCCAATTCATTTTTGTTACATCTAATACCGAACAGGTCACTGTGTCTGATCATAACGACATGAAAGACCCTGAACTTCGGCATCATTGTCAAAGTTTTGAGTGATTTTAGCATTGGGCTACCCCCACTATAGCAATTAACTTAAAAAGGCGCTAAGCTATTAAAGTATAACCAAACACACCTCTTCATTTTAGATGTTTCTCTTCTCTCTATGGACTATCTCATGTTCATCACAGTTATAACCAAGGATGTGACTGTAGGAATTATGGGATCCAGGAAGAGAAAGGCCCAAATGAAAAAAAGAGTGCTGAGTTGGTAAGTTAGTTAGAGAGGGAGGGAAAATACACGTGGATAGGGGAAATATATATATACACACATATAGGGAATGGGGAGGATATCATCGTAGAAGTTATTCTATTTTACAATTTATACTGGTGCAAAGGGTATTCACCCTCTGAAGGAGCTTTGCTCTGGGGGTTATAAGAGGAAACTCTTGTAATCATTTTCTTTGTTTTCAACCATCAATACCAGATTACTATTTCTCATAATTTTGGGTTCCTAACAAGGAACCACTTGAGGTCTTCTGTGTTCATCCCAGACAGAAAATAAAATGGCGATATGATAATATTCGGTGTATAGTAGGAGTGGCAGGTCATCAACTAGCAAGCCATCAGCCATTTGGTCATATTTGATAGCCCTAAAGACCTTTATATGTTTGCCAGTTTTGGTTGATTTATTTGATTACTTAATCATTAACTATGATCTTCTAAAGTTAATCTCCCAATTAGGGGTCTGTGTACTTTAGAATAATGCAGGTTAAATACTTAATACTCATATTTCATATAGAAGAATTTCTTTTACTTAAAAAAGGGCTTTCTACAAAAGATTAGCCAATTATCTCACACTGAAACATTCCTATATGTTTAAACACCTTTTAGAAAAAATCACTATTATGGAATTACATTTCAGTACAAAAACCACCATTAATTTACACAACTTCAGACTGAAGCCTCTATATTGAGGTGCATTGAAGCATGGGGAGATTGACAAGTTGAATAATTAAAACACCAAAACAAAAAGATTCAAGGGAATATATAAGATCAAAGATTCAATCAACAAAAGCATGTCCAATGAAATGAAGAAATTGAACTCTCTTTCGGCATCTGGATTAGGAAGTAAATGAATTCTTTTGAGTCTAAACTCAGTCATAGTACACAAACTTCACAACTCATCCCTAAATCAACAACATTGTTTTTTGTCTTCCAATCACATGTACATGTTTTTTGCTCTGATTTTACTGGTGGGTTGTGTTTATTCTTTTTCTATCCCTGAAGTAGCTGTACGTGAAACACAGTTAAGAAGGAAAGAGACAAGAACTCACAATTGAAGGTAACAAAGGCTAGGGTCCAACATGGTTGCAGGAAAGAGTAACTTGTGAAAAAGCTTGACAATTCCTTGAATCAATGCTAAGAAATGATACCATTCTAGCAGTGGCCACAATACTATGTAAAGGCAAAAGTGACTCAACACTTCCAAGCTGGTATACAATAGTTCTGTTCAATATATCAATTTCACAAATCAGCATAAAAACAAATTGGGGCAAATCTCCAAAATATGTTGGATTATGTAAAAAGATAATAACTTTATACACATTACTATTAAATAAATAGAGAAATGTTGAATAATTGAACAGAACATGAAGATCTCAATTACATAAAAAGAATTGGGAAATATGTAAGTAAGTTAGGAGTGTAAAGAAGTAACCTAACCTGAGAAAGGGTGAGAATCGACGGGGAGGCATTATTGAAGCAGGAGAATGGTTGTTAGGTCTGAGAGCTGATTTGAATGAAGAGAGGAAGAAAAGACGTCGAGTGCAACGAGAAGACGCCATGATATTGAATCGATAACCAGAGAGAGAGTTTAGAGGTGATTGAATTAAGCGAAGAGAAATGTGCTCCCCTTAGCAGGCACTTTTTTTTTCTTTTTTTTTTCTTAAATTCTATTTCCAATCTAATCCTAGTGTAGCAAAATATTTTGGGCTCTTTCAACCCACTTAATTCACTTTTTTTACGAGGATAACAACACGGCCCTTCTTATGGCATAAGCAAGGGGAAATACTTTTTCCACCCCCAACATAACCCAAGTATTTTCTTTTAATAATAACAAAGGAAGTTTGGAAGAAAAAAAAAAAGAACAGAGGAAGTTTATCTCTTAAAAAATTAGCAATGTATGGTCTTAAACAATCCAAATGCAAAGCAATTTAAATTGTATGCCAGTTTATTTTATTTTATTTTAAAGAATTTAGTGGTAAAATTCACTAAATGTAGATAAAATGCTAGGTTTGAATCTATACTCTCAACATATCAGATATTTATATAATTACTATATAAAATGTATTTACGGGACAAGCCGGTTCTATTGATCCAAAAAACTAATCTATGTTGATTCAGCATAAAATATATTGTATCAAATAACATCCTGAATATTTCAAAATTTAAGATATATTCATTTATCTAAATACAATGCAATCTCTTTTTTTTTCTCTCTAGAGTATCAACTCAACGCTAAAAATTTGATCTTATAATTATAAGGAATGGAGTTGAAATTCCTGTGAAATTATAATTTTATTGTTAATCAAATCAACTCAAGTAAGAACAATTAGTTGGGTTTGAGACTCCAGGTTAAGGAAAAAAACTGTTTTATCATCACATTATTTTCTTACATAAATGTTTTACTTTGATATTAATGTTAGTTAAAAAAAATTTGGTCTTCACTAAGTACAGATAATAACAGTTAAAACAAATTTATTTATAATCTTTCTTATTAGAATTTAACATACTTCACCAATGTCAAAAATTGATGTACATAGTTCATATAGTAATAAGTACAAAATCATTGGGTAAAACTGGATAAAAAGGTAAAAGAATAAATAAAAAATCAGTTATGAGTGCTAAAATTTTAAAAACTATAAATAAAAGTTCAATGCGTGGTTAGATTAGTCTAGGTTAAAAAACATAAAAGAATTAATCGATTATCATTCGATTTGATTTTAATTCAAATTATTATCTTTTAAATAAGAGATGGTTGAAACCCAACAAGAAAAAAACTACAAAATAATCAAACAAGTAGCGGAATCTTTATATGACAAGAGCCATGTAGATTTTCGGTATCTACACATATTATAATTTAATAATACAGACTAAAAGTGTTAATAAAAATATATTAAAGATCAAAAATCAAATAATTTATTTATAAAAACTAAAGATAAATTTTTTAAAATTTTATAAAAATTAAAAACATTTTCCGCTCCATTTTATTATTTATAGTGAGGTGTCGAAGAAAATTAGATTTATCATCCATGTCATTGATCTCACAGGATTGAGGCAAGTCTATGATAGGGTTGAGGATCAACTTCTGAGAGCCAAAAAATCTGCAAAATAAGAATAACACACCACTGCGCACTCATTGCTCCCATGCAAATTGTGATGCATGTAGAGCTAGTAGTTCCACTTGTAGGATAGGATATTTGAAATGCCAAAATTACAGGTGAAACTAACAAAAGAACCATGATGCTCGTACATTTTACTATTTGACACTCACATTTCAAGTAAATATCATGATATCTTTTTTTTTTTTTTTTAATTATAAAAACTAAGCTTACAGCATTCAATTATAACAAGACAACCTTTTTTAAAAGATGGTAATCGCAAACGCCCATAAGAAAGTCTAAACATATAAACAGGTATAGTATGTGTTTGATTAAAACCTTGTTTACTTAAAACCTCAGCTGAACTTAATCAAAATCCCTCTTTCTTGGATACACTTTATGTTAAGTGTTAACATCCCCCACCCTGTTTATTTTTTAAAAGTTTCTGTCCCTTTCGTTAGTTTTTTATAACATGCAAGCATGCATATCGAATTTTATGATGCTTGAAAGCTACACTCGAGAGTTACCCTGGTATGTTTACACAAAGAATGTACATCTTTCAAGTCCACCTAAATTTTGTTCAGCTTAGGAGAGAGGTAAATTACAAATGTAGGCTAGCTTTTTCCTTAACCTAAAACTTTTTTTTTGTCATTAACCTACAAAACTTAAACCGGAATAATTCTCACTTCCAACAAAACATAGATATTACAAACTAAGACACTACTTTATGAAAAAAAAAATGGTACACCGTGCAAGCAGCAATAAATGTATCTGGGCATATACTACTCAGACACCACGACCAAATAGTTGGTTTAGAAATGACCAAACCTCACAACCAAATAGTTGGTTTAGAAATGACCAAACCTCACGACCAAAAGGTGGGAGAAAGAAAATACAAAGAAAAGAAGAAAATTGAATGGTCCAACCCATGCCAAAGGAAATTAAAAGCAAGAGAAAAATCAAATAAGCAGAATGGTAAATTTTAAATGGAAAAAATAGTAGTACTTTACAATAGAAGGGGATTACTCCTATACTAGTGTCATAAAAGCACAAGCACAAAGAGCCAATATTCTCACTTCCTCTCCTGATATCTCAAATTCTCAATCCGTTTTCTGCGATTCAAAAAATATTCATGATTTCATAATGCATACCCCATACAAAGACAATACAATAGTACAAGTACAGCTTTTTTATTTGGTGAACTTGTACAGCTTATGACATTGAAAATTAGGGATGAATATAGATAAAATGAAAATGCTGCTTATAAGGGCTCGCTGGAAAAAAATATTACAGAAAAATTGGGAAAAGTATACTAGCAACCAAGTACCTACAAAAATTGTATTAGCAGCTTTTAGATGCACTTGTATTGAGTTAGGCCTGTAATCTTTGAAACTAACTCTTGCAAGTTGCATCCTTGCCAGTATTGACAGAAACCTCCTGCATCAGATATGTGTATTTAACTTTTATGATTGCTACAAGGATATGAAACTAAAGTACATATGTACAGAAAACCCTTGAGTGAAGAAAAAAAATTAAGCCGTGAAGCTGGTAACAAATGGGTTATTGTATCATATGTAAGGAAACTTAAAACCATGAAGTTTCACTTAGAATGGAGACAGCATTAAAAAAGAGTATATAACAACCTATGAAGTAGTTGAGTCTTGTATTAACCTGGAACAATATTGGACAATAAAGAGTTCATAGACTTCCTGAGCTAAACCCAAAAACAAACTGTATTAAATAGCTAATATATTCTAATTGTAACTACAGACAGGCATTACCAGTCTCAGTCTTCTGAATCACATAATTAAACTTAAGTTAAAGCAAAATCTCAGGATATAATAATTGTTCTTAAATTTCATAATTCATAAGAAGGACATCTTAAAAGCACAATCTATCAGTACACTATATTGCAATTTGAGGTAAGTCACCAATTTGAGGATATAATAATATGTGCTTCAATGGTGCGTAAAGCAGTAAGGTGGCAACTATACAACAAAACTTCAAAATAATTTTTTTTGACAAAACACTTAAGCAAAATAGAAACTATGCCTACCAATTAAATGTGCTCTCCAATTTTGAGTCCTTGTTCTTTTGCTTTCTTGAACCATTTAAGTGTGCTCTCCAATGTTGAGTAAGCAGCAACATCTGTCAAACTCTTGCTTTCGACTGCATAATCAAACACTTCATAAGCGTCTGCAATTCTACCAGCCCTACAAAGTGCCCTGACAAACGTAGCATAAGAAGCCATATCAAGCTTCAGACAACCCGATTTCATCTCACCATACAATTCCATGGCCTTGTCAAACAACCTAGACTTGCACAGCCCATGTAGCAGCGTGTTATACGTGCACGAATTTGGACTGCAGCCCTTCGCTTCCATTTCTTCCAACAACGCAATTGCAGACAAGATCTCCCCTTTCCTGCACAATCCATTCATCAGAGAGGTATAAGTTACCTCATCAGGGAAATGACCCTTTTCCGCCATAACACGCAATAACTTCTTAGCTTCCATTACCCGGCCGGATTTTGATAACCCATAAATCAAAGTGTTATACGTGATAAGATCAGGCTCCACCCCGGCCTCCTTCATTTTATTATAAACCTCAATTGCTTCATTTCCTCTACCCATCTTACAATAACCTTTCATAATTGTATTGTAAGCATAGCAATCTAACTTAAAACCTTCCTCATCGAGAACAGTCATCAAACTCAAAGTCTCACGCAAGTTCTTGGCATTACATACATTATCAATCAAAATTGTAAAAGTAACAAGATCAGGATTCACGCCAAATTTGCTACGCATTTCAATAATGAAACTATAGAGAGTGCTCAATGTTAGGCACTTACAGAGATGCTTAACAAGGAAATTGAAAGTGTAAATATCAGGAGTGCAATGCTTGGAAGACAACTCTTTGATCAATTCAACAGCTTCGTCCATCCGACCAGCCGCACAAAGTGATCGGATGGCTAAATCAACAGTAACTTTATCAGGACTCACGCCATCAGAAACCATCAAGTTTAGGGTTTGATGAATTTGGGAAAGGGTGGTATCGGTGGATTTACAGGATTGGGTGAGCAAGATGTGGTAGGTGGATTTGTCTGGGGAGAAGGAAGGATGAGTCTTTGTCATGTGACGAAGAAAAGCAATGGAATCGTTAACGGTGGAAACTGAAGCGTAGGATTGAAGGAGGGAGTTATGGAAGCGGAAATCATTGGGGACATTTGAGCTTTTAACGATGGAGTTGAAGATACTTTTAGCCTCTTGGAGGCACGGAGATTTGAATACAGAGACGGGTTTCGGAGGCTGAGATTCCTGCTGGGGTTTTCGGGATTTTCCGGGAAAATTGGATGGGATTTTCTTGGGAAAGTAACGGGGTTTGGAAGAAGAGGGGAGCAATGAAGATGGATTCATCAAGTTTGGATTTGAGATTGCGGAACGAAATGAAGGAGGAATTTTTCCCATGTTGATTTTGCTGCTTCTTCTTCTTTTTCTTCTTCTTCTTCTTCGTTGAAAGTATCGTAGGGTTTTAGGGTTTAGGAATTTCCCCCATGTTGCTCCATTTTAAGTGTTGAATTTTTGTTATATGAAACATTTTTAGAATACTTTTTAAAAAAAAAATAAATTTTAACAATAGTCTTTTAATTGTAATTTAAATTTTATACATCATTTTAACATTAGATTTATACATTTTTTTTAAATATCTTTTTGGGCCTTAACTCTTAAATAAGTTATTTTGATCCTTTAATTTATATAAGTTAATTATATTAAAAACAATTTATATAAACTAATATAATTTCTTCTTTTTTGTCAAATAGACATAGACGATTTTAAAGATTGATGATGTGACATGTAATGTGTATTTATATAATAAAGTCATTGGTCATCTTTTATGACAATCTTATTTGTGGTAAATTTTTTGCCATCACAAGACTGAACTACTAATAACATTGATTTATCGAAGATTTGTGGAATTTGACCACCAATAATTAATGTTTTTCTGATAGTCTTACAACCTTGAACAATGTGCAATAAATAATTGTCATCTTTCTTCAAGATCTAATTACCAAGAATTGATGTCACAAGATGTTTGTGATCTAGACTTTGAATCTTAGAGATGTGAGAGAATGCAATTATGAATGTTATCATAAATGATTATATATATAAAAAGTTGTTTCAATGAAAAAATCACAACTTAATACATTGCAAAATTGATTTTGATATCGTGTGAATTTATTCACACACCTACGAATCGGTTCATATATGTGCCGAAACACATATTTTAAAGAATAACAGTCTTGAAATCGATTCATGACTTGATGAATCAATTCATCCCATTTGGGGGGATCTCATAAATCGATTTACACTCTTATTCATGTATTCCAATTTTACAATAACTAAGTCAAAGTGATCATGTGAATCAATCCACAACAACATAGAATCAATTCATGAATGCATAATTAACTTAAAAAATAATTTCAATGCATTTTCATAAATTTTAATTCATTTTTAACATGCACCTATCATTATGTATAATTAGAAAAATTTTCTCGTGATATCATCTGACTCACAATCTCGATGAGATATTAAGAACAACATAGTCACTCACAACTAAGTTAATTCTCAATCCAAATTTTAACTTCACTTACAACACTAACTAAGTTAAGAAAACATGCATTCATATGTATTGGCCCTATTGCTATCCCGTAGTATTGGTTATATTTTCAATTCAATAGTTGAATTAGCAATGTAAAAAAAATAAGTATTTGTGCATAAAAATGAAGATATGTAAGTCTTCTTCTCGTATTGTAATTCTCATTTTTTTAAGAGTTTAGCGATGAAATTCATACACAATAAGAAATTGCATATTCGAACATGCAACATATAAAATATTCTCATAACTATAATATTTTTGACTTTAGGTCAAGTCAAATTTGTCAACAGCCTCAAAACCGTAGCCTAAAGTAAAAAAACCATGCTTTTGTATATGTTGTCATGGTCATACATTTGCCAAAGCATTATTCTCTTTTCTAATAAAAATCGTTGCCCATTCATTTTAGGATATAACTAGAAAATTGTGGGTGTTTTAGACCATATTTTAGAATCGTTGCCTATGAAAATTTATAAGCAACACACCAATACTGTGGATAAAGCTGGAAAAAAATGTGGCCTAAAGTGACCCTATAGTAACTAACGAGAAACAAGTTTATATCTCTAACTTGGATTAGTTTCAAACATATATGCTTTTACATTTTGGAGAGTTACTTTTTTTATGTCATTTTGAAGAATGACTTGGTATTATTAATGTTTTGGTATATAATGTTATTTACAATTTATAGATTGTTTTCTATTCTATTAATATTAATTATGAGTAAAATAGACATCAAATTTCATCTACATGATTGAAATATAGACAATAAGAGACATTAAAATTTATACCATTATCCAAATAAATATGTTGCCTAAAGTCATAGTTTTATCACCATAAAAAAATAAATATAAAATGTGTACTAACAATTGCACCATTGTATATTAAAAGAATAGACAATTTGGGTAAAACAATAGGCAACGATTTTTAAATGTAGTCCGAGGTATCCGACAACATTTATGGAAATGTGGCATAAACATATAGGCAACATTTATTATTCGTTGCGTATAATAACATTGTTGCTTGAAACATTAACATTAAATTGTGGACTATATATACCTTTTAGGCAACGTTTTTAAGAATTTGTGACCTGGAGTGCAAAAATTGTTGCCTCTTTAAATAGGCAACAACTGTACTCCACGCGTGAAAATTCGTGGGCAAATTGTTGCGGGAAGTTTAAACTACAATTTTGTTGTTTTTCACCAAAATTTTTAATTTTTGCCTAAAGTAAAAAATGTTTTAGTGATTTGAGCTTCATTTACGAAACTACACTTTTCAGTAGGGGTGCACGTGGGTTGGGTTGAGCCGATTTTGACAAAATCCGATACCCGAACCGATCAATTATCTTTGGGTTGGGTTGAGTTCTAAAGCCGTATTTGTTCATTTAATCCAAACCGATCAAGAACGGGTTGGGTTGGGTTGGCGGGTTATACATATATAGTAACCTATTTTTTATTTTATGGGAGAAACATAAGTAACAACAATAACAATTTAATTGAATGAAAATATATTTAATACTTGAATGTCTCAAAAACCATAAAATTTCAATCACATCATTCACCACATTTTAGTTTACTAAGCTACCACAATTTTTTAATAGTAGTGCTTCATTTGTTTATTTTTAGAGTACTTATTATTTTCAAATAAAATACTAAAAAAAAGTGTTTAATATGTTTAAATGTAAACAAATTTAAAATAGATTCATCATATTTAATATTAATTTTTTAAAAATATTAATCGATTGATATTAAATACTATGATGAAATGTCTGTAAAATCTATAACAATTATTGATTAATCTAAAAATTATGTTTCATATTTGAATACGCCGTAAATTTATTTATCATTTTATCTAAATAAAAAAAAACTATAACAAAATATAACATTTAAAAAAATAGTATTCAACTCAAATGAAGCTTTCTTCGCGACAAATTTTTTTGATAAAGTTTCTTCACAACCATATTTTAATTTACCCAACATTTTATTACATAATATTCAATTTATCATAAAAATCAATATACTTGATAATTTTTTTTTAAAAAAATGTATCTTGCCCGAATGACATTGATAATCTAGGGAAAAATACTCTACACACCTTACTTTGATAACAAAAAGATGGGCGGCGGTGCAGCTGCAGGAAGTCTGGAGCAGAAGAAAAAGGTGGATGGCAGCGCGACTGCAGGAAGTCTGAAACAAAAGAAGAAGGAGTGCGACGACGCGATTGTTGGAACAGAAGAAGAAGGTGGGCGGCGGCGCGACTTTAGGAAGCTTGGAACAGATGTGGAAGAGAAGAAGAAGGTGGACGACGGCTGGTGAAAATCTGAAAGAGAAGAAGAATAATGAAACCCTATTGGGTTGCTGGACTATTGGACGGACAAACAAATTTTTTTAAAAAAAAACATAACTAGTCACCAAGTCGGATGTCGACGGGTTCAAATTGTTGAACTCATTACCTGAACCGAATATAAGCGGGTTTCAATGGGTGGGGTTGGACCCGAAAGTCATCGGATACGGATAAAAATTGAGTTAGGTTGGATTAAGTGATCGAGTTGGCGGGTCGACCCGCACCCATATACACCCCTACTTTTCAAATTTAATTTGAGATTCTTTTGAGTGGTCTTGCAAGTTGTGTTGTCACACATTTGTTGATCCAAAAAGATTAAAAAAGAAAAAAACATAACAAAAGAAAGAAAGCCAATGGGTATGATGAACTTGTTTCAGTACGTGTTTGGTTTTACGACGACACAAATTAATTTAATTTTATTTAAAATGAGTTAAAAATAAAGTGATTTATTATATTTGAATACATCAATGTAAATGTGATTTGAACAATAAATTTAAGACTAAAATAGATGCAAAAGCTCTAAATTATAATTTCAAATTAAAATCAATTTTAGAATCAAATCAGTTTTATTCGAGCACATTTAAACATCTCAAAATCAACTCTACACTTTTAAACTCAATTGTGATCAACTTACATCACGTGAGCGTGATTTCACTACACTTTGTATTTTTTTAAAAAAAATCATGGTGGTATAATTTTATCAAACCTATCGTGATTACAAATATATAATAAACTGACATGTAAACAAATATTTTGATCATCGGAGGTAGGAAACGTCAAAATAGTTTATAAATATATCAAAATTAAAAAAATATATTTAAATATATTTTTTATTAGTTATTTTAGTCATCGAATGTTATGTTAGTTAATTTCATACTCGGATGTATTTTTCGTCCATCGATTTAGTTTATAAAAATAAAAATACCAAAAAAAATACTTAAAAGATATTTACAATTACAATTTCGATACATTACTATTTACTTTAAACTAAGACTTTTGATAGATCACCTTGAAGTGACTTTTGGAACAATTTTGAATAGAAAAATGTTTTGTGCATATACCTTAAATTTTAAAGAAATAAAAAAAATATGCGATAAATATGATATATTTGTAATATGATAGAAAAAGAAATATAAAAAGAAATAAAATATTGAATATGTGTATAGAAATTATCGACGTATGTGTATTATTATTGTTTTGAATATATATAATTGTATCTAGAATGATAATACACATACACTTCATATCCTTCAAAACCAATATTCAACACTATTTTATTTATGTCTTTCTCTTTCTGTGATATTATTAAGATATCACATTAATTTTTTTATCTCTTACTCTCTTAAAAACTAAAAAATGTAGACATTCAAAAGAGTTGTCCACCAAACATTTTAGTTGTATTTGAGGAGATTTTGTGGCATCCTCAAAACTTTCAATTTATAAGCAAGCATATCTTTGTTACTTTTCCCGTAGTACTACGATAGTATTATATTGAAAGTTGCGAAATATGAACATACTGGATTGAATTAAATATGGAATATAAGGAAGACGATGATATATATAAATTCCATGTTGATGATGATTTATTGTTACATTCCAATCCTTGCTTTGGTCGGTTTCGGTTCTAAGACGTTCGCGATTATAATAATAACACTGACACTTGTTTTTATATTATACAAAAAAAACAGAAAAAAGAAATCTAAAAATTGGTGAAGCGTGATTGTGATGGGTAGCATAAAATTTATACAAAAGAAAATCCCGAAACCGACAAAAACAATTGAAAATAATACAATATGAAGCAATTAAGGTAATGTGTAGGGGCAAAAATGTCTTTAAGTACATGTTTCTTTTTTTAAGGTTCTCTTTATGCATTCTCTCTCTGGGCTGCCCTGCCCGGCTTAGCTGAAAACGACAGCAAGCAACCTGTCTGTGTTCTCAAAATCCAATTTTATTTAATTATTTAATTATGAAACCGACTCATATGTATATATATAGTATGTCTGAGTCTCTCCCTTCCCCGTGTGTTGTTTTTGTCTTGGGGTGGCTATGGTGGATGTATGCTGCATGTGCGGCGATGTTGGTTTCCATGACAAACTTTTTCGCTGCAACAAATGTCGTTACCGCTTCCAACACTCGTAATATTAATATATTTACCTTTCTTTTAAGTTTCTTCCTCATCTACTCTACCATCACATATATACATAATATTGTTTTTATCTTATAAATTCATTCATTTCAGATATTGTAGTAACTTGTATGGTGAATTAACGGAAATACAAATCTGCGATTGGTGCCAAAGTGAAGCCAAAAACACAAGACCGCATAACAAACCGGTGGTGGCTTTAGCGTCCAACGTCCGTAGTTGTCAATATTCCTCCACCTCATCATCCTCCTCCTCCTCCTCCTCCGGCCGTAAATTAATGAAGGAGAACGGTGGTAATTCCGTGAAGGCCGGGAAGAGTAGTCCAGTACCTTCACCCAGACACGCCACACGCAGGTATAAGCTTCTCAAGGATGTCATGTGTTGATCAAACACATCCATATACTATTACATAAATAAATTAATTAGTATTTCAACTGTTATGTTTGTAGAATTAATAATGTTTAATTATGAGTTTGTTTTAATAATTTCTCTTGTTTTGGCTCACCTTTTATTTGTGAATACAAATGACAACTATGTAACTTCAATGTATGCTGTCCCATAATCAATCTACATATAAATTATAATATTCCTACCAGCTCCGCCTTTTCTTTATTTTTTTATTTGCCTAATTATAATAATATTATAGATTAATTCATGTTTTCTCTAACTAATCGTAAACTATGTCATTATGCATGTGTGAAGTTGTTGTTATTATTATAATAATTACATATTATAGACCGAATAAAAACAAATTACCAGATTTTTCATGCCACCACCTTTTTTAAATAAACAAACTGTATCTTCTCGTGTATTGCATGGGACATGAAATAGGTACATATCATCTGCATCTGCATCACATTTGTTGCAATAATTTTGTATATTCATTCAATACTTTATTTTATTTTTATTTTTTTATCATATTACCAATATATCAAATCTTTTGTATATTCATTCAACACTTTATTTTATTTTTATCTTTTTATCATATTACCAACATATCAAATCTTTCGCATTACATTATTTTATCTTTTTATTTATGTGTTTAGGTGTTAGATCGATAATTGTTTCAATTTGTAATAACGAAATTAATTAGATCCTCTATATATGTTAATTGCAAGTTGCAACAACTCCCCGCAACTATTATTTCACGCGGCTACTATAGATGATCACATACTTTGTTAAACAATCGAAGTGATAGTAATTGGATATATTTGATATGGAAATTAAGGTTAATTAATAAGAACGTACGCATAAAAAATGACAGAGTTTTTAACCAGTATTTGGTGCATGGTTACTAAGGTAAGTGAGGTTAATTTGATCTCCTATTATGAATGAAGCGGATAAGGGTGAGATGTGAGGTGCAAATTAAGGTTTGAACCCTTTCATCTCGTCATCTGATATGATTTGATTTGTCGAAATTAATTGAATGCAGTTGACTGACTGGGTTTCCTTTCCTTTTGGGAGAAGAATTCAAAGTACCCCAAAGCCTACTAACTTTTGCAGATTCATTGAAGTTCTTTAATTGCTAGGCCCTCTCTCTCTCCCTCTCTCTCCAGATCTGTATATATATATATAGTTGTCCAAAGTCAAAAGCAAATATCTAATTTAATTTAATTGAAGAGTCTTGAATGAATATTGCCTTACAAAGTGGAGAATTAATTGGCACCACAAAATTTATTAATTCACCCGTCCCATTTTATTTGGATTGTTCACATGGAGTTCTTAAGAAAATTAGTTGTGCGATCATTTTAATGATAAAATATGTCTGGTTTATTAGTGTTAATTATAAGAATTAATAAAATAATTATAAGAAGTAAAAAAATAATTAATATTTTATTTTAATATAAAGAATATGTAATTTAAGATGAATAAATATTATAAATAAGATATTTAATATAAAATTAAAAGAGTAGTATTTTGATTTTTAAATATGTAATATATTATTTCTATCAAACCTAGTATTTAGGGGATAAGTACCACTGTAAATTAATTTTTACTATCAATTTAGCTAACATTTCACTTTTTTGAGACATTAATCAACGTAAAGAGACATAATCGTTTTTTCTATAAAATTATATAAAATACTCATTTATTTTAAAATCAATTAAACTTATTCAATTGTATTTTCAAAAATATTAAATTAGAGTATTCTCAATTTTAAAAAGTAAAGTTAATGCGTAAAATAAAAGAAACTCCTAAAGTCAAAACTCTAGTCGTTTTACTACCAAAAATAAATCTTTATTGGTCATAACTTTGGACGTTTGTGAAAAACTGTCTAACAAGTTTAACACCAGTACAAAAGTATCTCGGAGTCTCCAACTGCATGATATTTTTCTCGCATTTCTTTTATTAGGTTGGCCGCGACATTATTCGCTTAAGTAACATTATATGTGACGTCATGTTAAATGTAATGATGATCATCTCCAAATAACAAACACATAGGAAATGAACATACATATATAATTGTTATAATAAAAATATAAATAAATCATATACGTCATTTAATATTTAAAGTTACAAAGCAAAAAAGGTACAAATCAATCAAAATATACAAATTTTATGTCAATGATTTCGAAATATTACCACCCTGTAGAGCAAAGAGTCCCGCCATTGGACAATGTCCCATTATTGAGTATTTTTCTGAATCACGTTGCCTTTTCAAGGAACTATCGTCACGTATTCGCGACTATAGGCCTAGACAACCAATACATGCATGAATGTCACCACCTTAGTTAGTAACAAAATAGATCACTCAACCAAAGAGTCAAAAATTATTCAACCTTGTCCGGATTCTAAATCAACCTAGTTTAGACACAAAGTCATCACCTTGAATAACCATCCAATACCAATCAAAATACGCAAATTGCTTAATCTTATAATATCACTCATAAATATATAATTCATATAACACACATATTTTGAAGATAACACACAAACAAAACCAATAGATAACATCACAGTGCATTTATATCACATATAATTCAAGCAAGAAAGCGAACGGAGTGATGTTCTTACCGTTACTAAAGTTATTTATAGAATTAGATGTCATAAACTCTTGTTCAACTCGGTTTACACCTTCAAATAATTTATAATTAACTTAGTATTTAATTGTCTTTCAACTATTAACTCCTACTCAAATAAAGTTTGGATTTAGTTTAAGATTTAGACAAATTCTCTTAAAACAACTATATTATTATTATTATTATTATTATTATTATTATTATTATTGTTTTATAAATCAACATCCTACAATTGTCTCATAAAAATCATAACTTTAACCTTCTAAAAGAAATAACTATAACAACAACTTTCAACACATTTATTATTTCTGAAAAAATTATTGTTTTTAGCATCAATAAGATTTCTAAAAATTTCTTCAACAATCAAACTATCACAACATAAAATTTTAACCAAATAAAAATTGAGTTTGTAGCCAATAACTACTTCTATTGATTAAAACATGATCTAGCTTTTATAAAGACTTCTATCGTTTGAAAATTAATTTTTGACATAGATAAATATTTTCTCTAATCAAAATAGCTTTCTATATCAATATCATAAGAAAATCAAGAACACTTATAAGAAAATAAACTGCATATCACAATTTTGCTTTTAAAATTAAAAAGGATTTCTTACACAATAATAATAATATCAAACACCATTTTTTAAATTATCTATCATCATAAAGGAATTTACTAAAAATCAGTTTTTGATTAGTAACAGCTTTACCATAAAAATTAACATTTTAATTTACCAACATAAATTTTGTATCAAAAATCATCGTTTCAAAATCAAAAATTTTATCAAATTGAATCAGAAAAAGAAAATAAAAATATTAATATATTATATTAATAAGTTAAATTCAAAAGTAGAAATAACATACTAAAATTTGAACGGATTCGAAGTAAATTGTTTGCATAAAAGTAACCATTTTGAACGGATTTTTCTATTTTTTTTTTCTATTACAGCCATGTTTTCTTTCCTTTTCTTCACGTAAGTCTTTTTTTTTTTTTTTTATCCCAAATTGTAAGAATGAGTAAGGAGGGAGTGTAAATGGAAGGATCCAATTCTATCTTGTAGTGTTAAAAGAATTTTTTGTTCAATTCTCACCAAAACTATTTCATTATTAGAATTTGTTGTTCTCGCCAAGACTATTTCATTATTCCTCGTTCTAAATAATAGGAATATGTTTTCAGTGTCTATTTTTCAATTTATACTCTTTAATAAAATAAAATAAATACCAGTAACACTAAGCTTCATTATTTTTCAATGCATCCCAAAATTAAAATAGGCAACACACTACCCATAA
Organism: Cicer yamashitae; assembly: GCA_037974755.1. Lineage (NCBI taxonomy): Eukaryota > Viridiplantae > Streptophyta > Magnoliopsida > Fabales > Fabaceae > Cicer > Cicer yamashitae. Next base: position 56,260,204 of record JBBPBQ010000002.1, on the reverse strand, counting down.
CAAATTTAGTGAAAAAAATAACATAATCCTACACAAAAATTTAAATTTAATACTACATATTTTTTTGATTAATTTATATATATTTTAAAAATATTAGTTAAAATTAACATAGACATTTAAAATAATATATTAAAGTTTTATTAGGTGAAAATTATATTATACATATAGCTTATTAAAACCAACAAAATTAAGAGTTTTACAGACTATGTTCAAATTATAAAAATATATTTTGATGAATTTTTAATGAATAATTTCATATACTAAATTAAATAATAATATACACATTTAAAGATTAAATTAATGAACAAAAAATAAGATAATTTTATTTTTATCAAAATACATATTTATGTTTGTTTTTTTTATTTTGATAGAAGAAATAAATATAGTGACACATATTGTAAGGACAAAAATGTCAATTTGGTCGGTTTATTTGTGATGGATGTCGATATTATATAATAGGAGTACATATATACAGTGGCACTCTGCAATCTCAAATCTGAGCTAGCTCCAGCTAGCTAGCAAGCAACAGTTACGTGTTTGTAGATGGATAAGAATGAGAAAATTCGCAAGAATTAATTATTCCATTTGAGTTTTTAATATCATTCGTAATTACAACTTTTAGTAACTGATTTAAAAGAGAGAAGCGTGTCTGTCGTACGTGAAGTGTGTTGTGAATGAAAATAAGAAAAATGCGGTGGTTTTTTCTCGGCCATATATTTTGGTCACGAGACCATGTGGGGGGATGGGTATGGATATAGTAGTAGCTTAGCTTAGATTAGCTTTTTGGAGTATCTCCAAATAAAGTGCACAACTTTGATAAGCCACTTTTGACCATTTTTTGGAAACAGACTAATTCCTTTTAACTTTCAACGTCACGGTAACCAAATCCCACTTTTCACTTCTTATCTTCTCACTTTTACTTTCACCTAATTAACAAACTATTCAATTATTCATCCATATCTAAATCCCACTTGTCACTATTGATCGTCATTTTCAGTTTTGATTATGTTTTCTCAATTATACCATTAATTAATGCTATGTCATTATTTCTAGACAGACTCACGCTAACAAATATTCTAAAGATATTTATTAAAAAATAAATTTATAAAAAGAACTATTTTTTAGAATTTTAAAATATTAAATATAGGTATTTTAAAGTTTTATTTCTTAATACAATTTTATTTTTCTATTTTTATTGATTCATGAAATTGATATTCTATTTTAAAAGTTGACAATTTTAATTATTTTTATGATTTTTTAATTGAAAAAAACAAACGTTACATGCTTTAAATAACGTGTTATATGTTACGATAATATAAAATGATTAACATCCATAAAATTGAAATAAAACACCATAAAAACTTAATTTTAAACTTCATAATTTTTTTATATTTATAATTTAATAAATTATATATTAATAATTAATACATCTAGATGATTTTAAATTATGAAATTATATCTTACACTATTTAAAATACGTCAAATTATCATTTTTTAGTTCAAAAATTTAAAAGAGGGACCAAAACTATCAATTCTTAAAATAAAAAGACTAATTTTGTAAATTAATAAAAATAAAGGAGACAAAACTATAATTAAATTCTGTTTTTTTAATGTTTAACAAGTGTATTTAAAATACTTAACATTTTCCTTCGAAATATTATATACTACTGTGTATTAATGATGATCACAAACACACAGTAATAGTCAAACAGAATATTTTAGTGAAATTATTATTTTTGTTGTTTATAAGCATTTTTTTAATACATGTAAAATTAATAAAAAGTACACTTATTGTGAGGGAGAAAATGAATAAAAACAACATTTTTGGGTACACAAATATTAATGTAATTTTTTTTTTTTAGATGTCTGGACTTGTGTTTTTGAGTCTCAGACGTTTTGGTGTTTGTTCTCTTTTAGTTGGATCGGGCTGGGCTCTCATAAAAAATGGGCCTGCTAGAAATTTCGTCATGGCTTCAAAGAAAAATTTAGTGTATACCCCACATTTGTACTCTATCCTCACAAACTCACTTAAAATAGTCATAGTAGTTAGAGAGAAGAATTAGTAGTATATATAGTACTATAGAAAGGTTGAAATTATAAAACAATGTGAATGAATAGGGCAATAATGAAAACAATTATTAAAGTATGAACTCCAAAGTTTGTAGCATGATTAGTGGAAACATCAGATTCCAATGACCACTGAGATCTAAAATTAGGATTAGATCCATAAAGTGATTGAACTCCTTTAATATCATCAATATTCAAATCTGCTCTTTTATCTCTTGGCCTTAAACTTGGATACATAACAGCTTCTTTCACACAACTATGTGACAAACCCAACAAATGTCCAATCTCATGTGTTGCAACTGACTCCAAATCAATCGCCACCTCCGACTTCGTTACCTCCAAATCCACCGCCCACGTCTCCGCTGCATCCAGATGTAGTCTTCCTATCTCCGGCGAGAAGGAATGTGCTAACACACCTAGAACTCCATCAAAAGGTTCACCATCACCATGATCACCACTATAAAACCCTATTTTAATATCTGCAAAACTATAATCTTCAGTTTCAATAAAACTAACCGGAATAACCCTACTCCATCTAGAGAATGCTCTTTTGAATGTTTTTTTTATGTCATGCATGTTTAAATTATGAATCATGTAATCACGTGAGAAGGCATAGGTTAGTGTGATTGGCATGTCGTTGTCACGTGACCATCTTGGTTTTCCTGGAAAATATACAAAATGCTTTGTTGAATGCGTCTTCGTCATGTTGTTATGATGATGATGATGATGAGTTTTTGTGTCTGGAACACCGCATCTTGGTGTGATCATTTCAGAAACTGTGTTGGAATCGAGTTTTCCAGTTACTTGGACTCCAAGATTTCGTTGGTATTTGATTAGTGCTGATTCAAAACTAGCATCGAATTCGTCGCTGAAAGTGATGATTTTTTTATTATGATCATGTGGTGGTGGATTAAGATATCCAAAACGAGATAGGTATCTTTTGAACTGTGATATTCCAGTGATGTTGTTGCCTATGCCAGCATTGGTGAAGCTTTGAATGTTGTGGTTTGTGATGGATATTTTGGTGGATGGTTGTGTGTGATTGTCATGAAACGTAGATGATGATATTAATGTCAAGAGAAACGTGAAAGAAAGGAACATGATGGTTTTTCTTTCTTGTTTTGGAGGCAAATTGATACAAACATTGTATACAAAGCTATATATATAAAGGTTTTAATTAACTATATATCTGATATTATAGAAATGAATTTGTGTCACCTTCCGATGTAGCTTTACATATGTTTGAAGTAACTTAAAGAACAAAGAAAAATGAATTGAAAGGAGGAAGAGTGAAGTTGGGAAATCTTGAAGGTAACTGTTACAAAGATAAAGTGGCAATTGGTAGTAGACAAGTGACTCAGTGAGTGTGCAGTTGTTTTCTGTTGAAGGATGAGACTGAGGATACAACAAGTAGTTAGTTACATTCCATCATTATATTGGTTGTTGCCTCTCTCTCTCTTTTACAAACGTATTAGTTACTCAAAATCTCAAAGTCACATTAATATGTCTTGTTTGTCAACACAAGCTTGCAAGGGTCCCCTGCATCATCTGAATCACATTGGTGCGTTGAAAAATATAAAGAAAAAAATGGAAATGGTGTGAAGGAAGTTGACATTGACATGTCACTAGCATGGAGATTTGCGCTATATACTCTCTTATCAAATTAAACTTTTATTCACTCTTGTTTGGTCAATTTTACACTACTGTTCTGAATTTTCGTGATTAACAGTCTCATGCCATTTAGAATTCATCTTATTTATAACTTTGTTCAAGAGGGCAGAAGCAAAGTATGCTCAAGTGTTTTTCTTTTCTTGTACAAATTCTCCTTAACACGAAGAATATTGTGACAAGCTTTCCACACAAACAACTTTATATTTTTAAGGATTTTGGGTCCCCAAATCTCTTTTCAAGTGCTATATCAGTGGATTGCTCCTCATTTATAAAGTATACTTGTAATGTGACAACCAAAGTACACCTTGACTATGTGTCTAATTAGATTAAAAGGAATTTTGTTCTTCATGGGTAGTTTCTTGGTAAACTAAGAAATATATGAGTTTTTAGAAGAAAATTTCGACTTCAAACTCGAATATATATATATAACTACTAATTTACTTTTAAAAACACTTTCATGTAATAGGTAAACTAAGAAATATATGAGTTTTTAGAAGAAAATTTTGAGTTCAAACTCCAAAATATATATATATATATATATATATATATATATATATATATAACCACTAATTTACTTTATATTTGTTTATAAACAAAATCTTAAGAAGGGGTTTGTAAGTTGTTAAAATCCTCTCAAAATTGGGGAATTTGAATTTCTTTGACATTCCAATAGAGGAGGCACATCAATAAGGAATGTAAATCAATGTTACAATTATCTGGTAATTTTTATTTTTATAATTATTAACACTTAATTTTATTTTTACAATTATATGTGGAAAATTAGGTATTCTAGATTTTTTTTTATTTTTGAAATTGTCGGAATATGTTATTTTATTTCCAATATTTATTTTGAAAAATGTGAGGGACAAAATTGAGATTTCAAAGAAATGTGTGTAGAGACTAGAGAAGAGAATATGTCAAGTCCAATGACAAGAATGTATAACCTAATTTGCAGCAAGTCCAAGTCAAACTAGAGATTTTTATAGAAGTCTAAGTTAACGATTTTTTAAAAGTCTATTAAACTAAAACAACCATATTATATACTATTGGAAAAGTCTTTTATGCCTACAAGTGTTAATTAAATATAAATAATTTTTGGTGACTTTGTATTATTATAATATTAAATTTTGTATGTTGTGTTAAATAATAAATTTGCTAACATTTTTTGTAATTCAAACATATTCACCTAAATCATTTTTGACATAATTAAAACTATTATTATAAAACAAAACTGAAATAGGATGTTATTTAATGTTAAGATTCTCTAGAAGGTAATGTTAGATATCAAAATAAAATTAAAGTACGTTAAAATATTAACTTATTAGTCTATTTATCTACTCACAACTTGAGTAGTGTAAACTTTTGTAAAACAATAATTAAGTGAACTTTTAAAAACACTTTCATTTCTTATCAGTTTTTTTGAAAAATATCAAAACTTTAAAAATGAATCTACAAACATATAATAGGTTAAACTCAAGTCTCCTATTTTTAAAACATATCAGACACGAACATTACAAAGTCTAATCCGACTATGTATTTCCCCTAATAGAGACTAAGTGAGGGGTACCAAAAGTAAATTCTTCTGAAAATCTTGTACCAAAAGACAATCTCTAGAAAGTAACAGTAGCATATTAGCCATTTGATTCCTACTACTGGGCTTTCATTGAGCCCTTTCCTGGTTGAGAATTGGGCTTCTCTTGTAAGAATGAGTATAAAGGCTATGGTTTACAATGTGCAAAAAGAACAGCGTTTTTGTAATAAATTTCACAGCTTCAAAAACAGCATTATAAGAGTATGAGTATAATTTAAAATTTTAAAATAAATATAATTTTTTATAAGGATAATTTTTTCATTTACATATATTATATCATATATTAATTTAATTTTTTTTAAACATCATACGATTAACTTTACTTCTCAACTATATTGACACTCAAAATCAATTAACTATCATTTGCAGCACTCTAAAATATTATTAAAATAAAAGAATGAAAAAAATACAAAATAATTGGAGGGACTATCCAAAACTCAAGAAAACAAATCAAATTGATACAAATTATTCTCGTTAAAAATCTTACCAGGAAAACTCAGTGGGATAAAACCAAAGAGAATGAAAAAATCGTGTAGTAAACTGTAGATAATAGCAAAATCTAGATTCAAGAAGATCAATCATGTGTCTATTGAAAACATCAAAATATTAGAAGAAAAAGTATCCCATCAATGACTGTTAACAATGTGAAGTCTCAAATTAACAATCTTGTCGCACATTAATTTTCTTCTCTAAAAATATGAGATATAGTAAAACTAGTACTCTTAACCATCTCAATATAATTAAGCCATCTATTTTTAATAAACCAAGGAATAAGGCTAGTATTCCTAAAAGCTAGATTTGTCAATTGCGAATCAAATTCAATCCATAGTAATCCTCACCCAGTATGTAGTGCAGTTGTAATTCTAAATTCACAACAAAACAACCCAATGAAGCAAAAGAGTTGTCTCTAAATATACCTGCACAAGTAGTAGGACCAGGACATCTAGATGTAGATCCATTAGTATTACATTTAATCCAACTTAAAAATACTTTAGGCACTTTAGGAGGATAAGCTCCAACTTGAAAATACTTGAGAATTTGACACTCCCGAATAGAATTGAAGACTGTACTAGAAGTGTGATTTCAAGATAAAGATACATTGACAATAATTATGTTAATGACAATGTAAAAAACAACGTTCTTGCCTTCCAATCGAGCTTGATTTATGCAATATTAAATAACATCAATAGTAAAGATAATGCTTACCAAAATAACATCTTTGCATTTATGAGACTAACCTTTGTCGCATATGATGAGAAGATTTTGAACCAAACTACTATCAATTTAAGAGTGAAAAATAGTGGTTAATGACAGCTCCATCAGTATTACATTTAATTTAATAATATTTGGGGTAGGCACTTTAGAAGGATGAGTTCCGACTTGAAAGTACTCAAGAATTTGACACTCCCGATTAGAGTTGGAGACTGTACTAGAAGTGTGATTTCCATATAAAGATACATTGACAATAATTGTGTTAATGACTATAAAAAACAAGATTTTTGTCTTCAAATCGAACTTTATTTCTGCAGTACCAAATAACATCAATAGTAAATATGATGTTGACCAAAATAACATCTTTGCATTGATGAGACCAACCTTTATCACATATGACATGAAAATTTTAAACCGAACTACTATCAATTTAAGAGTAAAAAATAGTGGTTAACCAAGACCAGAGTTTAGTGGCACAAAAACAACATAAAAATAGATAATTGCTAGTCTCCATTTCACATTTACATAACTGACATCTTGAAGCAATTTGACAACCTCGAGAGATTAATTTATAATATGTAAGCATCTTGTTATGCAATAATCTTTAAAACTTGAAAGACTTAGAAGGAGGAATGCTATTATGCCAAATATATTTATTTAACTTATCTAACAAATAAAATAGAATTATTTGATTACTTGTGATTTAAAAAATAATTAAATTATTTATTTAATAGTGTCAATGAATTTTTTTAAATATAAAATTATTTTATCACTTATTTAAATTTTTTAACTTTTTTTTGGAAACTTATATTATTTAAAAGTATTGTATGTTATTTTGAAAAAATCAAAATAATAATATTATTATTATTTTGTCTAAGAAAAGATGATGAATATTATAACAAAAAAAATATCACAATAATTAATTCACACATATGCGAGGTTTCGAGTTTGAACTCAAAACATGACGTACAAGTAAATAATATCGACATTTATTAACTAACGTATGACTTAATTAAGAACACAATATATAATATTTTATAATAATAATTTTATTATATATATATATATATATATATATATATATATAATATTGTATCATATCATGAGATATTGTGTGTAATTATATATGCATTAACACATGATAGAATTAATGTTCATAATGTAATATTATTCTACCATATTTTTATTCAATTTAATATATGTCTTATGTTTTCCTATATTGTACGTGAAATGGGACCTAAACTTTTAGGAGGACCAAAAAATATAATATTTTATTAAAGCTGTTATATGTATATATTGACGGAATTTAATCCATATATTCATAGTATAATTATTTTACAACGATCAGTTAATCATCACTCCGTTTAAATATACATGTTGTTAATCTTATCTACATTAGAAATCATACAATAACTTTGTAAGTTTGTGGCAATAATGTTTTTTTTGTGGCAATAGTTTCTTCTTAAATTCAAATTCTAGACTTTTTCTTAACATTTATATTCTTTCTTACGGCTGAGCTACCTATTTAAGATGATGATAACGTCGTTTTAACTATTGGTGGAATCAAAATTTTCCTTCTATGAAAGCGATAAAACAGTAAATATATTTAAATTAAAAAAAATATTATTAACTCTTACAAAAATATAATTATACAAATATTATTATTAAATCAATTTTTTTAATTTATTGTGTGGGAAGAGTCCAGAATAGGTCTAGAGTGATCCGCCCCCTGCTTTGAAGTAAAAGTTGGATAGAGAGCATGGAGTAGGTGTTGTGTTGGATAGAGATCATTATTTACTGTGTTTTTGTGGTCCCGTTATCACCACATCTTTACAAATTGGAGCTTCCTAAATTATTTTTACTCGGAAACAACAGAATTGTTAAAAACAATTATGATCTCTAAAATTAATTTTACATCATCAAAAGTGAAGCAAAGGAGTAGAGGTGGGTAAAATATAATTTGACTACTCGTCTATGACATTATTAGTTTGCATAAAAATACCACAAAATTTTGGTCAGAAAATGTAGGAAGATCCACATCCTCCTACAAATGTTGATGCGGTCAGATGGTTGATGCGGTCAGATGGTTAATTGGTCACATAAATGAGGGGACAACCACAAAGAGAGGGACAAAATTGATATCAATTATGCAATAGGGGGGCCTGGTATTGAGTGTCAGATGAGTTGCACCACTAACTAACTATACCAACAGTCTTCTCTATACCTCAATTCTTTCATAAGTTTAGTTAAACAGGGCGAATCCTCCCCCTATGGAAGGACCCATATTCAAACGTCTTATGCTTGCTTTGTCTTATGTTCTTGTCATTTTTCTTTTTTGTAATTATGCTCATGTCTTTTTATTCTATTTTCTCACAATGGATGGTGTTTAATATTTTTCACACTTTAAAAAAAAGTCATTTTATCAAATTTACTATTTTAATTTTTGGTGGGTTGTTTTATTATTTTCAATGCCAAATATAATAATATTTTAGAAATTATGCATATAATAATCATTAAAAATTTAATATAATAAAAAAAGAATTATTAAAGTTGTATTGAAAATAGTGAATCACATTTATTTTAAGATAATTTTTTTTTGTAAAGTAACTTTGATCTAAAACGGAGACGATAATTTTATACATTTTCATATACATTTTTTTGACAAAAAAGTTCTCTCTATATAATCAAAATATTTTTTTCCAAATTATTTAATATATTTATTGTCTTTTCCCAAATAAATCTATTTTAATATACATTTAGTTTAACGGATGTAATTGAAACAATCAAATACATTTATCATACAAAACAATATTTTAGATGCATGTATAATAAAAAAGACACATTAAAAAAAGCATTGATATATAGTACGGCATGCTTTTTCACGAAAAATCTAAATTTTAAGTTAGAAAAACTAAAAATATATTAAAGTACTAAGATTTAAATAGTTAAACCAATTAAATGAGGTCACACAATACTTCTTAACTGTAGTTATTAATTTTCATCGTATTTAACATTTTTCTTTAAAAAATTATACATCTAAAAATTACAAAAGAATGTTTATAAAAAATGGCAATTAATGAATTATTTTTCATTTATTCCAAATATATACGGTACAGAACATAATTTTTAAATACTTAATTTTTAGATTAATTTCACCTTATTATCATACATGTACACAAATTTTTCACACAATGTGTTGTTTCAAGAATAAAGAACGAACGGTCCCCTCTAGGTGTCTCATTAAATGAAACCAAAACCATCCTTGTCTCTCAAATTTACAACTTGTTCGAATACCGCATTGGTGGCATATTTTTTAATCCCAACACACGAACATGACTACACGTGTTGAAAGACGGAGCAAAAGTATGAATATCAATTCTTAATTTCATTGCTTGTTCTTTAAAAACAATTTATTGCTTGTGGAAAGTAAATTTTACTCATCCATGTAATGATTTATTTGTAGAAAATTCATCTTAAAATTAATGACTATTTCATTTTTGGTACAATAGTAACTATTTATTTCTAATTATATTATTTAATTAGTATTAGTTGTATTATTTTTAAGCTAATATATTTTACTTTATTTTTATAGTAATTAAAAAAACACAAATACTTCGATTTAACTTATAAACAAAAATTAATTGATATATTTAATTCAAATTGAAATTAAATACATTAATTTTCTTTAACTCATTTAATAAAAATATTTTTTTGAAGAAATCATTTAATAAAAATATTATATTTTTTCATTTATATAATTTTTTAATATGGGTTAAACTGTCAAATTGTCATTGTGAGAACCAAATGAACACTTTTGTAGTTTGCTTGGATGAAAAAGACAGACTTTTCTACCTTATAGTCCATAGACTCAAGTGCACTAAATGAGACAAAATAAGTAATGCTGTTTGTATCGCTTACATTAAGTTTAAACACAATTTTGTTTCATCAATGATATTGAGTATAATGTAAGAGACTAAACTCTCATATAATTTGGTGAACTCAATTTTAAATCTTTTTTAGAAAGATACACACATTTTGTCTACATATTGAATAGGATTATTTCAAGAGGAAAAAACCTATATATAAAAAAAAAAAATACAATTTTGGTTTATCTATTCTATTTTATTTTATTCATGATTTTAGTTCTCTGTTTTTAAATATGTGATTTTAGTCCATGAATTTTAAAATAATTAACTTTTTTCACCTATACATTTGGAGTTGAATTTGGATGAAATGAAAATTAAGATGCTTTATAAAGGAGTACAAAAGTCAAATATTACTACTGATTTAATTGTTATGATTGATTGACAGTGCAAAAACTCTAAAATTGGCCGTGTAAAAGTATTAAATTCAATTTTAAATGCTTTAAAAAATGTATTTTTTTAAATATATTGAATATGTTAAAAACAAAATATTGTACTCTCCCATTCCAAAATAATTGATTCATTTGTAAAAAAAAATCCTAAAATAATTGACTACTTCAATTTTTAATTTACGTCTTTTCAACCGTACGATCTAATTAATAATACTTGTATCATTTTCAATACAATTTTGTTATGCAATTATAATACCTAAGAATGATAATTTGATAAAAATAATATTTATTATTTTTTATTTATATATTTTCCTTAATATATGCAAAATAATCAATTAATTTAACTATTTTGGGATGAAATAACTATTACACAAAGTTAGTAATTTGTTGTTTGTCGTATAAGTGAAATATATTTTCTCGAGAAAACATACATATATTGGTTTAGTTTTATCACGTGGCTTTGGTCTTTAATATTTTTTTATAGATTATAGATTTCAGAAATTGATTTGATTTCGTAAAAAAATATACATGTATATCTGATTTACAAATTGAATGAGATTTACTATTTTTTCATAAAAACTTTTTTTACATAATTTTTTATAGAACTGGGAACTATGACTACATGAAAGATTTTTTGTTTGTTTAAATTTGAGTTACAACAAAAAATCATACATTATTGTATTGAATGCAATAACTGGATCTAAGCATTTAAACATTTTCCATTGTATTGGTGCTTCTTTTAAGTGTCTAAGCATGGTCATTTTTCTGAAGTGTCATGAACGGAATGATCAATGACATCATAATTGACTAACATATTTAAACTGTTATTAAATTATTAACATTGATTTTTAATATGCCAAAAGAACTCGTGATGGGTTCGTGAGACTGTTTTTCGTGGCATTCGCGACGTACAACATTTTTGTTCAACATAAATGCTATTTCTCACTACAAAAAATGTTACGAATAGGAAATGACCAATAATATTAGGAATTGACTATTCATACATGGGTTGTTATTAAATTAATAGGATTGACTTTTAAGGTGATTACTAATTCAGCTTCTATGTTTATTCATTTTTTAAAACTTTTTATTTCATCTTAACTTCCAATAATATATTTGAGTGTATAAATATACAAATACAAGGGACAAATGAACATCATTCAAATTTTAATTTACTAAGTCACTCGTGATGGATTCATGATTGTTTTTGGTGACATACAGCATTATAATAGTCCATTGTTTTGTCAAATATGGGCTTCAAACTCATACACAATGATGAACCCAAATAATGCTTCGAATGACGGATAATGGCTCATCCGATTTTCAAAATTTGTTTATTTTTTTAGTTTTTTTTTTTAATCGAATTTTAATTTTTAATAATGTATTTTAGAGCTGAAAAACAATTACAGAGACGGATAAACAATCATTTGTTGAGTTGTAAGAGCAAAATCGGCTGAAAGTAGAAGCGTTTTAAGCTAATATATATATACTATAACCAATAATGTTTTGTTAATTTCCGAATCCAAGTTCAGTAGTTGAATGTTTTTTTTGTTTTAAAAGTCTTATTTATTATTCATACATGTGCGCACTCTTTCTCTTTGACTAATTATCGAGTAATTAAATAGTACCTTATGTATTTACTGTTACCCCTCCTCCTTCTTCTTCTTTTTTCTTTTAATTTTTTTTTCCAGATAAATGATAAAAAATAGTGGTTATATTAATTTTTGAGATTGTACTCGGGTCCACTATCTTAATAAGAGTATTTTTGTGAAGAATTAAATAATGCTTAAGACCTATTCCAACAATCCACAAGAATTAAAAAAAAATTTCACATTAAATTTGTTAGTAAGGTACATTTTCTTTCCAAAATCACAATTCAATTATTAAGAGAAAAAAGTAATTAATATTTTAATTCTTTACATATCATTAAGTGTATGTTTGTGAAAATTAATTATTACTTTTTGTAATTTGGAGATGGTCTTATATAAAAATAATTTTTTTACAAAAAATCTTACATGTAAGAGCAAAGAGAATATATTTTATGTATATACTGTTTATTCATTTATATATCTCGTGAAAAATATATAATTAGATCATTTATATTACAACTAAGTTTAAGTGTAGCTCTAGTCTTTCATGTGAATGGCGTAGTAGGTATGTAATTATATCAGTATTTAATTGATATGCATCGACAATATACATATATTTTATATTATTAGTTAATTACAATAATTAAATCATAAAATATTTGATTTTAATTCATTCTACTTTAAAAGTCATAAATCGAAGTTTATGTTTCGTTCACGATATAATTTTTTGTACAAGTGTATCAAAATGAATCTCATTGTATTATTTGATGTTCTTCCTCTTAATAATGAGTTGCTCATTGGGTCAAAAATAATAATAATGAGTTGATCTCCGATAGTTGGTGCGTAGATTATTATATGCCAAATGTGTATATTAATTGGATTTCGCTTTGCCATGAATAATATATCTTAATTTGCATTCGAAAAGATAAGAAGTTGATTAAATTATTTTGGAAATATTTAACATATATAATTTAAGAGATTAAAATCGGACGAATTTTTTTAAATAAAATAAAATAAAATTTAAAAATAACTTACAATTTTAAAATGAAATAATATTTTTAAGAGATTAAAATGATCTAAAACAATAACTTAAAGATAAAAAAAATGTAATTTAGCCATTAATTAACGTATCCTTGCCTAACCATTGATATCTATGCATTTCATCAATTAACTTAATTATCTTCACGTACGTAATTATTTTGTTTCTCCATTTGAACCACAATGCTTGGCCGTTTTTGCTATCAGTGGATCACCTACGGTATAGCAGCATTGATGCGACCATTACCTTCTTCAACCTCTAATTAAAATTATGCATTAACAAAAATGGCCAAACATTGTGCTTTTAAAATACAATAAAAAACACATTTGATTTGTGTAAATACTCCCATCCCTACTAGTACAAATTTTTTATCAAAAATTAAAGTTGGACAGGAATTTTAAATAGATCGATACGATTAAATTTTTAAATAACTTTAGTGTTAGTGTTTTTGTGGACATGATTCCATTTCTATATGAGGATAGACTTACTTTAATCAATTCAATTTTGACTAGCATGCTACTTTACTTATTTTCCTTGGTGTTAAAAATTGTGCAATCACTCATGAAGCCATACAAGATAACATTTCTTATGGAGGAAGTGGCCTACTGATTAACAAAATAAATTGAGTTGGATATGGGATAAGGTGTGTTTTTAAAAAAAAAACATGGGGTAAGGTGTGAAAAATCTAACGATGTTTAATATTTTATGCTTGTTTGGGATTTCATGAGATTTAACTGTAAATTGGATGAATTAGATAAAATATAAGTTGGATTATAATTGATCGATTATAATTGATGGATATATATATATTGTTGGTGGATTCAGTATAAAAATTATGCAGTACTTATAGAAAATTTAGCATGTCTAAGTCCATCAAATGTGGACCTCTTAATACACCCATCTCATGTCGAGGCTTCGAAATTCAAACGTGACTCAAGTGGTCCGATAAAGGTAATCTGATAACAAACGGTTCATGGAATCTTGAATATGATATGATATTATTTTAGAATTTAGATTAAAACCTATACAACTTCATATAGACTTGTAGGGTGAAGACTACCAATCACTTATAAATATTTTATTATATTTTATCTCATTTAATGTGAAAATCTTAACGGTATTTAATAATACTATTTAATAAAAATATATTATTATATATTGGTGATCAATCATTATCATTTTAAAAGCATAATTATTCTAGCTAATGTAAAATTATATCTTGTATATGCAATGGAGGAGTTTGGCCGATTTCTGTTAAGAGAGCTAAGTAGTAATTAAGTAATTAATATAATTTCGACAAAAAATAGATATAATTGTAGTCATTTAATGAGAAAAAAATAATTATAATGTATAACTTATGATAAAATACGTTGGCATGGAGTTATTACTCTAACAGCCTAAAAAGATTTTTTATTTATAAAATTAAAGATCCATTTTAATCTATCAGAAATTTTAGGAGATTAAATTTAGTCCTTAAAAAAATAAAAATACTTTTTAGTTTTTAAGATAAATATATCGAACAAAATTAGTCTTTACGTGAACTACAGTTAGAAAATTAGATTTTTTTTGCTGCTGACTTGTCCGATAATTTGTCAACTTTTTACCCACGTGTAATTTGTATAAAAAAGAACAATTACGTCATTGACAATAATTAAAAATAGTTAATTAAGTCCCTGACAGAGACTCTAAGCTTGTTCGTTTAATCCTTGTTAGAAACTTAATTGTCTATTTTTAATTATTGTCAAATACCTACTTATTTCTTTTTATAGAAATTACATGTGGGATAATCAAGTTGATGAGTCATCAGATAAATCAGCAAAAAAAGTTCTAATTTTCTAATTGTGGTTCACATAAAGGTTAATTTGGCCTGATTTATTTTTCTTAAGACTAAAATACTTTTTTTTTCTTTTCTTAAAGACAAAATTGGGACTCTCAAAATTTCTCCGGGATCAAAATGAACATTTATTTTTTTTATAAAAAAATGTTTTAACTTTAAACCTTTGTTATAAGTGTAAAAATGCAATACGTGAGATTTGAACATTAAAATTGAACTCTTTATAACCTACACTAACACTACACCACTATTATTTTTTATTTATTGTACGGAAGTAATAATTTGAGTTTTCTAAAATATATTTGTGTATCAAAAAATTTAATATAAATTTACCGGTATATTATTTGACAATTTTTTGGTTTTGAACTTTTTTTTTCTGTACTGATAAACTTTTCATAAATTTATCGGTTATGTAATTTTTTTTTTCTTTGAAAAAATAGTTATGTGTTCTTAAAAACTTGAAATTAAATTTTTGAGAACATAGATGTATTTCAAAATATTTAGAGTGTAAATTTTTTAAAATATTCTTGTGTTTTAGAAAATTCAAATTTTAAGTTTTTTGAAATACATTAATTTTAATTTTTTTTAAAACAAATTTAATGTACCTAGAAACTTTTGAAAAGTTTTTTCGGTTTTCAATTTTAAAAAAATGATGATTTTTGTTTTAAAAAGTAAGAGTAAATGGAGTTTCTATTAAAATGTGAGGTAGTAGTTTAATTATGACATATAGAGTAAATTTTTATAATTTTCAATGTGAGGTAGTAGTTTAATTATGACATATAGAGTAAAATTTTATAATTTTTGGTGTGAAAGGGGTCTATTGGATCTATACATCAGTATTGTGTTGTTATATATTGATTTTGCTTTGGATCGATATGTGGACAAATGTATTATTTTGGCCACCCTATTTGTTGTCTAAATGAAAATGAAGGTGTTTGGTGGATAAGAGCACTTTTTTTACTATAAAATATCTATATCATTTCCATTTCACTAAAGGGTTTTAGGCATGTAGTCAAAACTCTAAGAATAAGACTGTAATTCAACACTTGTGCTTACTGTAAATGTATGGACCACTTCATTACCTTGTCTATGTCTCTTTGCATAAACAACTTTGCTAGGTTGTGAAAAAGAAAATAAGGAAGCTTTACAGTCCACCAAAATGTCCCCAAACTTGGACAATGAAAACCACTCACCACCACTTTGGAATTCAACTCATAAATTTTATTTTTGAGTTGAAACCATAAAATCAACTCTATAATCTCATTAGACCTAAACTTTTCAGCAAGAAATTAAGCAACAAACTCTCATTGGGATATCCATTTTAAGCAATACCCATTTAACAATGCATAGTCACAGCTCTGAATAATTTTTATTTGGACGCACATAAAAAAAAATACAAATATATATTATTAAATTATTTATTCTACTTTTTGATACGTGTGTCTAAATATTATGATTACATGAGACTTTCTTTACATAGTTTTTCTATTTTAGAAATTTGGATATTAGGATTGATTTGAATAAATTTCTTTATAATTTTAATTTTTTGTTATTTTATAATTTTTTAGACAATATTAATTTAATGTTTGATGGGTGGACAAATATAAATACACATGTAATTACTCACTTCATCAAATTTGACACGTCACTATTTTTAAGCTAAAAAATTAAGACTAAAAAAATTAAATAAATATAATAATTTAAAAATTAAAGAAGAGTTTAATGAGTAGTTATACATGTCCATTGTTAGTTGCAGCATCCTTTTTCTCATTAAAAAAAATTAAACTTTAAAAAAGAGGTTATTTAATAAAGAAAAAAGTAGAATTAAACCTAAAATATATCTAAATCCATAATTATTTTTTTAACATGATTATGTGAATGAGATAAAACAAAAGGGGATATATAAAAATAGGAATATGAAAACTATGCTTTAAATTTGTTCCTCCTTTTTGTTGTTTGAATTGGTAAGCCGTAAGAGTGTGACAATATATGATCCATCATTATCTATGAGCAGCAATCTCCGAATTGATTCATGCAAGTGGAACAACCAAGAAAAGAGAGGAGACATGAGTAAAATGGTGTGCAGGGGAGGGGTACTCTGCAATTTCATGACTACTAACCAATGAGTGACGTGCCCCCCACTGTCATAACTTTAGAGCTCTCCACGTGCTATGGTTTTCAAAAGTAAGATATCATGATATATACACATTTCCTAGCAATAAATATTGGATACTATAGTGGCATTGTTTTTTTATTTTATTTTTTATTTGAGTAATTGTAAGTTGCATAGAAAAGGAGGAGGGTCCACATTCCCCTCATCACATAATGTATCCTCATCAATATGATGGTAACAATCAAAATAGGCCCCAATTATTTAATGAACGAAAATGATGTGTGGGGGGCGTGTGGGTCCCACTGAGTTGGGGATTTGGGAGCTGAAAGAAGAGTTGCACTGCTCCAATGAAACAATCAGCATCCTTTATGATATTCTGCTGAATAAAAAATGAGCTTCCATTGGGAAAGACTTTCGAACTAGGACCACATTTGTGAAAATTTGAATTTAAAATAGACTAGAATATTGCTAATGTGGTGAAAGTATATAGGGACATTACATTTTAATGATTTTGACCATTAAAAAGGGACATTATAATGATGATATATTTCTTCATGACATGGTATTGGTATGGTATTACTATATATTGCCAATTTTTGTCATATTGCTTTAACACCTCTTTTTATTTTAGATTATAAGTTTTTAAACTCAAAATCTTGTGGTTAAATAAAGTAATTAAACTCAAATAATTAATGAGAATAAATTAATTAAAAGAATTTAATTCTTGACTTAAATAATTTTTTATTTAATCTCATTTAACTTTCAACTAAGCAGTGAATTACTTAAATCTATTTCGTTTAAATCAAAGGATTAAAAAAAATTGTCGTAGTTTGGTCATTAGCAATTCGTATAATTTTTGGTTGATATCATTATGTTTAGATAGTAAAGCAGAGTGAAAGGAATGTGGAAAACTTGTTATTTTTGCGTTCACAAGACAAGAGAGATTGATTTGATAGTGTGTGCAAATTCACGTTGTCGTGCAGGTTGTTACTGCTCAAATTAACTCAAACATGGCATACCTCATACGTATTTTGTCTTCTTCCTAGAATTCCTGAAAGTGGCTGTACAAAATGGTATTCTTCTATTTTCCATCCTCGTCCCTATCCGTTTGTGCTGTGTTCTTTTGTTTTTGTTTCTACTCCAATTCTAGATTTGGACCTATAATTATAGTTATAAATTGAGACTTGTTTGGTTACGGCTAAACACTTATTCTGTTCTTTCTTGATTGTCACTTTTTGACTTTATAACTATTCAGATGAGTTTCAATGACAATTAAAAAGAAATTAAAGGTGTATAACTTTTGAGATGATCAATTTTGATGACTTTTTTCAGATAATACTTTTATCTTAGTGAGAGACAGACCTAGAAACGTTGAATTGTAGGAAATTTTATCTCTCATTTAATTGTTATTGTATATAATGTTATGGTATTTGAATTTATTAAAATTGTAAATAAATGTTCAAAAAAATTTTAATAATAATTTTATAAAGACTAAAAATCATATTTTTCACATAAATTATATATAGCATTAAGTAACTTTAATTTTAAACATTAACAATAAAATGTAATCGAAAACAACAAATTTAAGTTTGTTCAAAGATAGAATTTGAATCAATTATAACAGTAAGAACATCTATCCCAACTTAGTTTTTAAGTTGGTCAGGAGTATTATGCACTTATGTAACATTTGAGTGCAAAATAAAAGCATGATTATGTCACCATATGATTCTAAGCATTAGGTTAACAAATTAAGCTAATTAATGTATCCTATAATTAATCTCTTTAAATATTTGATGTACTAGTATTTGAACTAAATTGATCAATCCAACGAAAATGTATGGCATAAATACGCAAAGATTGGAAATACCAAATACCACATCAACATAACATTACTTAAAACCAACTATTACATTCTCGAGTTCAACATAACTCAAGATAGATAGTTTAGCTTTTAAAATAAATCATAAGAACAAATATTCTAATCATATCCATTACAACATACTACAAAGAGTAAATATAACTATAGCAAAAATACATCTTTAATCTTTTATATTTAACTCAATTTTCGTTTATGTCTTTTAAGTTTTTTTTTTCTTCGGTCCTTTAAGTCACATTCAGTTTGTACCATTAGCCTTTAAGATATATTGAAATACACATGCGGTCCTATAAGTTTGAAAATTTTCTCGAATTACTATCATGTGATTTTAAGATCTAATCGAAACGTCGCAAAAAGTTTAGTGTTTAAGACACTTTGCACGCGAAGATAGTTAAAAATATTAATTATGTTGATAGATCTTTATTACCTTGTTTTTAAGGTTATACGTGTATTTAAATAGTTGTAAATATAGACAATTTATAAGATTTCATGAATAATTAGTATGATGGACATATTGTTGCAGCATTTGGTAGAGTTTCTAATGATAAAAAAAAATTAGTTGGACTAATTATTTTTAAAATTGAGATAAAAGATTAACGGTACAAACAAAATGTAACTTAAAGGACTAAATTAAAATAAAATAGACTTAAAATACCTAAAAAGGAATTAAGTTAAACTTAAAGGACTAGATTTGTATTTTTGTCATAACTAAACATAAGAGTTCAACAAGTAATTTGTCAATCACAAGTTATGTATTCCTTTTG
This sequence comes from Cicer yamashitae, assembly GCA_037974755.1. NCBI lineage: Eukaryota > Viridiplantae > Streptophyta > Magnoliopsida > Fabales > Fabaceae > Cicer > Cicer yamashitae. The sequence goes on along the minus strand of JBBPBQ010000002.1, from coordinate 56,240,133 downwards.
TCCCATAATATTTGAGTTATTTGATTATTTCACATATATTAAAAAAAATATAAATGAAGAAGAGATAATATTATTTTTATCAAATTATTCTTGTTAAGTGTTGGTGCATTATCAGTATCATAAATACACAATAAAAGATGTTACATTAAAAGTGATGTAAATAATATTAATTAAATAGTACTATTTAAAAAAATACATAAAAATATATAATATATTTTACAATTTTTATTTTACCAATTGAACACTTATCGTAAAACAAATAGAAGATGTTTATGTTTGAATAGTCCCCTCTCGAATTTTAACTTTAGGAAGAAATTATAAAACAAAATTTATCCTTTCTAATGGTTTGGATTTTATTCTTACACTGAAATCGAGAAAATTTCAATCCTATATTGATATTGGGCAGTTTGTTTAAATTTTTTTTTAAAATAATTTTTTTAGAATTTTATTCTTTTATATATAATATTTTTAAGAAAGAATTTTAATAAATAAAGTTTCAAATGAAAAATTGTTTTAAATAGTTTATATTAAAATATTAATTAAAGTATTTTATCTAATTTTGAAAAGAAATTTAGATAATAAAATTTCAAAATATGATTCAAATAAAAAATTATTTTAAAAAGTTATTCATAAAAATTATTTTTAAAATATATATTTTTTTTAAAAAAATATATGATTTTTATCATATTAAAATATCTAATAATGAATATTTAAATTATTGGACGTTAAAATTATAATTTTTTAATTGATAACAAGAAGGTCTAAAACAACTTTTACTATTTTTAAGGTAATTATCATAAAAATCATTTAAAAAAATATAAAATAAAAGTAATTTTTTTATAAATCTTAAACAAAACAGACTCATTATCTTTAAACTTTTATAGTTCATTGAGCAATAATGTACTAATAACACCACACACATAAGATTTTTTATATGCATTATATAAGCAAAATATCTTATATAACTTCTTAAACTATTTTTTACACCAATTTTTTTTAAAACATTAGGTGAGAATGGACAATAGCTAAATTGAGTCAAATACAATTTTGGAAAATCTTTCTTAAGTTCAAGAAGCTTTAAGAGAGTGGTGGAAATATGATAATTAGTCAAAAGCACAGGAGATTTTACAATTTCATTAAAAGGTTTGTGATCCATGTTTTTAGCTACAATTAATTGAAGTAACGGTTTTCATGGAGCATGAACATTAGTAAGACATATAGAGGTGTTCAGATGTTGTGTTTGGCGAAATTTGATATTTAAATTTATCAATTTATTTCGATTGGGGTGAGCTCTCAACCCATGATTTTACATAAAACTCGAGTCAAACCAACCCGATTAAGTGTGAATTAGGTTATGTTGAGTTCACGGGTCATAAATAAAAAATATTTTCTTTATTCTAAAAAAGTGTAATTAAATTTATATACTAGAACATCTCAAAAATCATGAAATTATATCTCAACATACCATTCAATACTTATAATAAATACATCCAAAAACACAACAATGAACCTAAATTAATTAAATTAACAACAAATTCTCAAATAAAATTCAATAACTAAATTATAGTTATACATCAATAATAGAAAAAATAAATAAAAATGTCTATGTCATATCAATGGGTTGAGTTCGCGGGTTCAAAATATCAAATCTGCAACCCCGAATCGAATGACATTAGGTTTAAATGGGTTGGTTTGAAGACTGACTCGAACTTGAATGAATTGGGTCAAATTACAGTTTGAGTTGGTTTGAGTGATTGGGTTCACTGGTTTACCCGTATCCGTGAACACCAATAGGAAAAAATGCGTGGATAAGAGAACTATCATGCCAGAAATTGGAGGGTATGAAAGTCAAATGTGGGATGCCACATACCACTAGTAATGATTAGAAACACACGTTATATGTGAGAACTATCATGGCAAGATTTTGTATGCTATGATATCTTGGTCAGTAAGATTAAATTTGCCTATAAATACATGTATTTTCCATTTTACACATATAATCAATCAGACATTAACTTTCTCGCAATTTATCTTTTATCTTTTTGCTTTGTACTTTTTGAAGTAGCAATATCAATCACAAAGAATGGAGGTTTGAATTGTGATCCATTTTTAAAATCTTAATACTTGTACATAATTTAAATTAACTCAAGATCAATCTGGGTTGAAATAGAATGTCTAGAACGTTCTAGATATGTTAGAAGTAAATAAAATAGATTAGTTCTAAGTGATATATAATCAGTGAGTAAAAAATAAATATACATAAGAATAAGAAGATCACGTAAAGATGTATCATAATTCACCCAAGGTGGGCTACGTTCTGTCCTCACAATCTGTGAGATTTTCCACTAATGTACTTAACACCAAAACATTGAGTTTTCGCAATATCTTTCTTAATCACCCTTGATCAATTACAACTTTCACCTTTCATTCTTGAAAGAAATTTTACCGTCAACTTTCACTTCAGAAATGATTTTTACCAGTACCTTTCATTAACTGAAAATAACTTTTACAACACACTCAATCTAACTTAACAGATATACTTGAATTACAAATAATGTATATGATAAAAGTGTTTAGGTTCTAAAAGCTACTCAACCCTTGTTTGAGATTAATTATCAACAAGAACTCAGTAAGATGATCGTTGCATATAATGAGAGAGCTATAATTTTGCTAGAGAGAAGAGTTTTGTTACTTGAGTATGAATGATCAAGTGTAGATTGATTGCCTTTAATAGAGAGGTTCGAAAAACTAATATGAGATTTAATATAGCTGTTAGAAACACTAGATGGCTGACAGTCTTGACTAAAGTTTATTTAGCACATGTTTTATTCTGTCTAGAATATTCTGGACTTGACCACTGATCTAAATAGTTTTGATACTCTTAACTTGTAGTTTGGAATGTGAAGAGTGATCTATCTTGACTTTGTCTTTAATAGGAAACATTTAAAATGTTATTCTGATCATTCTCAAGTTCACTTTGTTCTTGATCTTGAAGATTCTTTCAAGAACAACTTTAAGCAATATGTAAGACATGATATGGACACTAATGTTCTTGATTTCTTTCACAAAGAGACACGTGATCTTTGCATGAATGTATTTAATCATCTATCTTTGAATAAATCACTCAAAAACATAAGTTAAATAGCAATATGATCAAAATCATAATTAGTGATCAATTAATTGTTTGTCTATCCTCAAATCACTTAATTCACGATTTTGTCTCAACACTTATACTTTTATATTCATTATTTTAGTAGCTTTTAAAAAATTTATTCAATACTTAACAATCATTAGAACAGTTAAGGAACCCACAATTAAGAGATATAGTTCCTTGTTTGACATAATTATTTTAAGCAAAAAGATAATCACTATTGAGAGTTATTAGCCAAATCATTGGCTAACTTTTAGTTTATACAAAAAATTTGGCATGTCCAATGAAATATAATGTGAAAATTTCAAAACTAGAGCAAAACAATGTTTGTTGTCTAATGACAATAAGAGAACGACGCTACGTGAATTTTTTTACAACACAAACTTCTCTCAAACAGCTCTGACCCTCAGACTTTGAACTACATCTCGCAACATTTTAAAATAAGAGTATTTGGGAAACTAGAGGAATCCAATACAAGCTTAAAACATTTTTTATTGGTGCATCTTGTAATAAAGAACTAAAATGTGTGTGTGTATATATATACAAACTTTTAGTTATTTTAGTTTGACGAAAAAAGAGAAAATGGTATATGTATCATTGATGTAAACTAATTTTATACCAAGGTCTAATGAGAATTGATGATTTTGCCTAATCACCTCTCTTTTGAAACTAATTGATAAAATAGACTATTCCCATTGAATTTAGTAGAAGTCCCAAAATTTAGATTTTCAACACCTAATATATCTCTTAAACGAAAGCATTTGTGTGTGGATGGCTACTCAACATCATCCTGATGAAATCTTTACATTTCTTGAAGTGTAAATTAATTTTACACTAACGGTCTACAACTATTAAACTCAATAGAAAAAAAAATTATTGTAAAAAAATAAATACAAATTAATATGATAAAAATAAGGAAAAATTGCATCGACTTCCCTTAAGGTTTCTTTAAATGGCATTTACACTTCCTCTAATTTTCAAAATGCATTTACCTTCTCTAAATTCACTAAAAAGATTTATGTCAAACACGTTTTTTCCGCCACACTTATTCTTTATTTGTCATTTACTAATAATACAATAGATTGCACACTTGTGCAATTTAGAAACAAAATTATGTATTTCAAATTACATATATCAAATATATGATCGTACATTTGCAAATTAAAGTGAAAACTTTAATCCTGTTATATTGTAAACAACATAAAAAAAATGTCTAATGCAGTTTTTTTAATAAATACAAAGAAAATAAATATATTGTGAAAACTATAGGGCGTGTAAATGTTACGTAAAGAGACTTGAGGGAAGACCAATAGAATTTTGCATAAAAATAATCGTTAACAATTATGTATCTATTATGAATCTGACTTTAAATGTATTAGTACAAAATATGTTTTTAAGTGTGAAATATCTAACTATATAAATAGACTTTTATTGAGTTAGACTTCAAAATATCGTAAGATTTGTTAAAGTACTTCAAATGCTTAGTTCTAACCGTAACCATGTGTTCAAAGTCCTATTTATTAAATTAAATATAATATAAAAATGTATTTATAAATGAGAAATAAGTAAATTTTGCATAATTGAGTCATCCCAACCATTATTTTAAGAGTCTCGACTCAGCCATTTATGAAAGCAATAACAGCCTAATTTGATATGAAGCTTCGTAGAGAAAATGCGTCACTAGTTGTCGAGTATGATTACAACTTTACACATTTTTCACGATCAATCTCATATTTTAGTTAGATATCTTTTTAATCTACCAATTTTCAGTTTTTATTTCTTTAAATTTTTTTTAAAATTTTGATTTTTTTAAATTTTAAATTATTAATTTTAGTTTTTTTTAAATAAAAAACGTATTATTGTTAAAATTTTAAAATATAATTAAATTAATAATTTATCTATTTAATATTTAATTTAACAATTTAATCTTTAATTTAAAATTATAAATAAATTAATAAAAATTTAAAATTAAATTATTAAATTATTAAATTATTAAAGTAATGATATGTTAAATTATTATCAATAATATATTATTAAAAAAAGTAATTTGCAACATACGGTATAAACTTTTGTTAAAAATATTAATTAAAATTAGTAACAAAAAATTTTAAAAAAATTCAAAATTTGTTCTCTGAGAAATTAAAAATAGAAATCGATGTATTTTAAAATAATTAAGGATATATTTAATCGGAAAAAAAAAGACTTAAAAAAGGAAGTAAAGTAAACTATTAGAGATCCAATGTAAAGTGCTTCGCAGCCACTAAAGCTCTGTTGGAAGGTTCATGGTAAGAAGGCTTCCCCTTCGTGTGCACCCTAAACGAAGTCATCAATCCACTTCACGTGCGAATGGCTTTTAAGAATAATAACGAAGGAAAGGGAGATAACATTTTTTTTGTAAGCGAAAATCCACATAATACTTTTCAAGGCTAAAACAAATTCTAAAACTTGAAAGAAAAAAAATATTCTAAGACATTGATAAAAATAAGTAGATGTTTTTTTAATATTAATGTTGACAGTAAATTTTATCCCGCTAATGAGTAATTTCACGATGAATTTAAATTAAATCTTTAAGTTTATTGCGTAAAATTTAAGTTTATAAATAGAAACACGTAAACATTGATGCGAATGTGCGTAACATTTGAGTCTTTAAGGGCATGTGTCCTCCAAAACATTTGTAATGCTTTCAGCAAATTTATATTCAAAGGTCCAAAAATCTTTAAATTCAGCGTAATATTGTAAAGAGTTTTGAATCTGAGATTAATATGTTTCTTTAATATATAGAGAACGGTGAATAATAATTTGATATGGAATGAAGGGTTAATATGTTTTTATTTTATTTTTTAATATGGAGAGTTGTGAATAATATTCTTTCTACTCTCAAATATAAGAAAAATTGACTACAAAAACTTAATTTATTTGACATGATTAATAATTTTTCTTATATGAAGAGAATTGTGCATAATCATATGGACAAGTAAATAACTATTTTTAGTATGGAAAGGAAAGTCAAGGATAGTATAAAGAGTTTGGTTAACTCGAATTTGGTGAATTTTTTATCTGATTTTAATATTTGATCAAACTAATTTTTAAATTTTAATTTGTTTTTTATTTCGATTAAATTTGATAAATTATAAGTTCAATAAAAATCTGACAAAATAAAGAAAGGTTAAGTTGGTTTCAGGACAAAATGTAAGTAATTCTTAAATGTCTTTTTTTTAAAAATAAACATAAAATAAATCATAATAAATCATCTCTGAATATCTCTTATCAATTAATTTAAAAATAGTAAAGCATAACATTGTTTTGTAAATTTTAAATTTAATTGATATTTTTTTAACAAAAATAACTCAATAATAACATAAAATAATTATTTATTTTTAAAATAATTTAAAATGAGACGTATAATATGAATGATAACCCTTATAATGCAAAAGATAACACCATCATTTTTCTATCTTATTTATATTTTTTCATTAATTTTAAAATTTTTGAAACCGAGTGAGGTTGAACCTATTATTCACTGGTTTTGTACTCATCCCTAAGACCCTAAGCACAAGAATAGGTGCCAGTGATACAAATATTTTATGTCAATCATAAAGCTAATTAAGCTAAGCTTGGTGATCATATTTACATAAGTATTACATCTACTATCTCGAAGTTAATTAGCTTATTAATTTTTATAGTTATTAATACTACTGTAAATCAATGAGTGAATTAGGGAATTATAAATTGTTGTCTATAATTGAGACAAAAGCTGTCTAGCTCCTCTCACACATTGCCGAATTTGTTCAGAGTAAAATATCGATGAAGAAATATCCTCTCAGAAAAACTTGAAAATGGCAGGCTCCCATTAATGATAATTTGATGTAACACTGACCTAGATATAGATACGTGTCGATCCCTTCCAGCTTTTTTGTTTGCAATATCCATTAAAAACAAGCACCACATGGTTGTGTGTGCTGGTATTTTCTTTTTGCTTAAAATTATGCTTGTTTTATTTTTCTCATAACTATGATTGTTTTATAATACTAGCTAGTGACGAATCATAATTCATACCCTATATATATATATATTTATAAAAGTTTTATTTTTTTTTTTAAAATTGAATTTATATTTATAATTTTTAATATAATCTGAAATAATTATTATTTAACTTAGTTAATAACATTATATATAAAGTGAACAAAATGTGACGTGTCAAGAAAGTTGTTGAAACATTTTTGATAAAATAACACCTAGAAAGGCAATATGTTGGTGTGTGGTTAAACGCGCTGCATTTTTTTTTTTTTAATTTTTTTTATTTCGAGTTAAACGCGTTGCATCTGCATCTCTCACTCAAGACACTCAATGACCATTTAAGTTCCCACCGAACACTTCTCTTTTCTTTAAAATTAAATCACAATACTTCACCAAAAAAAAAAATGCTTCACCAAACGTTTATGTAAAGATAATTTTATGACAATTCCTACTATATTTTTTTTTTAATTAATAGATGTGTTATTTTTTTCTACATCAGTATCTTAATGTATGTCAATATATTTATCTTTTTAATTTAATATTTTTTAAATTTAATATATGATTAAAATCATTATCAACTTAAAAGTTTGAAATTCGTTCTCCTTTCTTTTAAGAAATCGCTCAACCACTAAGAAAAATTGTTCTACTCCGTCCTTGTATAATTCATGCGTGTTTGTATTGATGTCGTCTTGATGTCATCGACTACACACCGTTACGTCGTGCTCAGATTCTTCTTTAATTCTTAATGAATTGACAACATAGATAAACGATACAAAACGGAGGAGAGACGGTGAAGAAAAGCATATAGACGGTTCAACGGAGAGATGATGGATGGAGAAAAGAAACTTGATTAATAAATAAATATTAATTATTTTAAAATAAAACAAAAATTTAAAACTTCAAAATTAGTGATATTAAATTAAAAATATTATTAAACTACTTATAGATAACATATAATTAGACTATTAGTGATTTAATTTAATAATATTAAAATATATCAATTTTCAATTATACAATAAAATTCTCCAAATTTTATAATAAAATTATAATATTATTTAATTTATTATATAAAAACAACTTTTTTAAAAACAGCCAATATAATTATTTAGTAATTTGTTAATGTTATTATGCAGAAGATGGAGATGAAACTAAGAAATAGTTTTCTATTGCTCTACCTCACTCAAATTATTGAATCAAACTTATGAGTTTGATTAATAGAAGAAAAAGAAAAACAAGGAAATATGTTTTGGGATTGAGAGAGCATGGTATTATTGGACTTTATTTATGGGTTTGTTGTTAGACCATAAGCGGTAGGTACTTAAGAAGGAGTAGCCACATACACATAACACATGTGTGATAGAGATAAAGAGAGAGAGTGAGAGAGCATCTGCAGGTTGATATATACTATACTATACTCGGTTTAGTAGTACAGCTATATAGCTTCCATTTAGGAGACAGCTTGACGGCTTGGGATTCCAATATAAATGTTACCACCCCAGCTGCTGCTAATTAAAATCTGGGATGAGAGGGAATCTCAATTTTCAACATTATATACATAATAATAATCACTTCATTTTTGAGGAAAATATCAAGTACCAGACAAAAGGAAAATAATTCATTGCCCAAAAATGAATGTGTAATAGGCATGAATACCCCGTGTTCAGTCTGTGACCCAAACAGATACTATTTCCGGGTAATTCCAAATAGACGGGGCCAATTTCCTCTTCTACGCTTTACCATTCATTACTACTATTATTTTTACTGCACTTTTCCCATTTTCTACTACTTGCTATCATAACATACAAATTCCATTCAAACGCCATATTATTAAGCTTTAACTAATTTCAAATTCATTTTAGGAGAAAAAAGGTTACAAGTGGGACTTTACTAGCTATTACATATTATTATTATTATTATATATTATTGCTGTTGTTGCAAGGGACGCTCCTCCATTAACTAATTTCTTCTTCGAAATATATATTAATTAGCCATGCAAATTAATTAATTAAATAATTAATTAATTCAACCGGAATGCATGCTCCTAGTTGCTAGCTAGATAGATACACATTGCTTGCACACACTACCCGCTGCTGAAAAACATTGAGCTTGAAGTTGTTGAAGGACTTGTGCTTTGGTATGGCCTTTGTCTAAAATAATCCGGCGGCGACACCGCCACCGTCACCGACGATGAAGATTGGGTTCCCGACTCCGGCGGGGATCCTTCAGAAATATACAAAAACAAAATAAATCTTTATTATTCTTCAAAAACAAAAAATATAAAAGAAAACATGGTTATGATAAGTGACTCCTTTATTCTTGGTTAAATAATATAAATTAATTTTGGTTATCAAATAACAATAATGAATTAAAAATATATATTAGAAGATGAAAGAGTACGTATAGTAATAATTATGAATTACTTGCAGGAATTTCCAAAGTATTGTGAGATTTGTGAATATCTTGAGTATTTGGGTGCTGAGTTTTTCTTCTGCGACGATTATGATCAGCTAATCTCTTCCTGCAGCTACGTTTTCCATTATCAAACTCAGAAAGAAGATGAAACCTGCATGTAAAAAAAAATTAATATTAAAATTTGTTGGGACACAATGTAGCAGCTAACTAGGTGTTTGTTTGGAATGGTACTAACTAAAAGCAGCAAAACAATGCAGTACGTATATAGTATAACTGAAAGGAAAACAAACATAGTATACTATAGTATAGTATGTTTTAATATGGGACACAAATGCCCTCGGGATTTCCCCATGTACGGTCAACTCAATCATTGTCAACGCTCCCCCCAAGGGCACTTTCGTCTTTTTCAAACCCCAACGTTCTCCCCTAGCCTCTAACCTTACAAACAAAACAACGCTTTGTTCTGCTTCTTTGCCTTAATTCAATCCAATGCACGTCCAAACCCAAATGATAATACACATCTATATCAAGGATCTTTCCGTCTTTTTGAAAGTTCTAATTAGTTTAAATCTAACTGAAATTAATTAAACCAGTTTTGTTTAATTGCACTGCTAGTCTAAGAAGCTAAGACAAAAACAGCATAAGGATAATGAAAATAGACGGAAATGCCCTTGGAGTTAGTAAGTGGAGGTGAGCTCAATGATTGGGTTTTAGAGGGGCATACATGTCATTTAAAGGGAAACAAATAAAGCCTTAACCATAACCTGCTGCATTGCTGGCAGAATCGCTGAGTCAACCCAGCAGCGATGACGGTGGCCGCCTTGGAGTGAAACTCGCAGACCTTGTGTCGGCGGTGGTAGTGCTTGGCCTGAGACAGATCAGCATTGCATCCTTCGGCCTGACACCTTGGGGAGTTGGAGGAAGCAGAAGAACCCGGTTCAGGTGGTCTGGAACGGCGGTAGAGGCGGGTGACGAAGTCGTCTTCAGAAGAAGAAAAGTAGGTGCGGCCGCCTAAGTTGAGTCCAATTCTGGAGCCGACGAAGTCCATGGGCCTTCCAACGTCTTCAGATTTTGGGACGAGGAGGAGTCCAGGGCCACAGTTATGTGTGTTTACATGAGGGAGTGGGTCGAGGGAGAGCATGGAAGGAGGTGGTGGTGGTTGTGGTGGAGGGTAGGTGTTTGTTGAGGACGCGGCTTGGTAAGCGCGTGGGTCAAAGAAAGGGTGATGCATATGGTGCTGTGGTTGTGGGCTAAAGTGGTGGTGGTGGTGGTTGTGAGTGAAATCAGTTGTGTTTATGTTGATGTTGTTGGGTCCAGATGGGGGGTGTAGGTAGTTGTCGGATAACATGGTTTGAGAAGTGTAGTGGTCGAATAATTGACGGTGAGCTTGATCGGAGGCTGCTGCGGCGGAGGCGTCTTCATTTCCGGTAAGCATTATGTTAGACGGGTTTCCCCATTCGTAGTCCAACATGTTTGTTGTTTATCTCTCTAAAGTACTACCTGTGAAAATCAGGTTACACAAGAATGAGTGAGTGAGCGAGTAAGTAAGAAGAAGAAAAAGAATGAGTGAAGTGAAGATATGATTGAAAATAAATATATACCAATAAGATAACCCTAGGCTAGGCAAGAGAAATTATGAGGGGAGGGGAGGGGGTGTATCAATCTGAGTTTCTTTGTTTCAGAAACGAGACCAGACTGTAATGTAAATGTAATGTAATATAATAGCGTGAACATTAAGTCTATTCTCTCTCTCTCTTTCTTTTCTTTGTTTGTTTCGCTCTGCTTAAATGGATGTGCGCTTAAAAGATCTCACTTTCACCCTAAAAAAGCTGAACCCTTTTGTCCCGTTCCCCATCTCTCTCTCTCTCTCTCACTCTACCAATCAAAAACTTACTTTCTCTCTCTCTCTCAATAGGTAAGTTAGTGAGTGAGAGTGCAAGTGTGAGTGTGAGTTTGAGGGAAACTCAGCTTATGAGGCGGCTTCTGCAGACAGTGGGTAATTGGTGGTGGGTGGGTGATCTGTACTCTCTATGTTTTTGCTTTCCAGACTTCCTCGGAAATTACCATTTCACCTCCCTTTTATTTTCTATTTTCATTTTCATTTTACTCTTTTTTTATATCTTATTGCTACGTCTACATATTATCCATCATTTTTTTTCTCTTTTACTTTTTACTATCACTTTCCTCTCAAATTCTACTCCTTAGATAAAAACATTGTTTTTAAAATTACATCAATTGTACAATTGCTTCATTCCAAAACCAACGTTTGCTAATTGGTTTCATCTTGATTGTAACACAATTTAATTCATTTACATTTGGTTTAACCAAATTCACTATTTATTTACTCAATTTTTTTAATTTACAATTTTTTTAATTATCGTAATTTAACCGGCTAAATTATGCCCAATTCAACCATAATTTAACTTATGCCCAAAGAATACGTCATTGTGTTGCGCCATCAAAGTGTCAAAAAGATATTGATGTATTTTGTTTCACCATTAGCAAAAAAAGGACTAAATATCCCTGTATTAAAAAAAAAAAGCACAATAGAGAGATTCAAATTGATAAAATGTGATTGTGTAAAACTTTTTTTATTGTATTCTTTATATATTTTAATAAAATATTATTTATTTAATATTTAAAAATAAATGTAATGTTTAACATAATTATATCTTATTTAAACCTAATTAACATAAAAGATGTATTATGTCGGGTATTTATGAAAACACTATACTTCTAGATTGGTGGTACCACTTAATTGTTCAGAGGAAAAAACATAGAAATTAAGAAATATAATCATGATACAATAATATAAAGTGAAAAGTTTCAAAATCAAAGAAAATTATGGTTATTGGATGATGATAACAAGAGATTAATTGGATTATGTAAATTTTTGTTAATATAAATTTTTCTCAAACACTCCATAGTCTCAGTATACTCGCAATCTGATAAACAAATACACGATCTACATGTCACAAAAATTTAAAACAAGAGTATAAGGATTTTGTTTGGTAAAATGGATGTGAGGAGATGTGGATTTTAATGGAGGGGGGATAAGGAGAAAAAAATAGTAGATATGTGTTTTGTTTAAAAGACAAGACGACATAGGAGTGGAAAAGAATTTCAATTAAAATCATGTTTGGTTGAAGAAGAGAATAACTATTTTAAATGATTAATTATGTGTATTTAGCCATCACCTTTCATCTCTCTTCCAAATCGGAGAGAGAAAACTAAGGATATTAGGTGGAATTTTTCTCCACTCTCCTCCAATTTCTGCTTAAAAACAAAACCAAACACGTATTATTTAAAATGTTTCCCTATCTCCCTCTTCTCCCCATCTAGCCCAGACCAAACATACATTAAGTGAAAAGAACCAAATCGCATACAAATTTAAAATATTTATGAGAGGTAAATAGTGGTCTCCTACTTTCTTTGCTCTATTTTATATGTTTGGTTTTGTATAATATTGGATTCCTTTTTTAGTCATGTCTGAGATTTCAATTTCTCTATAATTGGGGACACCAAGAGTAAAAATAGTTAATGTTACACGATCAATAAAAGATTTTAACATTATATTTTTATTTAAAATCTTAACTCATTTTTATGAGAACAATCAACACATTGTGATATTAAATACACGCTTAATAAATTTTTATTTATTAAACAAAATATATCAACTTTTTGTTGATACATAGTCAAAAGGATTACATTATATTCTGACTCATTGAATTTAGTTTGAATAATTCTCATGTTGATAAAAGAAATACAAATTATTTAATAATTTTAAAAATATACATTTATTTTTTTAAAAAAAGTGAGTATATCTAAATGTGTGTATCCTATTAGTTGAGTATGAATATTAAAGGAGGCAATAATTTAAAAGACCCAACCGGGCTGCCCTGGTTTAATTTAGTGTGAAATAAGTAAGAGAGGGGGGGAAAGCAGCATAAAAGAAGTGTTGGGTATAGAAAAGAAGGGTAGTATAGGTAGCAGCAGGGCAGTAATTAATTAGCAATGTGATAACTAGAGAAGGAAAAAAATAAAAGAAAGAAAGGACAGAAGAGGAAAGAGGTGAGGTGAGAAGGGGTTAATCTGAAGCAGAGAGACATTAAATATTTAGGACCCACCAATCTGTTTTGAGTTTGGTCTGTTTGATCAGTGGTGCCCCCCGGCCAGGTCAGATCAGATCATGAATCGTCATGATTAATAATTCATATTTTATTTTCTCATTGCTTAATTGAATTTTCGCTTTCTTGCTTTTCACAAAACCCACCCCTTTATTTCGTTTTTGAACTTTTGAAAAGGACTTTCTATAACAAGTGCAACTGCTTCTGTTTCATTATTTCAGTGTAAATGCCTTTGGTGTATTTGCATTCAACTTTCAACCCCATGTGATCGTTCTTCTTAACAACCCACACTTAATTTATGCATAAAACCCATTAGGCCTGGCTACCTTCTCTTAAATTTTTTCTTAATTATTCTAACTCACTTCTTCAATTCATAGCCTTTTTTTTTATAGGTTACATAAATATCATATCCCAGCTCTCTTTTATAGACTATGTGTGAAACAAAATACTTTTCCTAAAAAACATAGTAATGTGTCAAATAAATAAATTTAATATGTCAAAATATTAACTTCTTAATCATGAATGATTAGAAAAATTAACTTAATGAAGAATATTAATTGGAATGAAAAAAAAATTTAATATACACTTATTATTCTCAATAACTATAAATCACATGCACATTTGATATCTCTGTATCTGACGTGCGTCTTTGTATAACATCCGTACGTCACGCCTCGATAATTTTGTTATGTGTTTTGAAATACATTTTTTTATGTCACCACTTGAATACATCTACTAGAGTTAAAGATGCACGTGACAGAATAATATTAATCGTCAAAAAGTTAAAGATATTAAATTTGATTATATAATTTTTTATTTTTCACGACAATAAATAGGTGAATGATAGTGATTCAATTAAATTGCTCAAAAATTTGATTTTCAATTTTGTATAAATAATATCCATATTACTAACGAAGGTTGAGTTTGACAGAAGATGATAAACTCTCGCAATATAGTAAATCTATATTCAAATTTTTATTGAAAAAATATACACATTTAATGCCCGACGTACTTTTAATATGATTGTCTCTGGTAAAAGTAATTTATAAGAAACTAAAAAAACATTTTATTTTATTTATATAATTATAAAATATCAGTATCAATCTCCATAAATAAATAGAATCATCTCCAATAAAAGTAATTTATAAAAAAACTATAAATAAATAAATAATATTCATATTTTATTTAATTATAATGTATGAGTATGAATGTCCTATATTTTTATTTAATTACATTGTTCTAGTACATGTCTATGTCCTGTTAGATTTATGTGTCGGATTATTTGCTTCATAGATTAAACTATTATCCTTGAACTTGAAATTCTCTAAAACTTGACTGATTTATGCACAACCTCCAATGAGCAAAAGCATGAGAGATGAATGAGTTGCCGTTTACCTTTCAGGATTAAGCAAGCGGCTGCTTTGTATTGAACAGTAATAATCTCTCTGCACTTGATTTTGTACAAAATATATATTATATGGATCAGTACTAAATATGCATGGTCAGTTCATGTTATACAACTCCATGCAGGTCAAGCTGCTAAATGCAACAAACAGAATATGTATCATGTCAATTACTATATTGTAATAGTTAATATATAGTACTAACAAAAACATATATTATTATTCTCCCTCACACTCACACACTGATCATTTCATGAGTACAATTTGATTGGAGGACATTTTTGAATTGAACTAGTATATATAATTCAAAAGGAAATCCTAGCTAATTATTAAACTGAAAAACCATATACTAGTTATTATGTTGTAATAATGTGTATAAGAGAGAGAAGATGTTGAACGTGTCCAACAAACAATCATTAATGGAGCAGCTTGTGTTGTGTGGACGTGGTTTGAATCTTGTGGTGATCATGCTTCCACATTAAAGAAGAAATAGAGTGTCATTTCATCTAAATTCTAAATAGTCAAATTTTGGGCCCCTCTTGGGACTATAAAACACTACGCGAGCCGAAATAATCACGTGGCATCATCGATTTCAATATATAAGTTAACACTTCCAAAAACACTAACACTTCTTCTACTTAATTTAAATTAGGTCTTCAATTTCTTTTAAGTGATTAATGAGATCAATATACACTCAATCTAAATCAATTTTACAATGAAGACAACTTAATCTTGGAGATGTTCATTTGACTTGACAAAATTTGAATGATAACCTTCCAATTAAGAAGAAATTTCTTCATAAAAATATAATGTTGGAGTCTTTTGTTATAGATGTGATTTGACCGAAGAAAATATTGACCACATATCTAAGGACTCCATTTGGTTAAAATAAATTTGATTTCAATCTCATTTGAAGGTTCGTTTTGAAGGCTTCAAATTTACTAGTTTGAAAATGCATGTGAAAACAAATTTTGTCTTATCTCTATGTTGTGGTATTTGAAATGCTAGAAACGAAGCCAATTTTAAAGGATTTTTTGTGTGAAGTCTGAAACAACTCATAAAGCTTAGAGTGTGTTGAAGACCACAAGAATATGTTGAACCGTCATGTGTTAAATTCTCAAACACAATTCTCTATTCACCATCCTCTATAGGTCTCCCCCTACAACCCCATTTAAATTCTTAAATGTTGGAGTAATTATTTGTGATATTAATGGCTTGGTGATGGTTGCAACCACTTGATATTTTGAGTTATTTTCATATTATGATATTGCAGAAGTTTTTGGTTTGAAACTAGCTAGTTCTTTAGTTTACTCTTGACATTGGATTGAGGTACGTTGTCTTTGAAGGGTGCTTTTTTAATGCGGTCCGAGAAATGCACGTCGAACTTAAATGTTTATTCTATTTTGATTTGGTGATCGTTGATTGTCTAAAGAACGACATTCATTCATTCAAATAGTATAATACATTAATTGAGAATAATACAAATTTAAAATCGTTAAAATTGAAAAGGATGAATAAGTCAACACTGAAGTTAGTAGAATAAAGCGACAAAATGTCTATGAAAACTACAAATATGACAAAATTGAAGTATTTCACGTTTTCGTGTCTCTGGATTTATAACGTTAATGATGATGAAGTCATTGATTGAATTCACTTTGAATAAGAGTTAATTTGTCTACTTTATCAATAAAAACAATAAAAATTATAAAATTGTATTTGATTATTTTAATAAATTAGTTATTTACTTGTTAAATAAAGATCAAATATATTATCAATAAAATTGATTGAGTGAATGATAAAATTGGAAGAAGGATAAATAGGATGGGTATAGATATTTTGAAAAATTCCGTTATTTAATTGATAAAAAAGGAAAACTTAAATTCTAAATAAATTAGTTTAAATAAAAGATAAAAATGTGGAAAAAAAAAGTCACAAAAACTTGTAGTTCAATTGAGATTGTGCTTGAGCATTGAGCAAGTTGCTGCTGACATAAAAGTATTTGTGATTCGAAAAAGTATTAAAACTGTGGTGTGGCAGATGTCTCTGTATATTACCCACTTGAATTGGTTTAATCCATATATATTATCAATGTCTGTTGGGTGTTGTCTACATCTTTATCCGTAGTTTGTAAGTTAATTATTATATGCAATTATTCTTTTGTCCTTTTGATCACATTTCATTTTAAAACAGACGGTAGTAACACTGTAACATAATATAGGATAAGCCTAACCAATCAATTGGAGTCAATCTAAAGATTAAATTAATTCACCTAAAGTGCAGCCAAAAAAAGAAGAGAACAAGATCAAATAAAAGGAAAAGGTTGAGTAAGTTGGTTTCCCTTTTGCCATTATTCACAACTTCCCCTTTGCAACACTATATATTACGTCAATGATATTAATTAATTTCCAATCAACTTTTAATTTGTACTACCAATTTTCCCTTGTATGCTTTTGGTTCTCCTAAAGTGAAAATATCAATATTAATAATATAATTACTTATGATTAATTATGAAATTATAAATAATATTAGTTATTTAATAATCAATAGTTGATATTACTTAATTTATTTTTTAAAGGGATTGTTCACTTCAGAGTTGTTAAATTCTAACCGAATTCTGAATGTCAAATCAGATAATTAATTAGCTTAGTTTAGGTTATTAATTAATTCTTTTAATTATACCGATTAAATTAATTAATGGGAGAGGGATATATACAAGCAAAATATTAATTGTTACTAAGTGAGGTTAATTAAAAATATACTAGTTGGTTAAAATGGTGGAGCCAGAGTTAAGTGGTACTTTATAAACGTTTATGTGGAAAGTAGTTATAAAAGGAACCTTCCGTGGGCTGAATCACACGTTTCATCTTACAATATTGTTTGATCTCTTTGAGAAGACAGAAAATGACCCCTAACACAATGTGTGTAGTCTTGGTGTTGGACATAGATACTGTATTTAATTTTACATTCATATGGTAAGAAAATATATAACAGCTTCGACAAAAGGCTGGTAATCAGTAATCTTATTGATGTTAGGAAAAAGTATACCTCACCTGAATTTTGTTTGCCAAATCTCTTTTAATAGAAACAATTCCAATTTGTTCAATTAATTTTCCTATTTTATCTTTTTTTTTCTTGCTGTTTTTCTTATTATTAAAAAAATTGAATTATAGATAAAATAAATTGTCTTCAATATTATTGTTAGGTGTTAAATATGTTAAAATTATATATGTTTTAATATAAAAAAAGTGTTACTTATTACGAACCAACAATTCACAAAACTCACCAATGCCAAAGTGTCAATTTTTTTATATGATAGAAAAAAATACTCTTCATATTTGACGAACAAGGATGGTACAACATATATCTGGGTTAAAAGTGAACTTTAACGGGAGACCTTTTAAAGTCTATAAAAATATCTTTTGTAGAATTACTAAAATTCTTTTATCAAAAAATGTTTTTTAGATACTTAAAATACAAAATGATGTATTAAATTAATATAATTGATTTTATATAATATTTCTTTTTCAATTGATAATAAAGTCAATTGATTTAATATTTGTTGAGACAATATTAATTTTAATTAAGATTTTATTAGTTTTAGTTATGAAAATATTAGAATGTGATGTCTTTATTATTAAGTAAAGTCTTATTTTTGAGACATTTTTATCAAGCAAAAGTTTTTATTTTTTAGAGGCATAAATGAGGGCATAAATGAATTTCGTGGCTTTATGAGACCAACTTTGTTGATGAAAAAATGGGAGATAGACAAATGTAAACCAATTGAATTTCTTCATAAGAAGCTTTGAATGACAATTATGATGGTAGTTTTGGCGAAAATTACCAATAAAAATAAAATTAATTGATTGAATGAACTATATATGAAGAGACAAAAAAGACGAGATATTGAGAGAAGAACAATTGAAAAGAGAATAAATAAAGGATATATAAAAATTAACAAGAGTTAATTTATATATTTAATATTTTAATATTTTACGTAAAAATGTGACGTGAAAGTTTTTTTTAATTTAGATCATTAGTTTATTATTGTTATTGGACTATTCACATGGAGTCTCCAAAATTCCCACCAACGAATCTCATATTTCTCTAGGAACCTATTTTTCCATATTAGTTATGATTTATAATCAAAATTAACATCTTTCGTCTAGCAATTTGCAATTGAAACACTTTTAGTTAATTTATTTGAGCCATTCATTTTGAATATAATAGTATATCTTACGATGAGAGGACATTAAAGCAGCAGTGCATGATTGATTAACTTTTAACCATTTGCATGTTAGAAGGCTTAGCTATGAAAGTGCATGTAATTTGGGAAATGATCAAATGGGTGTATGGACGAAAGAGCATGAGAGTCCAAAATGAGTAGGGCAGTGGCAGATGAAGAGAAGGAGAGAAAAATAATTCCAATGAAGAAAAGGCTGACATAGATGTTGACTTTCTATCTATATGATAGTATGTCGATATGTGCATTTTTATATCAAATATTTTACACAATTTTGCTTTTTGAGTGAAAAGTGACTTTGGGTTTAAAGAAACGCTTGGGCTCAAACTTCGTTACATTTACATGTGAGCCCAATGTGAAACCAAACATAAACTGACTGAGAGTTGTTTTTGAATAGTCAACATGTGCTTGCTGCCAGCAACTATGTTCTCAAAAAGTAAATTTTTAATAATATGTTACTTATACTAATTTTTAATAATAATATATTCAGACTAAAATAATATTGTGTTTTATTTATTATTTGTCCGTACAATATATAATTGTAACTATTTCTATAAAAGGTAACATCGAAAAAAAGTAATAAATAATATATTATTGTTATAAGTTAATAAGTAATTTGATATAAATAAATGTTTCAAAGGAGACAAATAATATAATGCGAGTGAAGTGTGTGTATATATATATATAAAACTTATATAAAAATTTTAGAGTATGAAATTTATTTAATAGTAAATATATTATTAATTCCCACAAGTTAAAATTTATATCCACCACTTATCATAAATATGTCCTTATATATTCCTTTTTATTAAAATCATTATGAATTAATTTTCCAGTCGAAAAAAGTCATTATTAACTAATTTTCCAGTCGAAAAATGTCATTATTAACTAATTTTGTATCTCTTTTTCTTTTTTCTTTCCTTTTTATCTCTCTTTCCTACCTCATTCCCACAGATGACATACACACAATCATTTTGACATAATAGGAAAAATCAATTGCCCCGTAAAACATCATCTGCTTGATTGGTGATGAGTAGTCTTTCCATCAAGTGTTGTTGGAATTATTCCAACACTATTTCCAACACTATTTCCCCTACCTACATAGCTTGCTTTCAGGAAACATCTATCTTTGATGAGAGTTCCATTCTTTAAATTGCAATCCCTTCTAGACTTCAAGATAATCAGTTTAATTAAATACCTATAAACTAAATGTTTATTGTCTATTTTTATATGTTTTTCTTATATGCTATCACGAACAATCTCACAAATACTTATGTAAGTAAATAATCTAAAATTAATAATCTAAAATTAATAATCTAAATAGACTCAATAAACATTAATAAATTTTAAAAATTGAAAAATAATTAAATATATTTTATTTCTATAGAGACTGAAGCTATTTGTACAATAATTTTGTAAAAATGAAAAGTTATATTTTTTTTATAAAGATCAAAAATAAAATATTGAACTTTTATAAAATACTACCTTATTTAACCATTCTTTTTATTATTTGAAAGTTTGTTATTGTTTGTACATTCCTTTAAATATTTTTAGATGTTCTGAAAATAAAAAGTTGGCCCTATAAAACATCTATGATGGGTCGCATTCCATGGTAGACTTGTAAAGTCTAGTCCACTTTCATCTCTATTTCTCTTACGAAATTTTACTCTACATCTCTATAAATATATTTTTATTTTATATTTTAAAAAAAAATTTATTTTTATTTAACAAATAATTACCATATTTTAAAAAAAAATTAAAAACAAATCGGTATATTAATTTTTTTCTTTTTAAGAACACAAATTATTAAAGTATATATTGAAAAACTTAATTTAAATTTTTCGCTACATAAATATATTCCAAAAAATTTAAAATTTGAGTTTTATGAAACACAAAAATATTTCAAAAAATTTAAAACTCTAAATAATTTGAAATATGTTTGTGTTTTGAAAAACTTAATTTCAATTTTTTTGAAATACAGTCATTTTTTCAAAAAAAAAATTAACAAAAAAACTTATCAAAAAGTTTATCGGTAAAAAAATATCAAAACAGAAAAATTCTCAAATAGTGTACCGGCAAACATATTTAAAATTTTTTGAAACACAAAAATTTTAAAAAATTTAAACTATAAATTTTTTGAAACACATATGTATTGTGGAAAATTTAAATTAAGTTTTTCGGTATATTTTGTGTTTCAGAAAATTCAAATTTTAATTTTTCCAGAACACAATAAAAAATGGTGGGATGGAACAATTTTTTTCTGATTTTTCTTTTATAAAATATGGAATAGGAGTATAATTTTGCGGTATAGCGTAAAATTATCCTCTCTTTCTCACATTCCATGGTAGACATGCAAAGCCTAGCCCATTTTCATCTCTATCTCTTTTCCCCTTCTCTTATAATCGAATCGGTCACTTACAAATGTAATACTCCGTCCTAAAATATAAACAAAAATAAGGAAAACAAAAATGATATATCAAATGAAAAATTTAAATTACATACATCAATAATTTGAAATAGAGGGAGTATAGTTTTAAAAATTAAATATATTGTTGGTACTTGAGACTTATTTTTTCGGGAAACACCAATTCTCAATAACTATTTCAATTGCTAGTTTATGAAATTAGTTAGTTGGTTAAATTTAATTTGATAGTTGGTTAGACTTAGTTAATTAGTCGGTTAAGTTTGAAATGTGCTTTACAAATAGATATGTTGTATTCATTGTTTTATATTTTTTTAATTATCAATATGAAATATTTTAAGAATCTTTTTATCAAATTTTCAAATTTATTTTTTAATATAAAATTCATTTTCAACAATATGATCATGTTATTTCTAACGGTAATATCGTGTGATTTTATAGTTTATTTGCACGTTGATTTATTTGGTGACAAAATTTCATAAAAGTTCTTTTCTTGTCTGTTAAGTTACGTGCGATTCTATCGTTCATGCATTTCGTGCGACCTTGATTCTGGTATATGATTGCCTTGCTAAAGAGTAATGTGCATGCATGAATTCTTTAATTTCAAATTGATGTTCAAAAGTGCTTCTATAAAAAGATGGTCAAGTAGATATATTGTATTCATTGTTTTATATTTTTTTAATTATCAATATGAAATATTTTTAAGAATTTTTTTATCAACTTTTCAAACTTATTTTTTAATATAAAATTCGTTTTCAACGACATGATTATGTCATTTCTAACGGTAATATCATGTGATTTTATAGTTTATTTGCATGTTGATTTATTTGGTGACAAAATTTAATAAAAGTTCTTTTTTTGTCTATTAAGTTATGTAAGATTCGATCGTTCTTGCAGCCTTGGTTTTGGTATATGATTGCCTTGCTAAAGAGTAATGTGCATGCATGGATTCTTTAATTTCAAATTGATGTTAAAAAGTGCTTCTATAAAAAGATGGTCGGGTAGATATTTTCCTTAGGATCCTAATTAACAAACAGTGAACATGGAAATAATTGCTTGGGAAATTATGGACCATACGCTCCTTAAAAAAATTCTTCTTGTTTTATTTTGTACATTTTTGTTTTGGAAGATCATTAGATACATGTGTGGTCTTCTCAAAGTTGACAAGGAACCAGTCACAGTATTAGTCACCGGTGCTGCAGGCATGTTCATTTTTTTAATACATTTTTTGTGTTCTTAGCTGAATTTTGGCTAATCTTATGAAATAGTATTATGTTTTATATTACCACTCACATATTTTTGTTCCATATTACATTGCAAATAAAGAAGTTGTCTTCATAAACATTAGTTTAAAAATTAATAGAGTAAATTTCTATAATTTTTAAATACATGTTTGATTTTGTAAAAATCAAGGTGGATCACTGTACTTTTGACAATCTCACTGTGAAACAAAACTTGCAATTAATTTATTCATATGTGTGCACGTATTTTTATTACAATCTGAATAATTAATTATATGCACCTTATCATCTATGGTGTACTTGTCTCTTTAGTAGAGCTGAAATTTGATTGGAGTATTACAATTAAACTTCATTGACATGTGCATTTTAATTTTGATTTGATTCAATAACAGGACAAATTGGTTATGCTCTTGTTCCAATGATTGCAAGAGGGTTGATGCTAGGTTCAAATCAGCCTGTAATTTTGCATATGCTTGATATTGAACCAGCAGCAGAGTCCCTTAAAGGGGTGAAGATGGAACTGATTGATGCTGCTTTCCCACTTCTTAGAGGCATGTTTTTTAAGTTAATGTTGAATTAAGCACAACATGATTTTCTTTTATAAATATCTCATAATCAATGTTTTAAAATCCCAACTGAATTGGACGGTTGAACTAGTTGAACTGTCAACCGACACGGTCTATGGTTCGGTTATTTGATCAGTTTGACGGCAGTTTCATCCTGGTTCGATTTTTAAAACATTGTTGATAATATTATTTGTGCATGTAAATGCAATATAGGTGTTGTTGCTACTACGGATGTTGTTGAAGCTTGTAAGGATGTAAACATTGCTGTTATGCTTGGTGGATTCCCAAGAAAGGAAGGAATGGAAAGAAAAGATGTAATGTCTAAAAATGTTTCAATTTACAAGGCTCAAGCTTCAGCTCTAGAACAGCATGCTGCAGCAGATTGTAAAGTAAGAAACATTTAAATCTTGAAAATAATTGGCACTAAGTTACTCCTCTTATTATATATATATTATTGGATTCCAATTATTTGTGAATGTAGGTGCTAGTGGTTGCAAATCCAGCAAACACAAATGCTCTAATATTGAAAGAATTTGCTCCTTCAATCCCTGAGAAAAATATTACCTGTCTTACTAGACTTGATCATAATAGAGCATTAGGCCAAATCTCTGAGAAGCTAAATGTTCATGTTAGTGATGTTAAAAATGTCATCATATGGGGAAATCACTCTTCAACTCAATATCCAGACGTCAACCACGCAGGCGTCGCAACAAGTTACGGCCAGAAGGCTGTCAGAGAATTAGTTGCGGATGATAACTGGTACATCAATCGCCACCACTTTCTAAATAATGTTTTAAATCACGGTCGAGTTGTGACACATGATATTTTAATTACAAAATGAACATGTGAATTTAATTTAATTTAATTTTGGAACTGTGTTATTAGGCTAAATACCGAGTTCATCACAACTGTTCAGCAGCGTGGGGGTGCCATTATCAAAGCCAGGAAACTGTCAAGTGCATTATCAGCAGCAAGTGCTGCTTGTGATCATATACGTGATTGGGTTTTAGGTACACCTAAGGTTGGTTTTTGTTTTATATATATATTTCAAGTACAATTTCAATTATGCTTTGTGCTATAAATAAATTTATTTACATTTAATTTGTTGTATTTCAGGGAACATGGGTATCAATGGGAGTGTATTCTGATGGGTGTTATGGTATCCAACCTGGTCTCATTTATTCTTTGCCTGTTACTTGTGACAAAGGAGAATGGAATATTGTACAAGGTACTTTGTTTTATTCTTATGTACAACATTAATAAATTGGATTTAAGTTTAATACAAGTATTTATGGACAAAAATAAAAATAAAAATATAATATTTGATACTTTGACAGGGTTGAAGATTGATGAATTCTCAAGGGAAAAGATGGACAAAACGGCCCAAGAGCTCATTGAAGAGAAAAAATTGGCTATGTCATGCCTTTAATTGTCTACCCACTTTTACTTACAATCCCTTTGCACATTAATTTGGTTGTTGGAAGCAAAAGACTTTCTTGAACCTAAATAAGTGTGGCGTGGGGGTACAATTTCAATCTTAAAATTGTAATCATATTATTATTATTATTATTATTATTATTATTATTATTATTTTATTTGTATGTTTACGCAAACTATTGTTCATGTATTGCTTCACTTTTAAGGTAGGTTTGGGAGGAAGATTACGTTCTTTTTGAATTTAAACATAGATTAACTCAAACATAAATTTAATTGAAAGAGTTAGTTGTATGGAGGGAGAGAAGATAAATTTTAATCAATTGAAGAGAAGGGAATGAGAGGAGATAATCTATATCCTTTTAATTAAATTTACGTTTGATTTAATGGAACTGAGATTTTAAATGGTTTATAAGTAATTTTATTCTTATTTCCTCCATTTTTAAATCCTCTAATAGGAAGGAGAAACAAAAAGAGTTTTTGCTCATCTTTTTAAAAACATTAATCCAAACAAATATTATTTAAAATATTTTCTCTCCTCTTTCTAATTCTTCGCTTCGCTTCCTTTCTATGATACATAAGTATGGTATCGATACCAGATACTGATACAAGTATGAAATACGGTATTTTAAAAAATACAAAGATATAGGTACTTCATTAAAAAAAACATGATTATTTTTTTACATGATTTAATTAAGAGAGTTACATTGTTCAATTTATAATACAAAATCACAAAAATTTAAAAAAATTATAAATTGTATTCGATTACATCAACAAATAAACCCACATACACAAATGATATTATACTAATATATAAGAAAATAATTAATTTCACTCGCAATAAAATAATGATGAAAAATAGACGTTACAAATATCACTACTAGATAAATACTTTATACGAGTACTTCACTATTTTAAGAGTATCCATATTTTACTTTCCTTTCAACCAAAAGAATAATTAGGGTTTGAATGAAATGAATAGCAATGAAATGGTAAGTGACAATGAGAGAAATTGATATATATATATATATATATATATATATATATATATATATATGTATAAGTAAGGTTTTAAACTAGTAATCTAAGTTGTGGTAAAATATGTGTGAATGTAGTAGAAAAAGACGGAGCTTGTTGGTTGAATAAAAAAAAGACATTATGTTATATGGTGTTTTATGAATTAAAAAAAAGAAATTAAAAGTTGTGTAAAAATGAAAGAGGTACAAGTAGTTGCAATAGAGAGTGGAGCGGAGGAAAGCAGCAGAAGATTCGATCGAAAGGATTGAATTGAGTTATTATTTGATGGCGATGCAATGCAGAACAAGGGCTGCGACTTGGTTGCTACAACATCATCACCAGCTTAGTCGAACCCTTTCTCTCTCCTCCGTGGATCACGATTACGTCATTCCTCTACTCTTCTTTCTTTCTATTCTATTCTATTCAATTCAATTCAATATCTCACTCTCTCTTGACAGGTTTTGGTTGAAGGTAATGGATACTCAAGAATGTCCCTTCTCAACAGACCCTCCTCCCTCAATGCCATCAACACCCAAATGGCTGCTAGACTGCATCAACTTTACACAAGTTGGG
Organism: Cicer yamashitae; assembly: GCA_037974755.1. Taxonomy (NCBI): domain Eukaryota; kingdom Viridiplantae; phylum Streptophyta; class Magnoliopsida; order Fabales; family Fabaceae; genus Cicer; species Cicer yamashitae. The sequence continues at coordinate 56,213,530 of JBBPBQ010000002.1, read as the reverse complement.
AGCATAACCCTGATATCGGTTTTCTCATGCTCAAGGGTACTGGCCGCTCATTCGCTGCTGGTGGAGATATTGTCGCTCTTTACCGTTTTATAAACAAAGGTCAAATTTACCATCGCTTTTCCTTTTCCAAATCTCTGCTTCTAAAATGTATCTATCTTTACACATTCACTATGTTTTCAAATTCGTATTGGACTTTCTCAGATGATTATAGTTATTCCTAAGCATTTCGAAAGTAAACTAACTGTCACTTAGATGAGAATATTGCAATAAACGAATCATTACACAAGCAAAATTTGAATAGGAATACAATGTAGACGGAAAATTGGGGTAGCTCCCATTGTAGAGTATAGAGTAAATCATGAATAACATTTATAGGTAAATGGTATCTTTTTAACTTAATAGACGACAGTAAATTGCGGCACCGACTTATCCATGTAGCCTACCCTACCTAGTGGAAACAGGCTCGGTTGTTGTTCTTGTGGTTCTTTGGCTTTTGGTGTTTTGAAGAGCTTATTAAAGTTCAAATTTGTATATATTTTTCGGAGTTCTGCGTTAGATAAGGGAGGAGAAGAGCATTGTTTTCACAAGTTTTATTTTTTTACATGTTCTGACAATTAAGATCCAGCTACAACTAGTTTTGGTATTTGTATTTTCGCTGCCAAAGTAAAGAATGCTCAAGAGAAACCGGAGGTTGCATCCATAGATTAGGTTTCAGATTATTGTAGCAATTTGGTTTTAGCTATTTTCTTCCGTGTATTTTAAATTTGTCATTTTCTGGTCCATTTTTTTATACAGTTCTGTTAACTTTTCCCTTTCAATTTATGCAGGGAACATAGAAGCCTGTAAAGAATTTTTTAGAACAATTTATAGTTTTATATACCTGCTAGGTACATATTTGAAGCCACATGTGAGTATAGTAGTTGGAGGCTTGTCAATTACTTGTGCTCATTTTATTAGACATATAAGTTTGATATACTCATTTCTGCCGTTTTCTATGAAAAATAATTTATACTTGTGAGTGGTATGTTTGTGCAGGTAGCTCTTCTGAATGGCATTACCATGGGTGGTGGGGCAGGAATTTCTATCCCTGGGACATTCCGAGTTGCAACAGACAAAACTGTATGTAGTATGAAACTTCATATATATGTACACACTAATCCTCTTGCTCATTATTCATGTATTTGCCATTGGGGGATTGTTATTTGTAAGTTAGGACATGGGATTTGTGATTTGGGAATATGTTAATGGGCCTTACATTGTGGCGCAAAATGCTTAAACCGACGTTACTTTTAGTACTATGGAAGCTTATACTATTGGCATTCACTTTGTCTTGCCGATGTAGGACTTTAGGTTATATAGCTTATCACTAAGCAAATGCTATTGGTAGTTTATCCAAGGATAATTGTACAGTGCATATCAAAGTATTTGTTTGCATAATTGCATTGATTGTGAAAACTTCATGGCTTTGGTCTTAAAAGTTTAGCATTCTATTTCAGTGTGTAGGACTTTACTTGCCTTCATGTAGATGATTTATCCTTTCTGCACTATATTTAAATGGTGGATTAGCTCTGGTATTATGTCAAATCATAAATGGGAAGTGGTGGTGGAACAAACAATTAGTAAATTAGAGTTTGGAATTCTGTCCTCTCCTACTTTAACAAGTTTGTCTTCAATTTGGGATGATATGAATTTTAACACTTGCTTGCATATGCCGAGTTCATTATAACTACTAATCACTAATTTGCAGGTTTTTGCTACACCTGAAGTTCTTATTGGATTCCATCCTGATGCTGGAGCATCTTTTTACCTTTCACATCTACCTGGTCATTTAGGTATTGTTATGTGTATACACTGTACATGCCTTGTCTTATGCTTTAAGTTGAAGTTTCAATGCCTCTGCTTGGGAGATTTTATATAACTCATTTTAACAGAGATAATCTTGAAGATATTTAATATTGTACTTGTGTCTGTGCACTTGGAGGGGATAGTAGCAAGTTTTGACAATTTTATATGGTCAAGTTGTTAGAAATTAGAATGCGTCTTTCTAAACAATTTGTGATTATCTTCGTCAGAGATAAGCTCCACTATGATTCATTTTGTTCATGTAAGAGTCTTATTAGTACAATCTGAATCAATTCAAAGATATAATTCCATATTTCAAATGTTTATACATAAACTTGTGCTTCATATACATGTTACTTCATCGTAGAACGATAGTTTTGCCGTTGTGAGGCTATTGATGGTGATCAGTGGTAGCTGTTGGTTCATTTAAACTGGGATTATTACTTCTCTGGAGAAATTTCAGTGATCTTGAGCTGGGTTACAATTCCTTTTAAACAAGATTAGCTCTTCTCCACAAGTCTTGAAGAATAGTTTGGAATCTGGATTCTTCTGGCCGGCACTTCTGTGAATCCCTTTTTGCGCATTTTACTCAATCCCTTTGCTTTAAAAGATTTCTTTTGGACAATCTTATCTGGCTATTCAAGTTCAGAAATGGTGCAACACATTTCTGCATTTCTTGCCAGGCAACTTTCTGTGGAGCTAAATTTATGGTATTTTTTTAGCAGTAGCTCTGGGTATGCGACCAGTTTTGTGGTTCAGATAAACTCAATGAGGCCAAAATTCTGTAGCAATGTGCTTCCTTTGCAATTCTTTGGTGCATTTTTCTGGAGCATATGCACACATCTTTAACAGGGTCTCACTTGGCCTTGAACTTTCTTTTAGGTAGTGCTAGATGAGGTTGTTTTCAGTCATCTTCGAAATGCAAAGGGATTGAACTGTCTTGCTACATTCCTAGGTTTTTTTGTTTTTGTTTTTGTTTTTTGTTTTTGTTCATGAGGATACCTTATCCTTCCCCTGTTCTAATTTTTTTTCTCTCGCATTATACTTATTTTTTCTATACAAAATTTGGGTATAATCAAGGGTGGCTTAAGGTCGGTGTTAGTTATGGTGGAGTCTTGTTTGCTACTTAACATAGCTTGGAATAGTTGTGCAATAACCTGGTCCATCTTCAAATTTTCGTTTATACCTCCCCTCTTTCTCTCTCACACACATTTTATAAGTTCTTAGAATTATTCGAATCCTAAACAGTAATGAAATAAACGGTCATTTTCTGAACTGTTATTCTTACTTCCATTGAGTTAAAATGTTATGCACCAATATATAATTGAATAATGAAGGATTGGTTAAATAGGTTAATCCTCTTATTTTTAACATAAATGATTGATGGGAAATTCATGGGGGTTAAGGACTAGTCACCAATTGAATATATGATTGATGAATTTCCTCTTTCTTTGTTTCATTGGTTGTTATTGTATGCAGGAGAGTACTTGGCTCTGACAGGGGAAAAGCTCAACGGAGTAGAGATGGTTGCCTGTGGACTTGCTACACACTATTCACTAATTGCAGTTTAGTTTTGTTAAGCCTTTTTTTTCAATTGTAATAGACTACTCTTGCTATATGATATTCAAAACCTTTGTTTTGTCCTGTAGAGGCTTCCACTAATTGAAGAACAGCTGAAGAAATTGGTTACGGATGACCCATCTGTCATAGAAGCTACTTTAGAACAGTATGGTGATCTTGTACACCCAGACAGCAGTAGTGTACTACAAAGGTTTGGTTTGTCTTCTCTTTCATTTTCTATGAGGAGAGTCTTTACCTTTCTTGGATAGGAAAAAACAATACAAAGAACAAAGAAACTATGAATGAGAGAGAAGGGTAATAGATAAAAAAATCCAGTATCTCAAAGAGGCTTTCATTCCATCTTCAAATCAAAACAAAGCAACCCCATTAAAAGGGGCCATTATTAGAAAAGTATGATTGGTTACTTCTCTTATATGTTGACTTAGATAGCACTTCTACTTATCATTTTTTTCAGGCTTGAAATTTTAGATAAATGCTTTTGCCATGACACAGTTGAAGAGATTGTTGATGCATTGGTAAGATTTGCATTTCTCTGCATGTGCTTCTGTTTACAAGCCAAGTCTGGCATGGCTTACTAGCTGTGTCTAAGTGATGTGGATGAATATTTACCTTTTTTTTTATTCTTATCATTTTCAAATTTCCACTAGGAAGCTGCGGCAAGTGAAACAAAAGATGCATGGTGCATTTCTACCCTAAATAGACTTAAAGAAGCTTCTCCATTGAGCTTGAAGGTTTCCTTGAGATCTGTGAGTTCCTTTTGCTTGTCTAATGTCTACACACTTTGATTGGATTCCTGTTTTCTTTCTCTTCTTTTCTTAGAACAATCTGGTTCTATAATGTAATCCATCTAATCGGGACAGATTCGAGAAGGTAGATTTCAGACCCTTGATCAGTGCTTGTTGCGTGAGTACCGTATGACTTTACAAGCAATATCTAAACATATATCTGGTGACTTCTGTGAGGTATAGACATTGTGAATTTCTGGAAACTGAAACAAACTTCTTGTGTCTTTCTCAACATAAGCTGATTTGAATTCCTTTTAGGGGGTGAGGGCACGTGTGGTGGACAAAGACATGTCACCAAAGGTACCATTTCGTTGAATTACATTTTTTTAAAGATTTTAAATTCATTGGCTTAAACAATTTCTTGTTTACAAACTAATTTTATTCCTATTTATATTAAAATCCAAATTCCTACTCTGATTGTCAATTAAATATATGCAGTGGGATCCTCCAACCTTGGAAAAGGTGTCTCAAGATATGGTGGATCAGTACTTCTCACCTCTTAGTGAATTTGAACCTGATTTAGAGCTTCCCACAAAGTCCCGTGAAGCGTTTTTGTAGCTTACCTTTCTACCGAAGTGTTTACAGAATTGGACAAACACCATTGATATATTTTGTAGAACAAAGATCAAAGCATGAAGTTGTTAACAATATCATGGACATGATAGCTAGTGGATTACCACATGTAGATTGTACCAGAGCTCTGAATTGTGAAACAGCTTTAGTCTTTGTTTGGCATAGATGAATGTCTCCATCTTATTCTGGCCTGCATATAATAATTATTCACATGACATTCATAAAACAAATAAATTTATTGAAGATAAAATTTGGATGAAAATGTATGGCGTTGATTCTGGAATACCATCAGTACAGACGCATCCAATGCATTTTTTTTTTGCTTATATATAATCCAAGCTGGTTAGTCCCTTATGAGAGGATATAGTGTAGTCCCTTATGGAATTAAGTAACTTGCCATTTGGACCAACAATTGTTGGTAAGCCAATGATATTTTTGCTACACATAAGTGTTTTTTTAAGAAAAAAAACCAAGTATCTTTCATGCGTAATTGCGAAGACTATTCACTCGAGTTGTATGAGATCTAAATGGATGGTAAATCCTCTCTAAGAGTTTTAACGCTGTTGCATGTCTCTAAGATGCATAGATTTATTTAATTAATTTGACAAGCAGAATGGATAGGATTGCACATATATAATTGCTTTAATTTGACAAACAATGTAGGTGTACATTGTAAAATTGACATATTAACATGGTATAATAAACCATATGGTTTTCATCTTCAAAAGTGATTTTTCTGAATATTTAATAGCATACCCAACAAGTATGCATCTATCCCACATTTTCCTCAAACTATTCCTTTTACCCTTTTAAAAAAAATTGTATATTTTTAAGTTCTAACTCAATTGACAAATATTGCTATTGTTAAGTTAGATACCCGGGTTCGAATTCAGGACTCGCAATTGTGCATTAATTATGTAGTATTTATCATCGGTAAACTCAAATCGAATTTGCTTGTTATCCAACAAACTTAATTTGTTTTTTGGAATACATTTAGATTTTTGGAGGTAGGAGGATTTTCAACTTAAAAAAAAAAAAAGTTCAGGAACAAATCTGGATTTTTGGAGGATGGGGTATAATCTTGAGGGTAGGAGTAAAATTTTTCACTTTTTCTTTGGTAGAACAAAAGTAATTTAAAATTGACATTAAAAAATTGAAGTGACCCTTTTATAGCAAAAAACAATAGTTAACTCTAACTAACACATATAATAATTTCTGCAGACGTTTTAATAAATCGCACTAAATAAGATAGAAAATTGCTCACCCCCCTGGGTTTACCTAATTTACTCCTTATAGAATTCTAGATTCCGGTTTGGTAAATTTTCGTATGTATAATCTGGTAACTTACTTTCACGTTTTTGAAATTCAAAAACCACGTTCTTCTATTCATTTCATTAGTATCATCAACTCTATTTTTTTTCATTGCAAAGATAATGTAGCTTTAAAACACTCATCATTGTTATTTTGGTTTTAATTTTTTTGAAGTTATGTACGGACCGATACCAAATTTTAGGATCTGGTAGATAATTCTTTTAAAAACTTCATACTATCAGAGTTACGCATCTGGTAACTTGTTTTTAAAAAGTGTAACACCACAGGATTCACGCATCAGGTAGATGTTAATGTAGTCCATAATAAGTTATTTTCTGCATAATTGAGTTTTAATTTGTGTTAAATGTTTGTAGTTAGTTCTGGTTGAGCCTGAAGTTGAATCCAAACATTCGCCAACATCTGATTTGAAACTTGAAGCAGTGGCTGAACCAAAACCTGAGCCTGCAGCTGAAGAAATATCGGAGCCCGTACATGACTTGAAATCAAAGGAAGCAGGTGATTTGAAACTGGATATTGCAGAGTCAATGGTTATTGACATTGATGTTGGGATAAATTTTATTACTGATGATAAATATAGTTGCCGAGATGATTTGATTGTTCGGGTTTGTTGTCAGACAGCTAAGTTAGTATTTTCAGTGGTAATTACAAAATCTGATCATGGTTCTGATAGAAGTGTTAAAACGTGGTACTCAAATTAAGAAGCCCAATTAGTTTTGGGCAGTTAGTTAGTTAGTTGTAACTAACTTTAGTTAGTTAGTTTGTTACTCCAAATGTAAGCAAACTGTATATAAGCCAAAGCATGACTGGAAAACTAACAGATTAGAAAAATAGAATGCAAACTGCAGTTTTACTAAGTATAGAAAACTGGCAGCACAAGTGCAATTCCAATTGTAATCATTTTTCATCTCCAAATAGTGATAATTCAAGTCGGATCCAGTCCCCCAGACGTAGGAGTTAATCTCTGAACTGGGTTAACAATTGTGTGTGTTCATTTTAGAATTACAAGCTTCAAATTCAGTTTAGAAAGATCAATCTTCGTTTCAGTCAGAAACGAAGATCATTCTTGGATTTTCTGCGGATCAATCTTCGTTTCTGTTTCATCAATCTTTGTTAATTTTTCTGTGTTCATTGATTGATTGATCTCTGTTTTTCGCAACAACTGGTATCAGAGCACGGGAGTATTCAATTCAAAGGAAGGATGGCATCTACAAAGTATGCAATTGAGAAATTCGATGGGAAGAATGATTTTGGGTTATGGCGTCTCAAGATGAAAGCGTTGCTAGTCCATCAAGGTTTGGCAGGAGCACTGGGAGGAGAGAAAGACATGGCATCCACACTACCAGAAAAGGAGAAGAGGGATATCATGGACAAGGCTCATAGTGCTTTAATCTTGAGTCTTGGAGACAAGGTTCTAAGGGAAGTGTCAAAGGAGACCTCTGCAGCAGGTATTTGGCTCAAATTAGAATCTTTATACATGACAAAATCATTAGCGAATCGTTTGTACTTAAAAAAAAAATTATATACGTTCAAGATGCAACCTGGGAGATCAATTGAAAATCATATGGATGAGTTCAATAAGATCATATTAGATCTTGAAAATATTGATGAAAAATTGAAAGATAAGGATCAGGCCCTGTTGTTGATAAATTCATTATCAAACTCTTATGAAAATCTGTGTGATACACTTATGTATGGTAGTGATACCCTAACAGTAGAAGAAGTACAAGCTGCACTAATGTCCAAAGAATTGAAGAGGAAGTTAGATGGGAAAGAAGAAAGCAGTGGCGAGGGACTGTTTGTCAAGGCCAAGGCAGGGAAGAAGAATCAAAGACAGAAGAATAAGTTCAAGAACAAAGAAAATGACAAGTCTAAAATGAGATGTTTCATATGCAAGAAAGAAGGGCACTTCAAGAAAGAATGTCCAGATTGGAAAGGAAAGAAAGAATCACAAAGTGATGATGATTATGGAAATGCATCTATAGATTCTGAAGGGTATGAAAGCTCTGAAGTCCTTATGGCAAATTCAACTGAAATCCTGGATGATGACTGGGTACTTGACTCAGGATGTTCATTTCACATGACCTCAAATAGAGATTGGTTTCTTGAGTACAAAGAAACGGATGGAGGCAAGGTGATTATGGGGAACAAATCAGCCTGCAAGGTAGTTGGAATTGGTTCAATCAAGCTGAAGCTGGAAGATGGAACCATGAAGATTTTGTCAAAGGTGAGACACGTTCCGGAACTGAAAAGAAACTTAATTTCTCTAGGAATGCTAGAGGAAGCTGGCTGTTCATACAAAGCAGAGAAAGGCACTCTAAAAGTCATAAAAGGATCATTGGTAATCATGAAGGGATCATGGAATCTACCTTCTAAATGGTCAAGCAGTGACAGGAATGGCAGCAGTGACTGTTCAAGCATCAAGCAAAGCCAGACTATGGCATCAAAGGCTGGGTCATGTTAGTCTAAAAGGAATGCAAGTTCTGGACAGGCAAGGCATGCTAGGTGGGGACAAGATCAGTGATCTTGAATTTTGTGAGCATTGTGTGTTTGGAAAGATGCATAGGGTCAAGTTCTCCAAAGGTAAACATTGCTCAAAAGGAATTCTGGAATATGTTCACAGTGATCTATGGGGCCCTACAAAGATTGCTTCACATGGAGGTAACAAGTATTTCATTATATTTCTTGATGATTGTAGTAGAAAAGTATGGATTTACTTGTTGAAAAGTAAGGATGAAGCATTTAAAACCTTTAAAGATTGGAAGTCTGTGGTTGAAAATAGGACTGACAAAAGAATCAAGACTCTAAGGACAGATAATGGTCTGGAATTCTGTAGTGAGGAATTCACTAGTTTTTGCAAAGCTCATGGTGTGAACAGACATAGGACTGTAAAGAATACACCTCAACAAAATGGACTAGCTGAAAGGATGAATAGAACCTTACTTGAAAGAATGAGATGTATTCTGTCAAATGCAGGGATGCCTGCACAGTTTTGGGGAGAAGTTGTCCATATAACTTGCTATTTGATAAATTTGAGTCCATCTACTGCAATTGAACTCAAAACCCCTCAAGAGATGTGGACAGGACAGGCTGCAAACTACAATCATTTAAAAGTGTTTGGATGTGCTGCATACTACCATGTAAATGAAGGGAAGCTAGCCCCTCGAGCCAAGAAAGGATATTTTGTTGGATATCCAAGTGGAGTAAAAGGTTATAGAATATGGTGTCCTGAAAGCAGGAAATGTATCATCAGCAGGGATGTTAAGTTTCATGAGGTTGAGCTATTCAAGTCTGTAACCAATGCTGCAAATAAAAGCTCACATCAGATTGAAGATGAGAGGATTGATCTTGAGGTGGAGAAAGATGGAGAGAAATGAAGAACGATCCTGGAGCAACAGCAGACTCAACAAGACAGAACTGAGAGGTTTGGTCTTGAGGTGGAGCAAGTTGCAGAAAATCGAAGATCGATCTTGACTCCTGCCACAGAAAAGGAGAACGATCAACAGAAGTCAAGAACGATCCTGACTTCAGAACAACAGCAATCTGAGCAAGACAAAACTGATGCAAACCCAGCAGAACATGCTATGTTTCCAGAGCAGGAGTTAAATGATTATATCCTCATCAGGGATAGAGAAAGAAGGGCATCAAAACCCACCCAAAGATATGGTTATGCAGACATGATCAGCTATGCATTTGATGCTGCAGAAGAGATTATACAAGAGGATCCCAGGAACTACAATGAAGCTGTCAGGTCTCAAGACAAAGACAAAGACAAATGGATTTCAGCTATGACTGAGGAGCTGAAATCATTGGAGAAGAACAACACTTGGGAACTCATACCCAAGCCAGCCAACTCCAGAATTGTAGGCAACAAGTGGATTTTCAAGAGGAAGGAGGGAATTCCAGGAGTTGAACCACCCAGGTTCAAAGCACGACTAGTAGCAAAGGGATTCACTCAAAGAGAAGGTGTAGACTACAATGAAATATTTTCTCCTGTAGTCAAGCATGCATCTATAAGGATAATTCTAGCCATGGTAGCACACTTTGACATGGAATTGGAGCAGATGGATGTCAAAACAGCATTTCTCCATGGAGACCTGAATGAAACAATATTAATGCAGCAACCAGATGGCTTTAGGACTCAAGGAAAGGAGGATTGGGTCTGCTTGTTAAAAAGATCACTCTATGGGCTAAAGCAATCACCAAGGCAGTGGTATTTGAGGTTTGATTCATTCATGCTTAGTCAAAGTTATGCTAGAAGTAATTTTGATAGTTGTGTGTACTATAAACAAGTATCATCATCCACATTCATTTACTTGCTGCTATATGTGGATGACATGCTAATAGCATGTAAAAGTATGAAAGAAATAGAAAAATTGAAGGGCCAGCTAAAGAAAGAATTTGAGATGAAGGACTTAGGGCCAGCCAAGAGGATTCTAGGAATGGAAATCATCAGAATCAGAGAACAAGGAAGACTGATAATTTCTCAAGAGAGCTACATTGGAAAGGTTCTAAATAGATTCAACATGAGTGAATCAAAGGCAATTAGCTCTCCACTAGCAGCTCACTTCAAGCTTTCTTCAGCCATGTCACCAAACACAAACCTGGAAGCAGAAGACATGAAGAATATACCATATGCAAGTGCCATAGGGAGTATCATGTATGCTATGGTCTGCTCAAGGCCAGACATTTCTCATGCTGTAAGTGTCACGAGCAGATTTATGGGAAACCCAGGGATGAATCATTGGCAAGCTGTCAAATGGATTCTAAGGTACCTAAAGGGTAATCAAAGCATGTGTTTGGAATACAGCAAAAGTCCAAGGATTTGTAGACTCTGATTTTGCTGGAGATTTAGATAGAAGAAGATCTCTTACAGGATATGTGTTCACAGTGTTTAATAACACAGTCAGTTGGAAAGCTAATCTCCAACACATAGTGGCATTATCAACAACAGAGGCAGAATATGCTACACTTGTTGAAGCAGTGAAAGAAGGAATTTGGCTAAAAGGATTGATCACAGAGCTTGGGATCAAGCAAGAAGCTGTTTGCATACATTGTGACAGTCAAAGTGCCATTCATTTGAGCAAAAATCAAATGTATCATGAAAGGACCAAGCATATAGACATCAGACTTCATTTCATTAGAGATAATCCTGCAGACATGTTTACAAAACCTGTCACACTTAGCAAATTCAAACACTGTTTGGATATGCTGAGAATCAAGTCCAAAAACTGAGATCAACGACAAAGGGGATCTGATTTGAAGGATCACAAGCTGAAGCTTCTCATTTGGTACCAAGGTGGAGAATTGTTAAAAAGTGGTACTCAAATTAAGAAGCCCAATTAGTTTTGGGCAGTTAGTTAGTTAGTTGTAACTAACTTTAGTTAGTTAGTTTGTTACTCCAAATGTAAGCAAACTGTATATAAGCCAAAGCAAGGCTGGAAAACTAACAGATTAGAAAAATAGAATGCAAACTGCAGTTTTACTAAGTATAGAAAACTGGCAGCACAAGTGCAATTCCAATTGTAATCATTTTTCATCTCCAAATAGTGATAATTCAAGTCGGATCCAGTCCCCCAGACGTAGGAGTTAATCTTTGAATTGGGTTAACAATTGTGTGTGTTCATTTTAGAATTACAAGCTTCAAATTCAGTTTAGAAAGATCAATCTTCGTTTCAGTCAGAAACGAAGATCATTCTTGGATTTTCTGCGGATCAATCTTCGTTTCTGTTTCATCAATCTTTGTTAATTTTTCTGTGTTCATTGATTGATTGATCTCTGTTTTTCGCAACAAGAAGAAAACAATTTTTTGTATTGATGTGCGAAAGAGGTGGTGTGTATTAAATAACCAATAAGAAGTTGAAATGCGAAGACACATGATCTAGGAAATGTAAATGTTTGTTCATGTTGTGTGGTTATTTCCTAACAACTAAAGAATGAAATCTTAGTGTTGTGTCAGAATCACACAACCATGAGATGGATAAAAAATTAGAAGGTCATCTCGTTGCTGGTCGTTTAAATGAGGAAGAGAAGGAACTTGTTGGTGAGATGACAAGGAATATGTTACCACCAAAAAATATTCTTATGACTTTAAAAGACAAAAGACATGAAAGTGTGACTATAATGAAGCAAATTTATAATGCAAGTCAAATATACAAGAAGACTATAAGGAGTCTGGGTTCAGAAATGCAATATTTTTTGAAATGTTTGGATGATCACATATATGGATATTTTTTGGGCTCATCCTAAATCAATTAAGTTGTTATAACACTTTTTCGAGTGTGTTGCTGATAAATTCAAAAATATAGTGAAAAGAGCGTTCTGTCATATATGTTAGTAGCTACTGAATGGATGAATCCGGTAATTTAATTTACCGGATGCATAGTTCTAGTAATTTACCATGGGGATAAACAATTCTCAATTGGATAGTATGAATAAGCTAATGCTGGTGCCAAAAACAATGGCCGAGTGTCTAGTATTCTAACTCTTTCGAGTAAACCCCAGAGGGTGTCAGAATACATATATTGATATAATGTCTAAAAGTTATAAGGAATAAGGAAGTCCATCAAGCATATATTTTTGTAAACATTGTAAGGTCACGATTCTTACTTTTTTCAATTAATGTTTCTAGGTTGTCCCAACATATCATTATTTTTTGTTTCATTAAATTATCTTTATTTTTGTACCAACAAAGTTAGATCTAGTCAAAGAGAATGATTGTTAAAAAAACATTCCACTGTCAAATGGTTCCAATAAAATGATTTTCTGCAATAGAAGGAGACATTCATCTAAGAATAATTGATTTTTTTAAATTATAAAATATTGGGATGAGTTGTTTGAGAAAACATTTTGTTTCAAATTTTTATTACAAAATCTAATTATTATTTTATTTATTTATTTTTATTGTTAAAACTATTACTTAATTTCTACTAATATGTAGACTGTAGAGGAAAGTAATATGATTTAGAAAATAATTGGATCAAATTATCTAGTGATGTTGAATGGAATCCGGTGTACGATATATTTCCTATATAATAAATAGCGCAAGTAACCTATATCAAACGCAGATATGTTTTTACTCATAAAAATATAGATCGTTTTAGATAATGATGTAAATATATTTTCATGTAAAATGTTAATTCTCGTGTGTTATTTTATTACTTTTATATTACTATTTGGAAATTAGAAATAAATAATTTTAATATTATTGTAATAAATGTTTAAAAAGATATGTAGTATTTAAGAATCATATATTGAGAATATGTTATACGAATTCATGTGATTTTTTTTAAAAAAAAATCCTTCTCCATATGTTTAAAAAATTATGTGAAATTTATTAAAGTTGATATCTATAAGTTTGAGTTTTTAAAATTCAAATTATTGTTTTATTTCTATTAAAATTTCATTCATACATATTTTAGAAGTAAGTAGACACGCTACTCCTTTACCTGGACTAAAATCTCAACTATTTTGTTTTCCGATTAATATAAATTTATTAAAGGGTTGCAAGGAGCAAACATTATCATTTGGGCAAAAAATTAGACTTCACTCAGTGCAAAGTCAAGATACAGATTAAATCATAACATATCTCAAGTGACTATTTCATGGTCTTACTCCTTCATTTATAAAAAAAAAAAAATTAAAGATCAATATTAGTCTATAAGAAAAATTGTGAAGTCCAATTTAGTTCATGAGAAAAATAAAAGTAATTTTTAATCCATGAGAAAATTAAATTGGAACAATTTAGTCTTTACTTTTTTTACACTTTGTTTGATTGATAAAGAATAGATGGAGAAAATAAAAAAAAAATGTAAAAGGGAGAGGAAAAAAAATAAGTTTATTTATTTATTATATAGTAGTTTGATATAAGAAAAAATGAAAAGAAATGATAACAGCAAAGAAATATGTGTTTTTATAAAATGAAATAATTCTTTTAAGAAAAAAAATTAATATTTCATTACAATCAATTAAAAATTATAAAATATAAAAAGAAATATAAAAACGCCAAAATAATAATAAAAATGATTTTAATGTTCAACATTTAGAAATTAACTTCTAGAGACTTTTAAAAAAAGTTGAA
>JBBPBQ010000002.1:56166331-56198992 GCA_037974755.1 Cicer yamashitae | reverse complement strand
ATATATAAATTAAATTCTAAAAGAAAATAAAAAGAAATATGTGTATTTATAAAATTACATAAATGTCATTAACGAAAATTAGAAAATATGAAGAGAATAAAAATACAATATTTATAGTTTATTAATTTTTTTTATTGTTATAGAATTTATTTGATATATACTTATTCTTTGTATTTTTCTTTTTTATATTATACAAATTTTTTATTGACCGGAATGAAATACTTATTTAAATATATTTTTATTCTTTATATTATTTTTAATTTTTTCTTAAGAACATCTAAGTCAGTTTATAAACAACGAAGATATGTATTTATAAATCTAAAGACTGAGAGAAGGAGCTTATTTTTTATTCTTTTTCGCTTTTATTTTATTTTATTTTCTTTCCTTCATTTTTTATTCATCAATCAAACAAAGTATAAAAAATATAAAAATTAAATTGTTTCGATTTACTTAAAGTTATATTTATTTGTCTCAGGGACTAAATTGAATCTCACTGTTTTTGTCTAGGACTAAAATTAGTCTTTATTCTTTAAAAATTAGCTAAACGAGGATATTAATGTAAGATACATTTATTATTTGTCTTTTTGTTCTAATTATTAATTTATTTTATTAATGTTAATAAATAGATCAAAAACTGTTGGTGTTTTATGGGATCCGGCGTACGATCGCTTCTATATAAATAATAACGATGCCTGATGCCACACGTTGTAAAATTTTTGCAATTAATAAATTTTTCGAATCACAAAATAAAAGATTTAGCAAAAGGCTTGATTAAATAAAGTAACTAAATTAAAACAAGTCAATAAAACGCGTTTTTACAAATTAAAACAAGATTTTAATTAGGTGTAAATTGACTTCAAAATCTATTATCAGAATATGCATGCACAACGTGTGATATTAAAACAATTTTCAGATTGCTTTTATTAGGTGAGAAGCTGATGATAACATTCTTGTTTTGACAAAAGTGTTTATCTTTTATGCTCCTTGTAATGATTTTCATCACCCACCGAATATATGAACATTCCGAGAAAATAAAATAAGTTAACTTATTTTGAGTAAAAAAAAAGTGTAACATTAATTGTTGATTTGTCGTTAATTATTTCCAGCTTTCATAACTACGATATATCGATTCGTGGGAACGAGGGTAATGCGCTTTGGTCCCAAAGCATATGGGAGATTTAAAAAATAATAATACTAATAATGAAAACGCACGTTGGAATGCATTTGTGATATTATATTTACATGCTATTTGTTTGATATTATATTTACATCGTTATTTTCATGAGTTGTTATAATATTACTAATTTGATCCACTCACTTTATTAGCTAATTACTTTTGATACATTGGAATGCATTCATGTTCATTTAAAACAATATATTTATTAGAAAATATTTCTGATATTTTGTGTAAATCTATATATAGAGAGAATATTAGGAGTAACTATTATTTGAGTAACTATTAATGATGTGACATATAATTTTATCACGTAGAATCACATAGATGAATTAATTATTTATATATTATTAATTTAATTATAAAAATAAATCATTTTTGAAGTTGAAATTAAAGTTTCGGAGTGTTTTATTGTAATTTTATGGATATTAATCGGTCAATATCATCGTATCATATGTCGTATTGTTTAAAATATATCACATCACCATTTTTTAATTGAAATATTTGAAGAAGATATCAAAACAGATAGATTTTAAACTAGAGAGATCAATTCAAATAATTGATAAAATTAAAGGAAACAAAATTACAATCAAGCCTTTTGAGAATGATATTATTAAATATAAATTTACTAATATTTAAAAGTATCAAATGTCAACACTATTTTCTTATATATATGTTTCCCCATCTCTTCATTTATAACATATAAGCATCGTGTATTTTAAAACAAAATGGGAGGTTTAGACATAGAGTACTACATGTCAATAATGACTATGGTGTTGATACAAATTATATATGCAGGTATGAGTCTTGGCAGTAGAGTTGTTTTTTTGCAGGGTATGAGTCCAAGAGTATTTGTAGTCTACCGCCATGCAATTGCAACTATTGTTCTTGCTCCCATTGCTTATTTTTCAGGGTACTTAATTTGCTACCTATAACTACAATTCTTTCTTAATTACAGTCATGTATATTAATTAATTAATTGATTGATTGTTTCTTTCTTTTTTGACAGGAGAAGCTCTGGCTCATATACCTTAAATTTAAGGAGTTTTTCCTTGATATTTTTGAACTCACTAATTGGGTTTGTTTCCATTCTCTCTACTAATACATATAAATGCATATTTACAATAATGTAAACTACAAATTTCGTTTGAAGTAAGTTTTATAATTAGTCTTTAATATTTTGTCATATGTAATACTTGTTGTAGTAATATATATTGATTAAAACACTAGAGTAGAAATAGATGAATCAAAACTGTAATTAAATATATATTATTTATTTTATTTTATTTGATATAGCTAGTAGAAGAAATAAAATATCTGGTAAGATTGATTAATCTTTTCACTCTTAATTTTATGTTGTTGCTATTGGGATATGTTGCAGCGTTACCTTGAGTCAGAATTTATATTTTGAGGGCCTATACCTAACTTCAGCTTCAACTGCAAGTGCCATGTCCAGTCTTACTCCAGCCGTCACATTTTTAATAGCAGCTTTTATAGGGTAGTTACTAATATCTAAAGTCAACATGTTTTTGTTACTCAGTCATTTATTTCAAATTGAATTTGAATATATAATTAATTATATATTACAGAATGGAGAGAGTGAATATTAAAAGTTTGAGAACTATAGCCAAAATAGTTGGGACGATGATATGTGTAAGTGGAGCGGTGTGTATAGCATTGTTGAAGGGTCCAATGCTACTCAATTCAGAAAATCTTCCTTCAAAATCAATCATAAGCACAACTTCCGGAAGTTATGAGAATTGGCTGCTTGGATGTTTGTTTCTTCTTGGAAATAGTGTGTTTTGGTCAATTTGGCTCATTTTGCAGGTATTTGATATTATGTCAATAAGCATCACTTCAGATTTTTTTTTCCTCTTATAAAAGGAAAGGCCGCATCCGTAACCATGTGTTTTTATTTTTTATTTTTAACGAATAAAGAAATATTAAATAAAAAAATTAAAAATTAAATTATATTAAAAAAATTTAAATAATATACATTAAATGAAAAAAATAATAATTTAACGTAGTTAGGTAGATATGCTAAGAAAAAATAATCTGTTATTATATTTTAACAATTTCCTCTTATATACGTCAAAGAAAAAAAAATATATTACATGAAAAAAAAATACATCAAAATTTATGTAACCATATCCAGCTAAATATCTTCAGTTCCACATTTGTAACTAAACTCGTCTAGAACAAGTTGAGATTGACAACCTCAATTGATTCAAATAGTTAGACGAGTTCAAAAACAGTTTAATTGTGGAATTGAAAGACATTTAAGTGGATATGGTTAATTAAAATTTGATTTATTTTTTTCATGTAATGTATTTTTTTTTCACATTTATTGATTTTTTTTTATTTTATTAATTTAATTTAATTTTTTTTAGTATTTTTTATTTATTAGGTGGCAAAAAAGGGAAAATAGAAGGGAGTTGTTAACAAAATAGGATGAAGTTGTTAATTTATTTGCGATAGACTGCAAAATCGGAGGAAGTTGTTAAAATATTATAACACATTCTTTTCTTTGGCACATATACTGAACCGCTCTAACTTTAATGCATTTTTATTTAATGTATTTTATTTGATTTTATTAATATAATATAATTTTTTATTTTTTATTTATTAATTTAACATTTCTTCTTTTGTTAAAAAAAATTAAGTCATTGTTGCATCCCTAAGATGCAACTTCTTATAGGCAATTTTTTTTTTCCTGTGATCACATCTCCAACTTGTGAAACTTTTTTTTTTCAAGATATAGTGTAAAACTACTCTCCTTTGAATACTTATGTATAACTTAGTTCTATAGCAAAATTAAAGTCAAATCATATTAATATGAGCTATTTTCGTAAATTATTTTGAAGAATTTGTTGTAATTAATAAGGTGAAAATAGTTAACAAATATGTTATAAGTTGTTTTGTAGTAAGTTTTCTCAAACAATTTCATATATATTAGTGTTAGTTAATAGATAAGTTCAAATAAATTAATTGAAACAAATTTGTTGTCAAAAAATAAAAGTATATTAAATCACTATTGAGTATTGGAATAACTTATTCATATTATCAATCGACTTCTTGCTCATGTGTATATTGCTCAGGTTCCAGTTTATGCAAGTCATCCTAATTACATATCACTTTCAGCTTGGACATGTTTCTTGTCAACATTACATTCATCAGTAGTGACACTACTCTTGGAGCCAGACCTAAATGCATGGAAGATCAATTCTATATTTCAATTTAGTTGCACTTTATATTCAGTATGTGAATTAATTTCCATGATAATAAAAAAAAAAAAAAAAAATATATATATATATATTTGTATACATAAAACAATACCTCAGCAGTGGCCTAACTAGTAGTAATTAATATATTTTGTAGGGAATTATGGGATCTGCTTTAATATTATGTCTCCAAGCATGGTGCATTACAAAGAGAGGACCTCTCTTCTCTGCAATGTTTAGTCCCCTCTTCACATTGATTGTTACTATATTTGCTGCCGTGTTACTTCATGAGGAAATATACATTGGAAGGTAGACTAATATTTAAGTACTTATAATGAAGATTATGGACATAACTTGAATTATTAAAATCTAATTAATTAAATGATGATTTTGCTTTATGTGTGTTAGTTTGATAGGTGCAATTGGAGTGATCATTGGCTTGTATGTGGTGCTTTGGGGTAAAGCTGAAGATGTAGTTAGTGTAAAAGATAAGATACATCCAAAATCAATGGTTAATGAGACAGAGGAAGTGAGATTGTCTATAAATGAATCTGGTGGAAAATTACATTGTAAAAATGATTTAGAAGAACATCTTTTAGCTTGAATCTACATTACATTATTAATATTAAATAAAAAAAATTTATGTTAGAAGAGAAATACTAACAACACACTTTTTAATTTATATTTTCTCTCGTTTAATTCGATCTCATTTGATACTTTCCCTACTTTTCATAGTTTTGTCATTAGTATAACAAGAAAAACTGCAGAAGTAAATAGGATTTTGATTTTGCATCCATAACCTCACATTGCATAAATACGTTAAGATTTTTTTTATTTTATATAATTTAGTTGTTACAAATTGGACATAAACAGTTATAAATCCCACAAGGATTCACATGGGACTTCTCCATTCGCACCTATAGTAACAATGTGTATTGATCCCGAATCACGTGAGAGATAAACAAAATTTTAGTTAATATCAATGCACACACGCGAACATTATCTCAAATTTTATAAAAAAAAAAAATAATTATAAAATATAATGAAAATATTAAAATTTACTTATATTTAAAATATATTTTTTTTAAAAATACATCTCACAATTTTAAGTTGAACAAAAATCACAATTTTAAGTTAAACAAAAATAACATGATAATTTTTTTTTAACAAATTAATCATTTATCTTTCTTTTGATATCAAGTTCATCTTTTATATCAGTAAATGTTTACACCAATAATCCTAATTTCAAACCAACAAAATTAAAACTCAAAATTCTCCAATTTTTTTCAATTAACTCATGTAATTTTTAAGTGATTTTGATTACAATATTCATGAGAACAAAAATTATCAATCAAATTTTAGAAAAATAATTAAAAGAGAGAATTTCAGTGAAACACAATTTAAGGTTCTTGAAATTAAAGATAAAATTATTTCAATCTATATCATGAAATCATATAAAATTTATTATCTTTTTTCTTTATACGATTAATAACAAAACTCACGTTACTATTTCAAAAATCTCAAACTAAAAATAATTGAAATAATGTTAGGATTAAAAATACTTCAACATCGTAACTTTTACAAACATAAAAAGCTAACTTGATCATAGAAAAGAAAAAAAAACTTAATATAAAAAAAAATTAAATGATCAATATGATATTTTAGTGTAACTTAAAGAACTATAGGATATATTTTAAATTTTTTTTTTGTTTGTATTCAAAACTTGAGAAAGTGAACATGTATTTATGTAATACACTTCTCCCTTCTCTTCGTACTTAATTAACATCAGCATCCTGTTTTTGGAAACTAAGCAAAGATGGGAGGTTTAGAGATAGAGTACTACCTGCTAATAATGGCTATGGTGTTGATAGAGTTTACATATGCAGGTGTGAGTCTTGGCACAAGAATTGCTCTTTTACAGGGTATGAGTCCAAGAGTATTTGTAGTCTACCGTCATGCTTTTGCAACTATTGTTCTTGCTCTCATTGCTTATTTTTCAAGGTATATATTTTGTTATATTATTTCTTAATTATATTACTCTATCCTTCCCTCTCATATCAAGTTTATTTGTTAATTAATTAATTAATTAGTTGTTTATTTCTTTTTTGACAGGAGATATAACTCTGCCTCGTGTTCCTTAAATTTAAAGAGTTCTTCCTTGATATTCTTCACCTCACTAATTGGGTTTGTTTCTATTATTAATAATTTGAGATTGGATAATTCTAAAATCACATAGAATTTCTACGTAAGAATCTAAATGTGCTTTAATTATAGAAAAATGTGAAATATATTTAGAAGTATGCATTAATTAGGAAGTTTATAGAAATGTATCTAGAATTATCTATTTGTACATACAAACACCCTCTTGTATTTGGTATTAAGCATCACGCGAATTGTGAGTTTTTCTTTTAGAAACATTTCTCTTTCTCTTATAAAGTAGTATCTAAAATTTGATTGAGAGTTGAGAGATGACCACTTGTGACTACACTATTTTCCTACTTAACCCCTAAATCTCGAGTTCGATTTCTACGTAACACAATTCTTGCTAATTTTCAATTATGGAAAAGGAGGCTATTATAAAAAAAAATCAAATGTATCATAACTTTATATTGGACACCAAATAGTGTGTATCAATACTATGAATTTTTTTATCAATAATTTTCTTTAATTTTTTCATATATGTATTACTATAATATCTATTAAAATTGACTAAATTAACATTTTTGATACATAAATGACATGTCATTCAACTATTTGCGATTTAATTTTGATCGTATCAAAACATGTTAATTTTTCAATATATCCATGTAAGTCCCCTTAAATAAATAAGTGGAAGTTAGTAAGTAAACTCATCTCTTTCTCTCCGTGTGTGTATATATATATGGACCACCACTTATGTATAAGTATTTGTATTTTTTAGATAAGCATCAAGGATTATTTTGTATTGGTTATCTCATTAACCACATAAATTACTACATAAACTACTCAAATTCAAATTATTAATCACTTATTTAAATTATTATAAATTGAATGAAGTAGTATCATATCTACTAACCGTATAGAGATATCTCATTAAGAGTATTTCATTAAACACCACGTAATGAATTGAATTAACCAAAAAAAATTAGGTTGTTAGCCACTTAACATATCATGAACAATACACATAATAATCGACAACCCACTAACCATTTAGCAAACATGAATAGTAAAATACGGTGTCCCTAATGTGTTTAAATAACATTTATGTTAACTTTATTGGATGAAGTAGAAAAAAAATTGAGTTTAGAGATACAATTGTTTGTTTAATCCAAATTAAATATGTTGTTATGTTTTTGGTAATATGCAATACTGATTAGTCTTTTCACTTTTTCATGTTATTCGTATTTGGATATGTGGCAGAATTACGTTGAATCAAAATTTATAAGGTCTATATCTAGCTTCATCTTCAATTGCAAGTGCCATGTCCAATGTTGTTCCAGCAGTCACATTTGTAATAGCAGCCTTTGCAGGGTAATCAATTACTAACTAATCAATGTCTGAAATTACATATATTTCAATTTGAATTTGAATAATTATATATTACAGAATGGAGAGAGTGAATATTAAAAGTTTGAGAACTATAGCCAAAATAGTTGGGACAATGATATGTGTAAGTGGAGCAGTGTCTATGGCATTGTTGAAAGGTCCAAAGCGACTCAATTTACAAAATCTTCCTTCTAAATCAATCATAGCCACAAAAACCTCTGGAAATGATGATAATTGGTTGCTTGGATGTTTGTGTTTTTATTGGAAATTGTGTTGCCTGGTCAATGTGGCTCATTTTGTTGGTATTTAACTTACTTTATGGCAATAAACATCACTTATATATAAAACCTTACCATCCTTTAATTTTTATCTTCCTATCAGGATCCAGCTTATGCAAGCCATCCTAATTATTCATCATTTACAACCTGGATGTGTTTCATGTCAACATTACAATCATCAGTAGTCACACTATTCTTTGAGTCAGACCTAAATGCATGGAAGATCAATTCTCTTCTTCAATTTGGTTGCACTTTATATTCTGTATGTGGATGATTTTCTGTCATGATACAACAATACTTGTATATATAAAATAAAATACTTCACTTTTAGCCTAACTAATTATAATCAATACATTTTGCAGGGAATTATAGGATCTGCATTATCATTCTCTCTGCAAGTATGGTGCATTTCCAAGAGAGGGCCTCTCTTCTGTGCTATGTTTAATCCTCTTTTCACATTGATTGTCACTGTATTGGCTGCTTTGTTGCTTCATGAAGAAATATACATTGGAAGGTAATAATATTTATGTTCTGCTAATGAAAATTTTGATCATAACTTGAATTATAGGAGATTTCAACCATTAATATTAATCTAACTAAATGATGATTTTACTTCATATGTGTTAGCTTGATAGGTGCAATTGGAGTAATCATTGGCTTGTATGTGGTGCTTTGGGGTAAAGCTAAAGATGCAGTTGGTGTGAAAGATAAGATAGATCTAAAATCAATTATTAATGAGACAGAGGAAGTAAAATTTTCCATAACGAAATCTTTTGGAAAAGCACACTGTAAAAATGATTTAGAAGAACAACTTTTAATTTGATGAATCAAAATCACAATATTAATATTGAATGAAAGGAATTTGTGTTAAAAGGTAATGAATGTCACAATAGTTTTTTATTTTATTTATTTATTTTTGTTTTCCTTGATACACGTGTTGTTTTTGAGTGTTGTTTTTGAATTTCGAAATAATTGAGTGTTTATATCTTATGTTGTTAATATTTGAATGAAAGGAATTTATGTTAGGATTAATGAATGTTACAATTTTTTTTTTCTTTCCTTGATTCACTATCTTAATCTTAATATATACTTCCTCTATCCTTAGATATATGTCCTTATTGAAAATTTCACTTTTACTAAAAAAAGTTTGTAATGTAATCAATGTATTAATTTTATGTAGAAAAATAATTAAAATGTCTTTTATATATTAATGTATGTAATAATGAATGCATCTAGTAAATTGAAAATTGACTTATATTTAAGGATAATTTTTTTTTGTCAAAGAATGTTTATAATTAGAGAAGTAGTATAAATGAATGTGACCTCGAACCACCAAATTATTAATCTTTTTATTTTAAAAATTGAAAATTTAATAAAATAATATTAATTATTCATTAACAATACTATTTAATTGATTAAAATTAGTAATAAATTACATAAACAAATATAAAGATTGAACATATGTGTTTAAAGGTTAATGTTAGTAATTAAGATCGTTAATATTTTTATTGAGAGTATAAATCGAATATGCGATCTTTTTATTATTCAATTCTCTCATTCTGATCATCAAACCAACTAAATATCTCATAATAATGTTTTTTATTATGATTGAGTACTAAACATGTTCCTCATTTTCTTAGAGTTTTTTTTAATATAGGAACATTTTTTAAATATATCAAATTGGTGGTGAAAGTTTTATACATGCGGTAGTGGTACCGATAGTAATGTGAGAAAATTTTAATATTTGCTTAGAGTTCAAATAGTGGGCTTGATTTTTTTTTTTTTTATTGAAGATTTAATATGTCATAAGTTCTCCTATTAAAGCCTCCCTCTAATTTCTAGAGGCAAAATAATCTTGGGCAAATTTTCTCTAATCAAGTCATTGAATAGTTACTTGATTTATTTCAAGTTTTAAAGTGGTTTACCTTTCATGTTTGACATAGAAAGCTAGATTTATGCATTCTCTCTCTTTATTATTATTTTTTTTTAAAGAAGAGGGTCAAGCTCCAAAAACTAAAATAAAAAAAAGCAAAGTTAAAAACTCTAAAAAAGATAACCGAAATTTTGTCAGCCAATACGACAAGGAAAGAGAAATTAAGAATTATATCAAAAACACAATTAATTCAAAAAGAAAAAATACCAAATTTAACAAATGTTCACGTTATTTGATTGACTTCATGGTGGACATGAGATAATAGAAA
This sequence comes from Cicer yamashitae, assembly GCA_037974755.1. NCBI lineage: Eukaryota > Viridiplantae > Streptophyta > Magnoliopsida > Fabales > Fabaceae > Cicer > Cicer yamashitae. The sequence goes on along the minus strand of JBBPBQ010000002.1, from coordinate 56,188,593 downwards.
ACAATTTAACTTCGCAAATACCTCATTTATATGAGTGACAAGTCCATAACATAAATGTTTGTAATTAGAACAATTTTTCAAGATTAAAGACACTGCTACAATCGGAGTCTAATTTATATAAATCCTTTGAAAAAAGGTCAACTCTAAACCATTATATATAGTCCAAAAGCTTTGCTATTGTGATCGTACACACCTCTAAAACATAAGAGTAGCAAAAAATAAAAATATTTGTGTGATCAAGAACCACTTATCCACAAATTCTCTTTCTTTTGTCCTCTTATAAAATATGAAAATAATTAATTGCTATATCGTTTTATTAGCAATGTTTAGAGTTTTGTCAAATACGTCAATTAATCCTTTGGATAATATGTAACACTAACAACTAACGGTACAAATTTGACAAAATGTTAGAGACTAGTGGTAAATTTTTTTAAAAAAAACTGGTATTCATTCATTCAAATTGATAGACATCAATCAACAATATAATTCAAAGTCGCTAAAAATGAAAATGATGAATTTGTGAGCAAACTCACAACATCCAGATTAATAACATAAAACGACAAAATGTCTACAAATATGTTAAAGCCTACAAATATAACAAAATTGAAGTGTTCGAAATACCCATGTCTCTGAAGAATTGATTGAAGACGCTAAAGTCATTGATTGAATTTGTATTGTATCGAAACTAATCTCTCAATTTGAAACCAAATGAACACTTCAACAAGGTGAAAAATCAAAATAACACCGCAAGAAGGCGGAAAATCAAAACAACGTCGCACTAAGACGACGAAATCACACAAAAACATGACAAACAAATTAAATATGTGTGAAAATCACTTATTTCAATAATAGAGAATATAAAAACGATTTAGATGAATGATTTCAAACAAAAATTTGGCTGGTAATCACATCGTAGGTGAAGAAAAGAGAAATAAAACAAAAGAAAGGAAGGAAGGAGACTCCTATTAGGTTTTTAGGGTTTAGGCTATTGTTCCTCACTTGACTAGTGGCACTTATTATTGCTTATTGTTATTATACAATGACTTAAATATATTTTTAGTTTTTATAAAATTTCAACCTTTTTAACTTTAATTTTTATAAAATATAGTTTTTAGTTCCTACAAAATTACCATGCATGTTAATCTATGTTGTTAAGTCAACATACTTTTTTCAATGAATATGCAAGCATGTTTACAACAATATAAAAACTTCCTTGATAAAAAATGAATTTAAATTTCGATTTCTATGTCCATATTATTTTTATCTTGAGTTTTTTACTTTTAAAAAATTCATATTTAATTCATCTAAAGTTAAAAAAATCTAAATTTTGTAGATTAACTTTTTATAATATTCTAAACATACTTGTAAAAAATTGAAGAATAATTAAACATATCTTGTTTCAGCAGGAGACTAAAATTATTTGTTGGATAATTTTATAGAAACCAAATGTTGTATTTTTATTTTACAAGGACTAAAATTAAGGCTAAAATTCGATATATATACACAGAATAAGTAGGATACAAATTCGAAGATTAAATTCAAAGTTGAATACATATTTAAATTATTAGATTCTTGTCAAAGCATATTTTGAATTATTATTTAAACAAGTGGGTGGTAATTGTTTTCAAAATCAAGTAACGTGTGAAAACATTTAGAAATAACAAATTTTAAATCTTCAAAAAATTGAAAACCCAATTATATTTTAATTCAAAATTTCTATATTTAATTCAAGGACACTTGTTATTCTCCTAGAAACTATAAGGAAATTTTCGCAATCAATAAATTTATAGCGAAATATTTGATTAAATAAAGTAACAAGTCAATATTTGATTAAATAAAGTAACACGTTTTTTGGGTACAAATTAAAACAAGGTTTTAATTGGATGTAAATTGATTTGCAATATCTATTATCAAAATATAAGTTTATATACACAATGTGTTGGCAGGAACTTTTGGCCATCGTTGACATTTAGCTTTCATCACTACTAAAAATATTTATCTCTATTCTCTGCGCATATGATGAAACCATTATTCAATAATTCATCTCTTGTGTGATTGAACATTTATTAATTATTCATAAAAATTATTGAAGAGAAATTATTTTCAATTGTTGTAATTGACACACATAAAATCAAACGGAATTTCAAAAGTAAATACACCATTAGATATACTATTTTTTTTTTAATTTCTATCAATATTTTATAAAACATCGCTAAATATTTGGAGACAGCACTTAATTTTTAGTGGGTGGAAAAATAAATGTAAACGTAATTGACTTAAACGTTTGAGTGTTGGTAGGATAGTATTTTTTGCATAGAACTATTATTGTTGTGTCAATCTTATTTTGTTATTATGGATCACTTATTAATTTTACAAAAATGTTATTTGGACAAACCAAATTGACATTAATATAAAACACTATATGTACAAACATATTTGTATTTTTTAGATAAGCAGGGAGGAATACTTTTGTACGGATGTATTTTATTATCATCATAAACTATTAAAATACAAGTTATTAATCATTTCTATTCAAAATCTTTTATTTTATTTTATTATAATAGATCAATTCACTTTTTATTTTTTCTTGTATATATATCTTTTATCTGTATAAAGATTTACGGTTTAAATATTTTATCTTTTTTTAACATAGATAATTTATTTTCATAAACGTTCACATCATTTTTTTAAAAATAAAATTGACAAAATGATGTAAGTTGTAAATGATTTATATACAAAAAATAAAACAATAAAAGACATGATTTATTACGACCAAATAAGTTAAAAGACGTTTAGATATAATCTTGCTCGAGCTAAGAATTTGTAGGCATAATATTAAGAGTTGTAAGCCTATAAAAGGCCATACATGTACCTCTCATGTAGATGAATTAAGTTGAATGAAATTGTGTGTTGACTGTTGATGTGTAATTCTTCCTCGGTCTCTCTCCCCCGATACGTATGTAGCATATGTGTGAGTGACTTTTGTCAAAGTGGTACATTCATTTTTGTCGTTCATCTTTTATAATTAATGGACATTAATTTTTTCAATCATAACTCTTACAAATAGAAATATGATTACTGATATAAGATATTGAGTATAATATTCATGAGTCAATAATAAAGTTAAATGTTTAACTTTAATAAGAAAGTGAATATATAAAGAATTTTGATAAACGTTTTTCATTTTAAACAAATTTTACATATTCAAATGCATGCAAGTAAAAGTGCATGTCTATGAGTTGGATGAATTTTTTTGATAGTATATTATAGTGGACAAATATTTATAATTATTGAAAGAGATTTCAATGACTAAATGTTGTATAGTTTTTGTTGTGGTTTAAAGTTATTATGAAAAATGACAAAAGTTAATCACTTATAAAAGATGTTCCACTTAAATAGTTGGGTTGGTAAACTAAATGTCATCGAATGAGTATTAAGAAGGAAGTCACATGTTCAAATTTGAGAAACTAATTAACATAATCACTAATTTCTAACATTTGTTTATAAAAAAAATCACATATAAAAAATGAGTGCAATTATTATGCATTGACAGTGTAAAATACTTTTACACTATCATCCAATAATAACTAATCATCTTAACATGTATACATTGATTATCATCGATAGTTTACACTTGCTATTTGTGTCATTTTGTTCATAAATAATAAAAGATGAATGAACTAAAAAAATATATATAAATAACCAAAACAAACATTAATAATAACTAAAATATAAAGGATGAATAATATTTTAAGCCGATTTTTTTACTATTCAATTGTATTATCTTAAATAGGTTTTAATTAGATGTAATGTAAATTGATCTTTTCGTTGACTTTCAGCTTTGATCACTATGATCATGATCGATGGGTGTGAACACGTGCAATGCACCTTGATCTCTAATCACGTGGGAGATAAACAAAAATAATAATTCTTTAAAAATAAGATATAAACATAAATGTAACCGGACCTTTGGTTTACTATATATTTTAGCTATTATTTATTCTTGATGGAAATTAATGGAATAATAATTGTACTCCCGAATCAAATGATCATATGGTAATAATGATTAAGCGAGATTTAGATTGTTTAAAAAAATTGTAGGCTAATTACCTATAACCAATCAAAATCAAATCTAAGATTCTATAAAAAAAAAAAAAAATCAATTAAGGGAATACATTCGTCTAATTTTAACTTATCCAGGCGATATAAAACTCACTTAATAATTATTAAAAACAAAAACACATTAAAGTCATAATAATAATAATAATAATAATAATAATAATAATAATAATAGTTTGATTCAACCGATTAAACTATGAGCAAACCATTCAATAAATAATAATAATAATAATAATAATAATAATAATAATAATAATAATAATAATAAAATATAAAAATATTTAGAACTTCATAACGAAAAAATCTATAAAATTCATAATAAATACTCGATATCTATAATAAATACTTAATATCAATGACAAATACATTAAAATCTACAAAAAATAAAAAATAAAAATAAGTCTTTATAATATAAACTCAAATATCAAATCTCATATAAATAAACTTGATCAACCACGAGTGTCTTCGAATTAAAAGGAATAACATCACACGCTTGCTTAAAAATTTAGTTAATTCTATAATTCACAAATATGTGCATTCTCACCTACATTGTTTATGACTATTCTTAAAAATAATATTATGAAATATTATAAAAATATTTAAATTTATTTATATTTAAAAATTTAATATGATTTTTAAAATACATCTAAGATCATGCATTGATCATGCATATAAATAATAGTGATGTGCAGAGAGGATAAACTTTTTATATTCACAATATATTAGAGAATTAAACTCATGTTTAAAATCATTATTTTTTATATTCAAAACTTGAGGCGGTGTATTTATAAGATAAGTTTATCATTCTATTCATACATCTTGTTTTTGGAAACTAAGCAAAGATGGGAGGTATGGAGATAGAGTACTACTTGCCAATAATGGCTATGGTGTTGATAGAGTTTATATATGCAGGTATGAGTCTTAGCACAAGAGTTGCTCTTTTGCAGGGTATGAGTCCAAGAGTTTTTGTAGTCTACCGTCATGCTTTTGCAACTATTGTTCTTGCTCCCATTGCTTATTTTTCAAGGTATATATTTTGTTATATTATTTCTTAATTATATTACTCTCTCTATCCTTCCCTCTTATGTCAAGTTTATATACTAATTAATTAATTGTTTATTTCTTTTTTTATAGGACATCAAACTCTGCCTCATGTTCCTTAAATTTAAAGAGTGCTTCCTTGATATTTGTGACCGCACTAATTGGGTTTGTTTCTGGTCACTAGTAATATAAATTCATATCTATACTCATTTAAACAACAAATTTCATTTCTAAATACATCTCTTCTTCACAAACTAGATCTTTTATGATTAGTTAATGGGAGAGTCCACTGCACCCCGTCAAATTAAAAGAGATGCAATTTTCTCTTTTATTTGAAATTTACAATCTATTACACCGTAAAGTCAATTGTGGACAATCCTTATTACTTCTCCAAACGAACAATATAAGTAATTAATCATTTTAAAATTTTATAATAAATAGTCTATTATTTTTTCACATCTCTATCTTGGATAAGAGATCAACTATATGTATGTTAGCATTAGTTGATATTGCGGTGTCAAATTTAATAGTATGATATTTAGTAATTATTTTGAACATACTTGAACTACAAAATTCACCATTGAATTCAAAGTTATTACATAAATGATATATATAAAATTTGGCATTAAAGTGAAATTATTGGATGTGTCAATGATCTTTTATACACAAAGAATTTGGTGAATGTGAGAATAACTTATATATTTTAATGAAAAATTAATCTTAAACGTTAATTACAATCTAATTGTAATGAATGTAATCAAGTGTTCTCATTTCTTATGATAACTAAACATTTTAACTGGAGTCACTTTACAAAGCCGCTTATTAGCTTCACATGAATTTTATTTGAACACACTAAATTGTTACAAATATGAGACCCCATATGTAGAGACATATTTGTAAAAAAAAAAGTAAATAAGCATAGTGAGATATTTTTGTACAAACGTATGTCATTAATCACTTAAACTATTTCACCAGCCATGAAAATATAAGTAACTAACTACTTATTTATCTTGTTATAAATAGGGTGAAGTATTTATTTATGTGTGGACATCGTATTAACGATATTGTATTTACTATGTATAAATATTTATTTATCTTGTTATAAATTGGGCGAAGTAGTAAATTATTTATGTTTCAATAAATATATTAAATATGTTGTTATGTTTAATAGTCTGACACTTAATTAGTCTTTTGACTCTTTTATGTTGTTCCTATTTGGATATGTTGCAGCATTACTTTGAATCAAAATTTATGTTTCGAGGGTCTATATCTAGCTTCATCTTCAATTGCAAGTGCCATTTCCAATATTGTTCCAGCAGTCACATTTGTAATAGCAGCCTTTGCAGGGTAATCAATTACTAACTAATTAATGTCTGAAATTACTAAATTCAACATATTTTTGTTACTCAATCATTTATTTCAACTTGAATTGGAATAATTATATATTACAGAATGGAGAGTGTGAATATTAAAAGTTTGAGAACTATAGCCAAAATAGTTGGGACAATGATATGTGTAAGTGGAGCAGTGTCTATGGCATTGTTGAAGGGTCCAAAGCTACTCAATTTACAAAATCTTCCTTCTAAATCAATCATAGCCACAACAACATCTGGAAGTGATGATAATTGGTTGCTTGGATGTTTGTGTCTTATTGGAAGTTGTGTTGCCTGGTCAATGTGGCTCATTTTGCAGGTATTTAACTTTCTTTATGGCAATAAACATCACTTATATATAAAACCTTACCACCCTTTAATTTGTATCTTCCTAACAGGTTCCAGCTTATGCAAGCCATCCTAATTATTTATCATTTACAGCCTGGATGTGTTTCGTGTCAACATTACAATCATCAGTAGTCACACTATTCTTTGAGTCAGACCTAAATGCATGGAAGATCAATTCTCTTCTTCAATTTGGTTGCACTTTATATTCTGTATGTGGATGATTTTCTGTCACGATACAACAATACTTGTATATATAAAATAAAATACATCACTTTAGCCTAACTAATTATAATTGATACATTTTGTAGGGAGTTATAGGATCTGCATTATCATTCTCTCTGCAAGGATGGTGCATTTCCAAGAGAGGGCCTCTCTTCTGTGCTATGTTTAATCCTCTTTTCACATTGATTGTCACTGTATTGGCTGCTTTGTTGCTTCATGAGGAAATATACATTGGAAGGTAATAATATTTATGTTCTGCTAATGAAAATTTTGATCATAACTTGAATTATAGGAGATTTCAACCATTAATATTAATCTAACTAAATGATGATTTTACTGCATGTGTGTTAGCTTGATAGGTGCAATTGGAGTGATCGTTGGCTTGTATATTGTGCTTTGGGGTAAAGCTGAAGATGTAGTTGGTGTAAAAGATAAGATTGATCCAAAATCGATAGTTAATGAAACAGAAGAAATGAGGTTGTCTATAAATGAATCTCGTGGAAAACCACATTGTAAAAATGATTTAGAAGAACATCTTTTAGTTTGATGAATCGAAATCACACTATTAATATTGAATGAAAGGAATTTGTGTTAAAAGTGAATGAATGTCACAATAGCATTTTATTTTATTTATTTATTTTTGTTTTCCTTGATACAACATTAGAGAATAATAAATGAAATAATTTTTTACTCTTTTTATATTCTCTTCATGTATGTATATAAGTCCTTAATTATAAGAGAAATAAAAAAATGAAATTAACCTCAAATATCATTCCACTGTTGTGTTTAGAACAATTGTTTTTGTTGGATTATGTTAGCCGTGTGATAACATCTTTAACGGTGGGACACTACAAAAGATTTTGGATCTACAAAATTATTTACATTTCTTTAAAAATAAAAATAAAAATAATAAATAAAAACTCTGCTTCATGATTATGAACTTATGATTGTTCTTCTCATATTGTGAGTGATTTCTTCAAATAATATTGAAGTTAAGTTGGATAAATGGTTTAATTGAATATTTATTAGACTAGTGTGTTATATATAAACTGATTTGGAGTGGGCTAGATTGACAACAATAGTTGTCTAAGCATGACTAAGGATAGTGACAATTCAAATAGTGGTGTACATGTACACTCTTTGATGATGAAGTTAGTTTGCACCAAGTTAGTTTGTATTAGAGACTAAGATTTTAGAGTTAAAATATTGTATGCTTTTAATCCGCCTTAGATGTCGTTTTTAAGATGTTATCTAGAGTTTTTAGAAGTAGTCCATCAAAGTTGATGAGTTGTATCCGCCGTGATTCATAAATCAATGTTTCATTAGAGATGCATGGCTTATCGTGATCATCTAATAATTGTTGTTAGAGATGCATGATTTATCATGATCATCTAATAATTGTTGTCATCAGGTGATTCAAATTTAAATCATAATCACCATCGTGTGGTGGTATGGATGGATCCAAACATTAGTAGTTGTTGGTGGGTGCAAAATCATATATGATAAACTTTTATATAAAAAATGTATTAAACATGAGCAATAAAATATGATGACATCATTACCATTAAATAAAAAATTCATAGATTACACTTATATACCCAAAAATTAAAGATATTTCAACATCTACAAATTAAAGATAGGCAGAATAACACATGGGGTCCCTTAACTTAATTTCAGTTAACGTTTTAGTCATTTATCTTTTTTTTTTTTCCAATTTAGTTCTTTATTTTAATTTTAAGTGACAATTTGATCTTTTATGTTTTAAAATGTCAACAATGTTATCTTTTTTTTTACAAAAATTCATCAAAATTTTCAAACAAAACCCATAAAATTAATTATCATCTTCAATATAATTCAAATTTCATCAAATTCATAACTTAAATCTTAAAATAGACTCATATTTTTATTTTTTATTTGATGAATTTGATGTTGTTGGAGATGAAAATATGAGTTTATTTGAATATTTGAGTTATGCATTTGATGAAATTTGCATTATTTTGAAGATGATTATTAATTTTATGGGTTTTGTTTGAGAATTTTGATGAATTTTTTGAATTTTTGTAAAAAAAGGATAACATTGTTGACATTTTAAAACATAAAAGATCAAATTGTCACTTAAAATTAAAATAAATGACCAAATCAAGAAAAAAAAAAAAAGGTAAAGGACTAAAACTGAAATTAAGTTAAGAGACCGTATGTGCTATTTAGACTTAAAGATATTTTAAAATTCTATACATTTTTCATTTTTTGACGCTATCTAAAATATATTTTCTATATATGTGATAAAAAAATACTTAATAATTTATCTCTCACAACAATGTGCATTTAATTCTTAACAAATAAAATTATTCAACTATTTTTAATAGTAACAATATTTAATTTTAAGTAGAAAAAAAAGATAATTATTAAATGGCTAACGCTAAAGAATTTTATTGAATGGCTAACGCCAAAGTAAATTCTTTAGTGGGGGTGGATGCCCCCAATATCCTAGATGTACATATGAGTTCCAGTGATTCATCACTTTGGATCCTATTTGATGTACTGTGATGCCTTACTTCCCTGGATGTTTGGTCTTAGGCTCAAATTTAGGGCAGACTAGTCATGAATGCGGTCCATAACATAAACATTTGTGTAATTACCTACAATTTTTAAAGGTAACAGGAAAAACCTTAGAAAAATCAACATTGTAATTAAAAAAAATACAGGGATTAAAATTTTAAAAAGAATAATATATGTAGGGATCTTGTGAAAAAAATATATATGTAGGGACCAAATTCACAATTTGAAAGTTACGATGAAAACTGAAAGACACGAAACGACGTAGTTTGAGATCGAGCAATCATTTTCCTTCTACTTACCGTTTCGTTAAGAAACGAAGAAAAGAAATACTAATTCAATTCCATCATTGCTTGGTGCTTCTTCCTCCAATTCTCAATTCAAATCCATTTCTTCAAATTCGAATCAATTTGATTCTCATCACAATCTACAAGGTATAAACAATGTAATGTAACGGTACTTCCAATTTTCTCATTTTTTTTATTTTTCGGCCGAATTATATCGCAGTTTGATTTAATCAACATGAGCTTCATTTCTCGTGTTTGGCAGAAACTAGTTTCGATGGTGCAAACTCCGAATCCGCAGCCTGATGAATTAACCACGCCCTTAATTGTGAGTCACATATTTTCCGAATTTGGAAAATAAGCAAATTATTTAAAGTCAAAACTTTTGTTAGCCAGGATTTCTTGTTATTCAAAGATATTGTAGCATATTTAATTTAAATGAGCAAATTTTGGTTTAACATATGCATTTATATTTTAGAAAGAAATAATTTTGGTATGTAGCAAACCTTCAAGACATGGAGAGACAATTAAAACAAAATAGTGTTCAGGATGAACCAAATATTTAGTATGAATTTGTCGTAGTTGTGTAATATTTCTAGAACATATTAATGGTGGTTTTGGTTCAAATATTTATTGGTATTTCGCTACTGCATTTAGTTTTACTTATTTTTAGTATCTCCACCTTCTTTCATGATTGTGCTGATTGAAACTAATTTTATTAGTTTTTCATAAAAAATAATCAAGCTTATCTTTTACAGGAACAGGCACAACCACAGGAAAATGGTTTGACAAATGATGGGCTGATTCCTAATATATTTTCATCTGTGCCGGCTCTCAGTGGAGCTGCTTCTTATCTCTCACAAACAACATCATTCTTAGCTGGTTGTTTCTCCGACTATTCAGGCAAGCTTCTTTGTGGTTTCCCTAGTTCTTCTGGGGGGTTATTTTGAGTAATCTCCTTTCAGAAGTTTAAAGGACTTTGCGGCCAGTCCCTATAATTTTCCATAAACATAAAAGAACCTATGAAGCTGAATTATTATGTGGCCTGTAAAAATAATTATGTGGTTTATCTGCAAGAAAAATTGCATGGGGTACTTTGCTCATCTACCTTTAGTTTCAATAGAAATTATGCATTTAAGTTGTGTCACTTCAAATGTTGTATTTTACATTGGAATTATATCAAATGTTGTATTTGGTATTATGGTCACCTTTCAGGAAAAATAAAATTCCTTTTAATGGACAAGCAAAGGCTGCAAAGCCACGAAGAATGGAATTATTGTTTTAGAACTTTAACGTGCTCTAGTTAAATCTTACAGAAACTCAGCTCTAGCAAAATCCATGTAAAATATTTGATTGTGGTTTTCACTTCAGATTTTATTGTAGTTCTAATGAGATTCTGGAAATCGGCTATTCCTTTTGTTTTCAAAGTATTCAAAACAGCTGTAGTCTGTGGGCATAAATTAGTGACTTCTCTATTCATGAAATTTCCCCTATACATTATTTTAAATTTGTTGAGTCCAAATGCCTCTCATGTATTGACTTCATGCTTTTTCCTTACACAATTCTCTGATGCATCAGGTTTCCTCGTGTTTTCTTATTCGATTTTTGTTAAAATTTATGCAATTGATTTATAATTGCTTTGTTTCACATATTTTTTTAATTATATTAATTGTACTAACTACAAGGCCTTTGACGTTAGCACTTTTAGACATTAAAAATTTTGTTTTTTTTTTCAGTAGAAAATTCTCCAAGATACTCTGGTGCTTCTGATATTCGTGAACAAGAATTCGTGGCTTTTTCTTCCAAAGAAACTGAGCCATCTTCATCTACGGAAATTGATTCTATTTCTTCAAACAGAAACAATTTAACAAGTGTTGAATCATCTACCACTTCAACTTCTGGACCTCTGCATGATGAAATCACAAGGATTACTATTGGAGATCCTTTACAAAATAGCAGTGCACGTGTTGAATCAAATAATACAGGACAAAGTGGCATTTCCATTTTCCAAGGGTATTTCTTTGTCATCCCAATCTGAATTTGATTTTTCTTAAAAATTTATTCTTCCAAATTATGAAACTAAGCTGTTATAATATGACATTGTTGGATATTAAGATATATTTTTTTACTCTCGAATTTGTATCTTTGTGAAATTTCCAATGAAATAAGAGTTTAACAGGCGTACACGGTTAGTGCAAATCAATTTACGCTGATATTCGATGAGAGCCCTCCATTTCTCCAAGCCGTATCGTCAATTTTAAAATGCAGTTACAAAAGAGGGATAATGTGGAAAATAGTGAATTATCATTGGATGTCAGTGTAAAGCCATGCATATATCCTTCAAATCCATGAAATAATTCCATCACAATATATTAGGCTAAAAGTATATGAAGGTGGTTGTGTACAGTTTTTTTCCCTTCACCACACCCCCCTTTTTAAGTCAGTTTGATTTTCAATTTTTATTTTTTCGGCATGAAGTATGAATGAAGAAGGTTTAGCAAAAAATTGTGAAAGGAAAAAGTAACAAAGGTTACATCAAATGTTGCTAACATTTTGTAGAAAGTGATGGAATAGTACTTTCTTATTATTATTGCAACAGTCATGGACTATATTTATAGAAAAAGCAATTACACTAGTAGCTCTCACTTTAATTAGGACTAATAGTAACAAAATAAAATAAAACCACATAGAATCAAATCAAAACTTTCCCGATTCTCCCACAGCCCGTCAAGTTGGTGCATGGATATTTGTCATGCCCAACTTATGTATTGATCGCATGAAATTGGATCTTACCAAGCTCTTTGTGAAGATATCAACAATTTGTTGATTAAAATTTACAAAAGGTGGGCATATATTCTCAACATCATTTGCTCCTTTATGAAGTGGCGGTCACAATATGCCTAGTTCTGTCGTGTTGAACAAATGTGAGCAATACTTATTGCAGACTTGATGTCACAGAACAATTTTAATGGCAAGTCAGCTATCATTTTTAGGGCTTCCAATACTCTATGAATCCACTTAAGTTCATTGATTTCCTTGAGACATTGCTCTTAATTTAGCTTTTGCACTACTCCGACCAACAACATCTTGTTTCATACTTCTCCATGTAACCAGATTTCCCTAGACATAGGCACAATATCTAGTAGTGGATTTTCTGTCAGTAATGGATCCAGCCCAATCAGCATCTTTAAAGATAGAGACATCCCTCTCATTGGTTTTCTTAAAGTACCATCTGTTGCCAGGAACTTTCTTTGTAATTTCCTTAAGATTCAATAAACTGCCTCCAAGTGTTCATCATAGGGAGAATGCATAAATTGACTTACAACTCTCCCAGAGAAGGCAATATCAGACCTAGTGTGAGCTAGATAGATAAGTTTTTCATCTAACCTCTGGTATCTCCAAATATCAACTGGAACATAACCTCGTGAACATTTGTTTTTAAGAACCATTATCTTAGTAGTCCCACTTTTAAGAGTTTTGAAATTTATCTTCTACATTAATAATTGGTGCATTTTTTCAAGATGATAAACACAGCAATATGCTCTGTATCTTCACTGCATTAGGGTCACCTTCTTTGATATTTGATCTTGGTGTATTTGATATGGAATCGTTCTCAACTTATATCATATTGATATATCATTTTTTCCCTTTCTAAATATTATTAAATGTATCCTAGGTTAAATACTGTACCCAAATGATTGAAAGATGTGAAATTGAAGCTCTGCCATATTATCTACTTAGTGCATAGGCCACCAATCCATGAGATTAAACTCTACTATGACTCTGTTCTACTTGTCGTATAAATTCATGATGTTGCTTTCTCCATTTAAGCTACAATTCTGTTTTTCTAGGACAACCATACTCCAATTTTTTTAAAGCACTTTTGACTACTGACGTGGGGATGATAAACTTCTTTTTATAACTTCAGCCTGATTGACCGCGCTCGAAGAACTGTTCGTGGATCTGCAGATGATATAGGGTGGCTTCAACATGCTCAAGGAATGCCCCCGGTTGAAGATGGAACAGAGAGGTTCTTGGAAATTCTTGACAGCATCAAGTACGTACTGTATCGATTTTATTTTTCTTAAATCTTCCTGTTAGTGTTTTTTTTAACTCAGTTTTTCTTACTGTCAGGCACGGTGTTCACAAGTTACCAAATTCAATGATTTATTTGTTAATTCCAGGTAAAGTGACGGATTGTGCTCATGGTAAAGTAATGACCATGATTCGCACACACACAGCATAGCCCTGAAATCCAGTGATGAATCCATCATGAGATATTTTGAGTTCACCTCATTTACACTGCAAATAGTAGAATTGCAAGGTCAATATTTTTTATGTGCTATTAACGGTTGTGCTTCTTAAATTCACAGGTCTTTTCAGTAACCATGGTCCACTTTACTTTGTGAGTACGAAAATCAGTTTTTCAAAGATGGGTTTGACCTGTCATATTGCAAAGATTCATAGTGAGGTATATTTTAGTAGTAGTTCTTATGGAAAATGCTAACTCTAATTTTTATTTAGATTGTATTGGTGTTCCTTTTCTTACATTCTCTTACTGAATTTCAAGTACGAATTAATTAGGCTTCAGTTGAAAAAAATGCCAGAGAGCTAAAAGAGTATATTGAGGAAATTTACTGGGGTTCAAAGAAACGTGTTTTGCTTCTTGGACATAGTAAGGGAGGAGTAGATGCAGCAGCTGCTTTATCATTGTACTGGTCTGATTTGAAAGATAAAGTTGCTGGATTGGTATTAGCACAAAGTCCCTATGGTGGTACTCCTATAGCTTCAGATCTTCTGCGAGAAGGACAACTTGGTGATTATGTGAATTTACGAAAAGTCACTGAGATTCTTATCTGTAAAGTAATTAAGGTATGTTGAATTCTTGTATTATTGCCTATTCGATCCTTGTTTGCACTTGAAATGTGTATGTTTTTTTTTGCCATCTTTTTCTTATCTAGCATTTCTTCTTACTTATTTTCTGTAGTAACTCTTAAATTATGTTTTGCTAGGTTTTGTATCGTATCTATTTATTTTCATGTAAGCTACATAATTATGTGATATTTTCTTAGTCGTGGTCAGTATCTTTTAGTTATGTGAATGTCTGACCTTATATAACTTATCATCTCTTGCTACCATTTATCATTTATTAATACAAGGGCGACATGCGGGCCTTAGAAGACTTGACATATGAAAGGCGGAAAGAGTTTTTAGAGAAGCATCATCTGCCAGAGGAAGTCCCTATTGTTTCCTTTCGCACTGAAGCTAGCGTTTCGCCTGCGGTTTTAGCCACAGTATCTCATGTTGCTCACGCTGAACTACCCCTGGTTGCTTCAGCTGGTGAAAGTACAAAGCTCCCTGTGGTGATGCCCTTAGGTGCAGCTATGGCTGCTTCTGCACAGTTACTGCAGGTGAGGTATGGTGAGAAGAGTGATGGATTAGTGGCTTGCCGAGATGCAGAAGTTCCTGGATCTGTTGTGGTGCGACCTAAACGAAAATTAGACCATGCATGGATGGTGTATTCATCGCTAAATGATGACCTTTCTGAAGGAGATGCATCACAGGTTTGTGAAGCTCTCTTAACTCTACTTGTGGAAATTGGGCAGAAAAAGAGGCACGAGCTTGCAATGAAAGATGAATGAAAAGCATACAAGTTTTTTCTTCTACCTGTTCATATTTATCTCCAAAACTCTATATTCAATTTATTTTTTATAGTCTAGCGGATAAAAAAATTGAATTAGGACAGGATAAGAATGCACGTTCTCATAGATATAGCAAATTCTTGTAGAGTGGACGAGGATTATTTTCAAAATGATGATAGTATAATTTTAGATGCAAAAGTCTTGAGTCAAAAAATCCAAAGGTAACAAAAAACACATGCTCCTATTTTGCATTTTATTCTTTATTACCCCTGAAATTGATGGAAATTGAATCAGGCCATGCAATGAGAAATGTCAATCATAACATCATATTCATAATATGGAATCTCACCCAAACTAGAATTGAGCTTATTGATTTGAAAGGAAGTGTTTCACCTCTTCTTTATGAAACTAAGCTAATAACTGGTCAATAAACTGAAACTAACAAACTAACTTCGTTTATTTGCCAAACTAACTTCTAATCACAAAAAACAATTTAAAAGCTGAATGGTATCAGTTAAAACAGTAACAATGGGTCAATAGAGATCAGTTTAGAAACTCTAACAGGTCTTTGCTCTTAGGGATACAGATACAGATTATGAAAGCTTCTTCTCCCACTTCCCATGTTCTCAAAACCCCCCAATTAATACGTTCAAATTAACCAATCCAGAGGTGTTATTTTTATCAAAATACACATTCGGATTGGCTAACCCGAAGGGCGTTGGAGGGTGTGAAAAGAAGCTTCCACACATTATTTACCCAACATTTTAGACTACATAGTAAAAGCTTTAGATATTTCGGGTCCTTCAAAAACAATAAATCCTTTAATTTTGATTCTTCATGTGAACTTCTATGATCAGTTCAAAGAATAAGCCTTAATTATAAGTTATAAGCTGTGTTCAAAATAAAAATTGTTTTTAGAATGTGGCAATTGACATTATTATAATGAATTAAAGAGAAAACTTGCATCAAAAGCATAAAATAATTCATCATTTTAAATAAAAGCATCAGAGGCATTTCTTTACAACGTGAAAGAAAAAATGAAACTGAATCTTGTCCTCCTTTTCCAATCCAAAGTTCTTGTTCAAAGAGTACCCTTTGTCCTTTAGATTTATGATAATAATAATTATAAGACTTGTAAATTCATTAAAGCCTCAGACTCCCTATTATTTGATTCAGTAGTGGAATCTTAGTTTTTTAAGATCTCAAATTATTGTAATTGTAATCTTTGATGGGCATGGTGCTACTGCACGTGTTAATTACTCTCTTTCCGTCTAGGAGTATTGTACTTATTGATTAATTGTTATACAAATCTTGGGCTACACTTATATTAAGCGTCGTTATGTTAATTTTTATTTACACTGCATAAATAGTGTGGATCGAGTGGCCCGCTAACTAGTAATTCAACACATTTTTAGTAGATTCTAATATTATCTTGTAATTTAAATTTATTTATCTACAACATGACTATACGATTGATGTTATATTTTCAAGTTTAACCTTTCGGAGAAAATATTAATGTATTTTCCTCATTTTAATATACTAAATTATTGTTTGTTAGTAGGAAAATATGTAAAACAATGTGATAATTTGATAAAAAAAATTCATATAATTAAAAATTTGAAGAAAAAAAGCATAGATTTTGAAAACTAAAAGTCATAAAATGGAAATAAAAAAAAATTAAAAAAAAAATACTCTCAACGGACCAAAAAAAAGAAGAAATTTCTCAAAAATATAATATATTTAGTGAACGTTAGTATATTCTTTTTGTTTTTGATACTAAAGTGGGTGTAGGTGAGGTTTATTAGCATTGTTGTTTGTGTATGCATAATTTATGCGATGAAAAGTTTTTTTGGACAAATTATTGATGAAAAGTTGAAAATTATAATCATTGTAGTTACTGTAAAATGCATTGGCGCATTACAAATCGTGTCCAATTATATAAATTTATTTTTTGAAAAGGTATATGTAATGTCAAAAGAGATATATTACTTCATAGTGAGGTCTGCTTCTCTCACTATTTTGTCATAGTGAGTGTGAAGTCATTTTGCACTTACTATTTTGTTGCTTTAAATAATTCTAATAGAAAAACAGTGTGTTTTGGGTCAGCTAATTTATATTATCTTCATATATTTTTCTTTAGTTAGATGATACTGTCGCCTTCTTTGGGTACCTATATGTGTGTCTATACAGACTAAGAATAACAAATTTTCTTATGATTAATCATGATGCAAAAAGTGGTGCTTAATTCATTAGAAGCAAAATAATTAGTTGATCTCGATCCTTCTGGGTATTAATATTCCCACAACATATTTGATAATATTAATTTATAAGCTAATCGGTAAAGGTATGATTATTTGATAATATCATACATTTAATCTTACAGGTATACCTTTCCAACCAAAACCATTTTTTTTATTTTATTTGGAAAAAAGAGGGGCTGCTTCTCATGCGTAGCTTTATTGGAAGAAAGAATGTGTCGACTGCATATCCCTTTACCAAAGGGATCGAAATTATGTGACACGTTTTTTTACAATCTAGTTTCACCTCTTATAGTTAGTATATTTTAAATAGGAAGATTTAAAACTACAACAAAATTTAATAGCAATTATAATATAGAGGATTATGTCCGGTCCAACACTCATTCAGATTTAAAGTAAAATCTTCATAAAATAAAAAATTAAAATAGAGACATTTTTAATATAAACAATTATACTTTAACGTAATTTTATTTAAATTTTTTATTTTTTAAGATGAAAAATATTTTAATTTAATATTTTAATGATTGTATATTTTTTTATAATTATGAGGTCTTTATTACTTAAGTATTTTATTTTTTTAAGCCTAAATAAACATAAAAAAGTAATTAATTTTTAGAGGCATAAAACTCTTGTTTTAGTAGTAGGTTGGGCCTTGGACTTCCCGGGAGGGGATATAAGGCTAGAAGTGAAAGAGTTAACAAGTGGAATAATAAAAAAAATCATAAGTTCAATCTTCATCTTCAATAAAATATTAATAATATTGACTATATATTAATTATTAACATTCTTGTTGAAAAAAATAACAATAATATAATATGTTCGTAGATCATATATAGGAGTGTAATAAGTCGGTTTATCTTAGTTTTTAGGAGAAAATAAATCTAAATCAATAAAAAATAATTAATTTGATTTGGTTTGGTTTTGATAATCTTTCTTCACGAAATCTAAACCAAACTAAATCGATAAAAAACGAGATGGTTTAGTTTGATTCAATTGAGTTAATATTAAAAAATTTAAAATAAATTAATTTTTATTCAAACACTATAGACTTTTTATACAATTAAAATAAGTATATAAACTACAATGAAAAAAATATAATATATAATTATAAAAAACTACATAAATACAACATATTTTTTTAACATAAATATGTGTGAAATAAAAGATATAATAACAAAATATAATAGTTTGGCTCGGATTTCGAATAATTAATTTTGAATGATTTAAAATCAATATTCAAACATATAGATATTTAACTTGATTGGTGTGATTTAGTTTACACTTAAACAATAAAAAAAGCCTAATCAATATTTTTTATTTGATTTAAATTTTCAAATTTATCGGACCATTGGTTTAATTCTTATACCTCTATTAAGATATATTAAACATACATCTATACATAGTTTAACATTTCTTTACATCAGTTACAGCAGTATTATAGGAATATTGCATTCTAAATTCGGTATAAAAAGATTACTGTAGTATTAATCAATCATTAGGATAAATCTATGTGTTAAGATTAGAATAATGAGAGGATTCATACATATATATTGCCGCGCCTGAACATTTGTATATACTTGGAGTCATGCTTACGCAATGCTTTAATATTTCAATTATTGGACTTAGAAAAAATAACTAATCGTTAAACATTTCTAAACGTGCTTTTTTTTTTATTCTGATCAATAAATTGTATAATATAGAAAGAAAAAAAAAAGTTCAAGGGGCAGGGAGAATTTTTTTGGTGCTGTAAGGCGCATGCAGGGATATTATTATACTTTTATAAATTATTTTTTTAAAACAAAGTTTTAAATAAAGTCTATTTTTAATACTTTCTTACACTTTCATTACTATGACAAGAAACAAATGTTTATTGCTATATATCAATGTCATATTCAATGTTCTATTGACTTGTTATCTAAAAATATTACCTAATACCAATTTTTTTTAAAAATCTCTTGTACGTCCATTTTAATAAAAAAAAAAAATTTAATAATTTCATTTACATACTTTAAAACTTTTATTAATTCATAACCAATTTTCATCACCTCTTGTAGGAAATGGTGAATTCATATATTTAGAATTTTATAGATCGTTAAATTGAGATTGAATGATATAAAAAATATTTATTTTTATTTTTATTTTTATTTTTATTTTTATTTAATAACTAAAAATATCATATTTAAATATGAATTGTCTTATATTAATCAAAGAGTCATGAATGTCACAACTTCATAGATTGTTAACCATAGGGATTCAAGATCTATAAATTTCTAAAGTGGTAATGTTTTCAAATACTTTTTATACTTCATTTCTATCTTTTTTTCCATTTGTATTTTTTTCATCTCATATTTCTTTACATCAATATAACATAAAAATAATGTTTGT
The DNA here is from genome assembly GCA_037974755.1 of Cicer yamashitae. NCBI lineage: Eukaryota > Viridiplantae > Streptophyta > Magnoliopsida > Fabales > Fabaceae > Cicer > Cicer yamashitae. Next base: position 56,168,365 of record JBBPBQ010000002.1, on the reverse strand, counting down.
TAATACCTATTTCCATACATAATAATGTTTTTTTTCACTCTTGCCAACAAAAATTAGTCTTTAGTAAGAATTCAGCTCATATAATTCATTATCAATGTAAAATATTGTTAGGGAAAAAAATATAAATTCCAATAAACATTGATTGATCGGCAATTAATAATTAGACATTAGAATGGTTTTGTCTAAATGTTCCATCAACACTCTTTGTGTACTGACATTTACAGGCATATCTCTAGTTATTTATCTCCCAAAAATTTAATTGTAATGTTATGTGTCTTTTCAATGAATTTTTTTATCATCAAATAAAAATCAGAATCTAGTATCAACTTACACAATTGTGATATTAATAAAGCACATCTTTATAAATTGGTTGGCCTATTTTTTCTTCTTCTTTGTTTACTATCGCATTACCTACCACAATCTATCACGGTTTTTGTTCATCTAGTGAAAATATCTTCTTTTTTTAAATAATTATAAAAAATTATATTTTTTTACGGTTTCTCATTTTAAATAATTTTTAGATTATTTTCATATTCACATTTTTATTTGCAAAGTTGTAACAATCGGATGAAATTTTCAAAAGTGATAAATTTTAAAAAAAAAAGTGATTACTTTAATTACAACAACAACAAAAAAAAGTATAACACACACCCATAATACCCCTAATATGATGACACGTTTTTACCAAAAGTAAAAAAGATATGGTTATTATTCTATATAATCCACTTTTAAGGATGGTGTTTAAGTCAACTCGATGACAATGACAAAGCATATTGGAAACAATCAAAGAGAACTAAACTTAATAACTTTTCAATCGAAAGATATTCCCTCAAATCCGGTAAATAACCTTTAATTTTAACTTAAAAATGATTAGTTTACCATGTAAAACAAAATGACAATGTTATCTTTGGGAATTTGATATTTTTGATAAACACAAATTTAAGATGAATGAACTATTCTAATAAAGCTAGCAGGTGTCTTTTTACAGAGACAAAACCATTGAATTTATCTTTGTGAATATTAAATAGCTACAGACAACAAAACAACCTTTATTTACATACAAAAATGTAAACCATTCCTCAACTCATATTAATTCTCTGTTTACATACATTCTGCAGAATGCAGTTTTACTGTAAATAAATAAAAAAAGACAAACTTTTATTTTAAGTTGAAACAAAAACAACTCCTAATAGTTCTCCCAAAAAGATGGTTCCTGATCAAGCCTAAATCCACTATCAACTGCACATAAATTCCAAGAAGAGTAAGAAGAACAGAGTCCATTGTTTCCATCAGGAAAAAGATCTGGTAAATCAAACAATGTAGCATCATCATTAGTAGAAAGAAAAGTTGAAGATGAACCATGTTCTTCAAATGAAGTATTGTTTGCTGCTTTTGCAGCTGCAAATTGAATGTCTTTTGGAGAAGTGCTTATTGGCTTTGGAAGTTGTTTAGCCAATTGAGGGAAATTAAGGTATGCGGAATGACCCTTTATAGCTAAAGCAGCAACATCATGTGCTCTAGCTGCCATTTCAGCTGTAGGGTATGTTCCAAGCCATATTCTTGATTTTTTTCTTGGCTCACGAATCTCACACACCCATTTTCCCCAATTCCTCATCCTTACTCCTCTATATGTTGGATGTTTCATATTTTCATCACTTTCACTTCTCTGCCTTTTCTTGATCATCTTTTTTGATGTTGTTGATTCATTTGGAGATGCTTTAGTGTATTGTTTTGTGCATGTATCTGAATTTGAAGTTGATGTTGTTGTTGTTGTTGTTGATGAAGAGGAGAATGAGAGTGTGCTTGAAGTCTTGTAATCAGCAGCATCACTTTCTATATTCATATGTTTTTCCATTGTAGAGAGACTTTGATAATAATTAGTTTTAGGAGTACAAAATGAGTGTGAACTATGTTTAATAATAAATAGACTTGGCTTATGCTTCTCTCTCAAAAAATCAATTAGATTTATTTATGCAAAAGAGGAAAGAAAAAGTAAAGAACAAAAGTACAAAAGAAAACAAGAATATTAAAAAA
>JBBPBQ010000002.1:56152078-56165928 GCA_037974755.1 Cicer yamashitae | reverse complement strand
AAAAAAGAAGCATGGGTTGCACAAGGCACATAATTGCTAATTTGTTTTCCATGTGCAAATTGAATAATATCCTAATTTTAACTCTATATACTATTATTACTTACTTTTAATATGTCAGTTTAATTATAGGAGTTTGATATTGTAATTTCCCTACCCTAATTATAAAAAAAAGACACTTGCCTCTAGACTATTCTAGTGTTTATATTCTATATGTGTTCATAATTTTTCATTCTCTTCTATATTTTTACATGTGTTTGTACAGTTTATTCTCCTTTAAACAACAACTACTACTCTTTCCATTCTTGTGTTATGTAATTGGTAGGCCCTTAAATTTTAGTTTGTCAAAGATGATTTCTAGATGAATGCTTCATATCATGATACTTGTAATTAATTTGTCTATGATTCTAACTATTGAATATTGAATTGTGGCTGGCCAGCTATGCCCTCATATAAAACAAAGACCTTGTAAATTCTTTAACTTTATATCTTAACCTTATACATAACTTGGTCTTTATTTTCTCTTGGTGACGTATAGAAATTTATATAAAATAATTATATGTTAACTTAGCATATAGTATCAATGCTTCTAAATATCAACAACTTGTTAATATGTCCTCTTCAACTTGACCCATATGCCTTGCTTAAGCTGATCTGTCCTTCAAGCTATAGAGATTAATGTTCCAATTCAATAATTGTTAATACATAAAAAAAGATGTATAAATTAAATTTTTCTCCAGTTGTGATTACTTGTCACACAACCAATCGTATCAGGACTATTGTCTTAGAATTGCTGGTGGAAATTCTATAACCAAACAGGACTTTAGAGAAAAAAAAATCAATTTTTGTGCAATTCAACACCATTTAAGGATCCCCACGTGGGTTTTGGTCATAAAGAAAGAGACAAATGACTCAACACACAGAAAACATAGGACTGTTCCATTTTTTTTTCTTATAAAAATCATACTGTGCTAATCACAGGACAGTAACATGTATTTGTGCATATTGCTAACTATCAATTGTTATGTTATGATTATATTTAACTATTTATGAAACCTATTAATATTGACATTGAGAATTGAGATGATCATTTACTTAAACACATGGTGCACATGCTTGTGGGCCATTGTTGAGTCCAACTAATGCCAGTTTTCAACTATGCAAAATCAATTTGTCAAAAAAAAAAAACAAAATTAACCACCAAACCATTGTGAGCATTTGAGTCATGTTCATCTAAATGAAATTCTAAAGAAACAAATGTTACTGGCAAATATTTACATAAAATTAAGTAGCTAGGAAAAAGAAGTGGGAGAATTTTATGAACCACCAGAAGTTAAGTAACTAGGAAACGGAGGGTAGGTTCAACAATTACTCATTCCATGAACAGTTTATTAGATGAGTATCATATAATATAATCTATGGTACTAATATTTTAGACATTACTAAGAGAAGAACAATGATATATCACTATACAATTTTATTTATGTATAAGAAAGTGATTTTAGAACATGGAGGAAGATTATAACACATAAAATTGGCATTGATAATGTACTTTATGTTGACATTATTAAGCGTAATTAACTTAGTTAACATAAGTCAGTTATATGAGTAAATTTTTTTTTTACATAGGCAAAAGGATTTTTATTAATTGCTATGTATATAGTCTTTTTTGACAAATATCCAATATTTGTCATCATATCTTAGCAATAGAAGGCATAAGAATCCATATAAGATTGATCTAGAAGATCACTCTTAGATAAACATGTAAATTGTTTCATAATATTAAAATATGATGACAAAATGGATTTGGTAAAAAAAAAAAAAAAAACTTGGTCATGCAAGCATGTGGTTACTCTCTAAGCTTATCAAACATGAATTGATTTAATGAAAGAGGTTCCCTTTTATTCTCCCAAAGGGACGTTTGGGTAGAGTGGAAGGTAGTAAAACATAACAAACAAACGGGATTTTGAGTCCTTCCATACACTAAAATCCTGTTTTGGTAGGTATTCCTTTAACTATACATCCATTCATTATTTGCAAACTATTTTCGATGAGTAAATTTTCTATAGATACACCTAATGAAAAACTTAAGATATATTAAAATAATAATAACTAGCGCAAATACAACGTGTACGTCTATCTCTTTATTCTATCGTGTGTGGATGTATATATATTTTTAAAAATGTTACTTGAAAACAAATATAATATTTGATATGCTTGTATTGTTAATAAATTTAAAAAATATTATATTGGTACATTTTATTAACAATACATACATATTAAATATTATATCTATAATTTGTTAAGATATGTATGTATTGTTAAGATATACGTGTCATCAAAAGATGTGTCAATAGTAATTTAAATATAAATTTATTTAAAATATATTTTATTAATTACTAAAATATAAGATATCAATCACTTTAGACTAATGTGATTTAGTGGTTAAAAAGATAATTTAAAGTGACTAATATTATGTATTTTAATGATTAATGAGATATATATTTAAAAAATAGTTAATGACATGTATATATTTTAGTGGTTAATAAAGTGTTTAAAGTGGTTAATGACACAAATCTATATGTTATTTTAAAAAAATATTTTTAAGTTTTTTATGAAAAAAAAATTATTTTACAAATAAAATAATATATATATATATATATATTTTTTTTTTCAAAGGTTATGATTCAATAACAACTGTATATTTTTCAGTTTTATAACATCAATGTTTTTTTAATTTCTTTAAATTTCAGTATCAATGTTTGTTGTATATTTTAAATTTTAATTTTTGAAAAGATTGAGTTGTTAAAAAGTCCATGTAATTATGACATTGATTTAAATTTAAATATAAAAGAAGAATTATTGAAGATAAATTTGGTTAAAAAATGTATAATTATGAATATTGTTCTGGATTAGACTACAGGCCGAAACACATGCTAGCAATTGAGTGGTACAGGACTCTTGAAATTGAATCACCTTTTCAACAAACAATACTGGTGCCCCATAAGAGTTTGGCACTTATCCTTGGAGTGCTGGTTGGGTTGGAACCATTTTGGTTAAATTCAAATCGGTCAAATTTATTTGGATTAGATTGTATTTTTAACATGTGATTTTTACATTAAATTTGAACTAAATCATCTTTGATTAAAAATAAGTTGGATTGGGTTTGCGGATTATAAATAAAAAATATTTTCATTTTAATAAAAATATAATTAATTTTAAATACTACCATTATAGTTTTATTATTTAAGGTGTTGCAAATGATAGGTGGTATTTTTAGTGTATCAACATAGTTGAGATGGAAATTATACTATTGATATCTTTGCACTCTAGAACATCTCAAAAATCATAAAATATCTAATATATCATTCAATACTTAAAATACATTCACAAACACAACAAAAACATTTACATTAAATAAATTAACAACAAATTCTCAAATAAAGTTCAATAACTAAATTACAATTATACACCAATAATAGAAAAAAAAATTAAATAAAAATATCTATATCTATATCACATCAATGAGTTGAGTTCATGGATCTGCAGATGTAAAACGTCAAATTCGCTATCCAAACTAAACACCAATAAATTTAAATGAGTTGAATCGAGTTAGACTCAAACATGAATGAATGAGCCAAAATATAGATTGAATTAGTTTAAACGACGAAATTCACATATTTACCTATACTTGTAAACACTCCTATTACAGCCCCCAAGACGTCTTTATTAACACCAAGATGTCAAAGTCTGATTTAACACCAAATCTCATCCCATCATTTTATTTAATCCAAAAGTTTAAAACAATCAGTAAAATAATTATATAATCAAATAATTTGTGAATTGGGGTACATTGATGGTGTAAATGTACTTTATATAGTCACCTAATGGCAACTGAACTTACTGCCACGTGTGTTCTCACTTAAAACAAGATTAATTGAATTAAGAAAACCTTGTGTCCCAAAACTTGCAGTAAATATTATATGCAAACTGATGAAAAATAAAGTCAATGGTATATGTTTAGAGGCAATTTGCAAATCAAATATATACTATAGGCGATCGAGTTGATTCAGCACAAGTTGTACAATACGAATTTTATATTAATTTTACACTCATGGTAAGAGGTTAGTATCTTCTAGAAAATTGTTAGTATCAATTAGATGCAAGCATGAAAAGAATCATATACTTTACTCCTTTACTATAAAAAGAAAATCATAATACCAATGATTCGCATCGGCACATCATGTCTCTTTTATATATATATATATATATATATATATATATATATATATATATAAAAGGGGTCTAAAGGCCTAGAAAAACGGAGACAAAAATAGTTAGAAAGTTTTATTCAGTATTTCTATACTGATGTTACTGTCCTACATTTTATACAAATTACTTATTTTATTTTTTTTTAAATAATAATAATAATTTTTATCACTAAATCAATTTGCATTCTAAAACACATTTAAAAAAAAATCCAGAACATATGTTTTTAAAAAATTTAAATTTTATACTGAAAAATTTTCAAAAAACTTTTTTAAATATTTCGGTCCACAAAATTAAAATTTTCAAAAATATATCTATGTAGCAGAAAGCTTCTTTGTTTTTCGGTACACAAAAAACTTATTTTTGCACAGGAAAACTTGAAAAAAGCTTTTCGAATGTAAGACTCATTGTCAGTTGTCTAGAATATGACAATTAGACTCATGCACTTTAATAAAACAGAGGTAACTAATAATGAATAATAAATTAGAATCACCAACATAACTGAAAACTACATTCATAAATATAGTTTACAACTTGTTCAGTAAATTCATAAAATATTACATCATGAAAATAACTACGATTGTGTAATTACATCATAAAATAAAACATCAAATTATAATTCTACAAATTTGAAACTGATCTTCTGATGCTAAATTCATGTCTCATGTTCCTCCAGCTGCTAAATAAAAAAAAAATGAGGTGAGATAAAAATATCTCAGTGAGCTCTGAAAAAGTAAATGGAAAATAGTCTCAAGGAGTTTCTTTCATAAAAAATATAAAACGTGAAAACAATTACACATCTCAAGTAAAAACTTTCACTTTTAATTTTTATAAAATTTTTATAGGGTTTAAACCTTAAACCCTACTAAAACACACTTGTTTAAAAAACACATTTTGATTTCTGGTACACAAAGATTCGGATTTAGGGTTTAAACCTTAAACCTACCAAAACACACTTTTGTACCGAAAAACTTTTTTCAAGTTTTTCGGTACACAAAGATCAAATTTTTTCAAACACATGAGTTTTGGAAAATATTTTTTTAAGTTTTCCGGAACCCAAGTTGAATTTAGTGGGATAAAAAAAATTATTTTTTTGAAAAAAAAAGATAAAATAGGTACTTTTTATAAAATATGAGGTAGGAGTATAAGCGTGGGGGTACAAGGTAAAATTTTCAAACAATTAAGAAGCAACTTTAATAAGCCTAGGAAAAGAGACTCCATAATTATCATCAACTAAGATGATATTCAATTCATCCGACGAGAGAGCTGGGAGAACGAATAGCTCAATGTTGTTTAATGTAAGACTATAATTGGCTAATCAATCCCCACAACGATTTCCTTCACGTCGTGTATGGTTGAATTTGACATGTCAATCTCACTGAGTCATCTTTTTGATTCTACGAGCTAAGGTTGGAAAAATATGGTCATCCACTTGCTCTTGACAGAGCATATCTATCAAGACTTTGGAGGCATTCTTGACCACTAGGTTTGTAATCTTCTCTTGTCAAGCTAACTCCAACCCATGCAACATTGCCCACATCTCAATAGTGATATCATTACGTATACCAATTTTTCGAGCATACCCCCTAATCCAATTTCCAGAAGAATCCCAAAAAAGACCTCCACATCCATCAATGGATGTAGAACTCTTGTAAGTACCATCACAATTGAAATTGATCCAATTGTTATCCGGTCAGCTCCAGCGAACATGCATGATCACTGGTCTCAGCCGATGTATATTCTTCTTTACATGGATTCCATTCTCGATCTCCTTCACAAGATGTATGATTGTTTCAGCTGGGTTATTGTTGAGACAAAATCTCTCTCAAATGTTTTAATGATAACAAAATTGTTTCTAAGATTCTGATTATGTGTGTTATCTAACTTGTGCTCTTGAGTGTATCAATTTTAGAAAATAGGTTCATCACCTTCTTGATCAGATGAAATATTTTAACACATATTAATATGTCCTCCACGTTAGAGGATAAACAAAGAAGAAGGTGAAATTATGACCTCTATAACAGAGGATAAACAATACTGAAGAGATGATGAATTTATGTTAAAGGATAAACAATACTGAAGAGATGATGAATTTATGTCCTCTATGTTAGAGGATAAACAATGCAAAAGAGATGATCAACTTCTATTGTCTATTCATCCTCGCACATGGGAAAAATGAGTAAAAGTATCAAAGTACAAAAAGTGATGTCCTTGACCCATAAGGCAAGACACTACATTTGTTGGGAAAGAAAAAAGTCAAAAAGCCCAAGTCACATCAGAATTAATGGAAGCTTCATCCTCCTATCCGAGGATAGACTGAAACACTCATCCTCCTAGCATTCTTCTAACAAGGACAGCTGAAGGGCATATTTGAAATTCCAAATAAAGACCATGGGCAACCATCTAAGTCTCCAACGGATACTTTGTGCTTCTCCCCATATTTGAAGCATCATCACTTCTATAAATTAGATGATCTCATCTTCATTAAACACAACAAATATCATAAAAGCAAAAGATAAAATATGTGTAAAGCAATCCCATCCCCAACGTACTTTCTACTAATCTTAATTATATCTTTGATATCATCCTCTTAGAAAGTATATCATAGTGGAAGAATCCATTCTTATCAATTTTCTCAAACAACATGTATATCCTCAAGTTAATATGAATTTGCTGATAGTTGTGTAAGTGTTGTAAAACAAGAAGAGAAATTGTATATGTAAGCCTGGTGAGGCTAAGAAAATACATAATGAAAATTCTTTTAAGAGGACAAGCAGTTTTGAGTCATAGTGAAAAACTCAAAAGTAAGTGAGGACTAGACGTAGTCCATTTTTTGTGAACCATTATAAATTTGGGTGTGTCATTCTCTATACTCTCTTCTCTTTATTTTGTGTAACTCTTATTTCAGTTCTAAATTTATATCCTCTAACATCCATCTATTATCCTCACATAGAGGATACACTTTTAAAAGAAAAAGAAAATTAAGAAAAGTGCAATATCTCTTTTCAACTTCCGTTTAGTGATATTTTAGCTACTTCAGTTATTAGGCCGTTAAAAGTCTTCTTCAAAAAGTGTTTTGTTCCTCCATTTCCACATGTACCAACGCGATATCATAAAGATGGACTACAACTGAACTTTGTGCTATTCTGCAGTATTGTCTCTAAAGTTGTAACATATATCCGATAATACTACTAAAACAATATTTAACCTAACAAACAACCAGTTTTCTTATTTGCGTAGCTTATGGAAATTATGATTAATATCTAAAAAAAAAAAAACAAATCAGATTTCCATACAATTTAAAATTTATTTGCGGTACTATAAACTAGTTCAATTTTAGTAGTTGGGAAAGGCATAAGTTTTTTTCTTCGCTAGATTCAATTTTCATACTAGTTTTTCTTGTTATAATTACTAAAATAAAAGGGCATATCAGTATCTGTTTATCCTTTTTTCTCTATTATGTTTGGTTGCATAGTATATTCGTTATATTTTATTGTAATATTTGCCTTAATTAATTCGTTTGTTTAAATTTTATAATATTTATATTATTTATGAACTCAAGATTACATGGATGAAATGGTTTGGATCTTTTCCATCATAACAAAGAGTCTAAAGTTCAAATCATGTCTTTCGAATTCAACTTGAAAGAGAGATTTGTCACTCAATTTGATCCCACCGAACACAGATAGATCATTCTCTACAATTGTGTGTATAAGCAAAGACGGAATAGTATTGTTACATTGGATATCTTGTATTCAAACTTGTGGGCTTGTAATTATGTGAGTTTTAAGTGGTATTTACCACTTCGTCTATGGACAAAAAAAATGTCTAGGATTTTTTATTCAATATTTGATTTTGATTTTAAAAAAATATTTTCTTTTTGTTACTATTTTATCATACAATTGTTTATTTGGATTTAATGAATAGGTAAAAACAAAAAAGACAATAATAGATTAATTATTCCTCATCAATTTTAATTTTTGGATTGTGTGATTTTTAATAATTATTTAATATTTAATTACATTTAAAAAATTTGGCCCCTCAAACTTCTAGACTTGTTCCTGCTTACAAGATATTCAATTTACACTTAATATCTATCTTATATGATCATATCTAAATTTCAAGCAATGCGGAGGAGACAAAATGGATGAAAAACTCAATGTCAAATATGTGACAAATTTTGCCGTATTCAAGATACAACAAAACAAGAAGTGCCTACTGAAGGAACTATGATTGATAGATGCATCATCTATTTATGCTCTCAAAGTTTGGGGACCATGGCCTATGCTGGTCCGTCTCTGTAACTTGTTCTGACATGTTAGACAAAGCCACGCTTCTCAAAGTAGTAGCTACTGCTTTAAATAGTTGTATCATTTCTCACGATTTCAATAAAAGTTTCTATATTTGCGAAACCTTCATATGGTGAATCCAACGAACTACATTTTCAAATAATTCCTTCCCAAAATCAACAGTAAATTTTTTTAAGAAAAGGTGAAAGTTCTACGCCTTAGGAGTGGTATCTAAAAAGCAAGTTATCATAAAATAAAATTTTCAAATTTATTGCTCTTGTGAAAATAATTTAATTTGTATAGCATAGGAGGCATGCAACTAGGATCTGCAATAATTATTGCACACCTAGTGCCAAGAAGTATTTAATAATTTTCATATACTAATAAATATAAATATTACAGCAGAATTCAAAACAAACGACAGCAACTGAAAATAAATTAACATTACCAGATGAAACCTAAGGTAAGCTAAGATGCAGTTATAACTGCATTATGCAAACAGAAGATAAACATAGAGAACATTTTAGTTGTGAATACTTTCAGCATAAATTGCACTACTGTTGAGCACATTGTACCCGAGGCATCGATGACTCACCATCCACATCGTCATCGTCATCATATGCCTCACGGTATTGTTGCTTCTTTCGACTCAGCTCCTCCGCAATATCGACATCATGCAAGGTGGTCTCCTCACAATCATCTAGCTCTTTTTGCGACAATTTCTTGCTGGTCTTTTGAGGTAATATCTTTTCTAGTGCCTGGCTTTGGCTAGGGGGAAGAAAACCTGAGTCTGGGAAATCAACACTAAACTTTATGTAAAGACGTCCCCTCATGAAAGGCCTATTATGTTGTGGCATTCCCTCATCATTAATAGCTTTATGTTGACCTACACAGTAACATTAATATTCATAAATCAGAAATTTAAATACAATGATTGAATTGAATTCCATTGTAATGTAGTACTCTTAAAAAAATAGTACCTGGCTTGATGACTTCCCCAGGGTTTGATTTGACCAATAGTTGCCTCCCATCAAGATGTGTGACAGTAAACTGAAAGCCGCAGAGAGCCTCAGTTAAGCTCAGATTGTGATCAATATAGAGGTCATCATGCTCCCTCCTGAACTTCGGATGCCCTTTTACTTGTAAGACAAAAACTATGTCTCCTGTGATTGTGTCGGGCTGCAACATGTACAATTAAATATCAACTTACGAAACACTGGTGAAGAATAAAATAAGCACCCGTCTCTACTAAGTATTGACATAGTTCATAGTATACTAAATTATAAACAACAATGCCAAGCACAACAAAGTAATAATTTCCACTTACAGCTTCATCAGCTTGTCCTTCAAATACAATCTTTTGACCCTGCTGCATACCCTTCTCTACATGCACCTCAAGCACCTTCTTTTCTTGGGTAATCTTGGTTCCCTTGCATTGAGGGCATCTATCTCTCTCACTAATGACCTCACCTGCATCAATGATGGATGAGCTATGGGACAAAACAACACAGAAGCAACCTAACAAATATGACAAATGAAATTTCCATTACCAGTTCCTTTGCATTCAGGACAGACGTGTTGCATTTGTTGAATCATGCCCAGTCCAATTTGCCTTCTGGTAATCTTCATACCTGTGCCTTGGCATCCAAAACACCTTCCAGCTGTTCCACTTTTTGAACCCTTCCTGATAAATAAAAATTGGCAAGCAAACTATTCTTATTAATGATTAGAGGTCAAATTTTGACATTAATCCTATAAAGCTATATGTTTACTACATCCAAATAATAAACTATGCAAAACATGAAGTAACCAAACAATTAAAACAAGACTGCGACATGCTTCACCACAAGCCACTGGTAGTAGACCACCCATAATTTCACATTTCATCAATTATTGACCATTGGAGGACTTAAAAAAAATTAAAGCAAGAGGACTTCAACACCATTGATTTGAGTTCAACATAAGACCTTTTTGCATAGATAGGACAAACAATAGAAGCTCAATCATGGACTGAACATATATATCTTAGGAGAAATCTACATCAATAACAAAAGGAAAAGTGATGCACAAATTAATCAATAAACCAAGTTAAATAAAAACATAGTACATTAGTTCTAATGAGTAATAAACACTATAATTTTAGCCATCTCGTAATTACCATATACAGCCCATCCGCATATACTTGTTACGCAAGCATGTTTACATTACAATTTTTTGTGTAACCACATCCTTAGCATCAGTCCAGACTTCTATTTGGGATTTCACACACCATTACAGCAAAATGAATATTGAATGTGGTTAATTCAAGTTAAATAACAACATCAAAATTATACAAAGCTTTCTTCGAGAAGCAAGGTGAAAAAATATATTAACCAAGCAGCAAAATCCGAACATGCATATCCTAAAATTAAACTTGAAACAGCACAAGACATAATGCATTCCAAAGCAGTATGTGGATTGGATGTTAAAATGTAAAGTTGTCCAAAAATAATCTGAAGTACAGAGCATATAAATATGGAAGTAAGTTCATACCCTTTACATTTTGGGCACAGCACATTTCTAGAAAGAGATAGTTTCTTTGTAGTGCCATTGTAAACATCCTCCAAGGAAACCTTCAAAGAATGCACCACATCTTCTCCTTGCTTCTGTCTTCTTCCCCGTGAAGGACCACCACCTAAGAGATATTAGTAGTAAATAATGCAAGAATTAAATATGATTCACGAGTGAAAATTATGAATATAAAAATAAGAGTCTAACCACCAAAGCCTGCTCCACCAAAGAATGATTCAAATATATCAAATGGATTATGAAATGAGCCTCCTCCTCCTCCCATTCCTTCTTTAAGGGCATCTTCGCCATATTGATCATACATTTCTTTCTTTTCAGGATCACTTAACACTTCATATGCTTGACCCAACTCCTTGAACTGATATAGAAATGAGATATTAAAATAGAAAGGTCATCAACAAAAGGCACATTTAGCAGTTTTTCAACCACAGAAGTTTGCATAAGAACCTCAATTTAATAACATATATTTCATATAAACGAAAAGTCACAAATAAACACATATTTCATATAAATGAAAAGTCGCAAACAAACACATATATTACATATAAATGAAAAGTCCCAAACAAACGCATATATTTCATATAAACAAAAAGTCACAAACAAACACATAGCACACTCAAGTCATCAGCATGCAACAGTAATACTAATTGTCATTGCACATGGAGTCCACCATGCAACACAACTGCGCAATTGTATCCACTACAGCCGCATATGACTAAATAGAATTATCTTCATAATTTATACTATATTATAACTTCATTGATAAAACTAACTGCAAAATAACAAATATATAATGTGGATAATCAAATTATATAGTCAGGCTACAACCAATCAAGGACCTTAATAGCAGAGCAGGGTTTTCGTATGGCATGATATAATGAAAATGCAACATAGTAGTAACCATGACGCTTACCTTCTCAGGATCCCCACCCTTATCCGGATGGTTCTTCATTGCTGCCTTTCTATAGGCTTTCTTGATTTCGTCTTCACTGGCATTTTTTGCAACACCAAGAATATCATAGTATTTGGTGTTATCACTCTTCCTTGGTGCACGCCCAAACATGACTGATGCACCTTAAAAAATACAACACAAAAAAGGAAATTATAAATTATCAAATAAAACACGATAAAATAAGGAATCACAAATTTTCAAATATATGAAATCTATAACAAAAATCTATATAATGGGAATCTATGTGCAGCAAGCACAGAGCATCTCATTTACTTCCCTTAGAATGGACACCCCAAACCCATAAACTTCTTAGCATCAATCACAACAACTAAGTACACTCTAGCCAAGCAAAATAATGCACAGCATACTACACGGTTAACAATTTTCATACAACAAAATCTACCAACGTTAAATTCATGACCATCATCAGAGCCTCTCACCATCGCAGGTGTAAATAACAATCCGTTTTTAAATCCTTATCATCTACAGTTGTATATGTTAATTCAATCCACAAAAAACTTTTAACCCATGATTAAGTGATAGTTCCTATTTCTTCCCCCCAAAAAAAGAGACAACTTTTGCTTTCAAAATTATTTTTTAACATCTAAAATTCCATACAAAGTAAAACCGAAATTCGAGCTATACCAGGAGATAAAATCGAAAAGAAAAAAATAAAGACTATCCAAATGAACTGAACACCATGTCACAAACCTAACAAAATTTTGATACTAAAAGTACAAAAATTAAAAACCAAAAGAAAAAATTGATCGAAAACCTAGCGCCGCAAGTGAAAAGAAAACAAACATTAGAAATTAGCAAAAAGTAAAAAAAAAAAAAAAAAAAAAAAAAAAAAAAAAAAAAAAAAAAAAAAAAAAAAAAAAAAAAAATCGATGATGAATTTCAGTTTCGGATCTAAGAAACTCGAAGATTGAAAACCCCAATCCAATTGAAAAAACGGAGGGAACAGATCTGAACCCTAGAAATCGAAATCAAATAGAAATGTAAGAGAGAAAGAGCATACCCTTTTGTTGACGGTGTTGTTGTTTCTTCTTCTTCTTCTTCAAGGGAGACAGCGAAACCCTCGAAGAAAGAAAAAGAAATGAAAGAAGAGGAAGTTGAAGTGAGAGTGAATTAATTTTGTAGGTAGTGAAATTGCTATTTCTACTCCCCCATTTGTTTTAGTACCAAACAGTGATAAGTTTCCTTAGTAGAGAAGGACTTGTTTGGGATTCGGTTAGCGTTACTGTAGTAATTAAGGATTGCGCTTTCATTCATTCTAGGGCTGCGCCCTGTTTGGTGACGCTTAGTGCTTACCAACGTATTCACGTCTGGCGGCGTTCCTTAAAGTTTTCTGTTCCTATTTTTTATTTTATTTTAAACAGATTAGTCTGTAAAATATATTTTTTTTAAAATAAAATTATAAATATTAAAAATTTTATGATTATATTAATCTGAAAATAAAATATTGAAGGGTATCGATAGTAACTCAAATTCGAAGTCAATCCTTGTAATATGAAGGGGGGAAAAAATATATATATATTTTAGTTTTTGTAAAATAAAATTTTTAGTTGAAATTTCTGTAAAATACAAATATTT
This sequence comes from Cicer yamashitae, assembly GCA_037974755.1. Classification (NCBI taxonomy): domain Eukaryota; kingdom Viridiplantae; phylum Streptophyta; class Magnoliopsida; order Fabales; family Fabaceae; genus Cicer; species Cicer yamashitae. The sequence continues at coordinate 56,152,257 of JBBPBQ010000002.1, read as the reverse complement.
TTGTTTTAATTATTAATATTTAACATTGTTATTTTTTTTAATGGAACAGTAAAAATGAGTTTAAGTTTACATATACAATTAGTTTTTGTAAAATGAATGAAATTTGTAAAGACTAAAATTAAATTTCCTACATTTTGTATGTAATAATTATATATGTAAATTAAAATACATTATTTATT
>JBBPBQ010000002.1:56097780-56133256 GCA_037974755.1 Cicer yamashitae | reverse complement strand
CTTTATCATTATTATAAACAAAAATTATTTAATTACTTTTGAATCATTTAATATTATTATTCTTAATACATCATTCATTTAATTAAAAAAATATTTTACACGAGTAGCCAATTATTTAATATTAATAAATTGCATTTATATTTGACATAAAATTTAAGATATTAATTGCATTTAATTAACTTTTTTTATTTTATTAAATGTTTTAATAATTATAAAATAATATTTTTTATAATATATAGTAACACAAGGAGTGTACATAAAAGAAAAACAGTAAATTCATATTATTTTAAATTTTAAATATAAGAAAAAATGAATCAATAAAAATAAATATATTTATGTTAAATTTTGAATCACATATTTAAATTTTGTTGATTAAATTTTTCTTATATTCGACTAGAGAGAGTATTGAAGATTGAACTATGCGACTAGATTTTACCTTTTACCAATTACTAATGAGCATAAATTATTGAAGGGGATAACAACATTACATGTCAAGTTTCCTTCTAGATTGTACCAAGTTCAATTACTAATGAACATAAACTATTGAAGGGAGACAGCGTTACATCGTGGAATTTCCTTCTAGATTGTACCAAATTCAATTAGTAATGAATATGAATTATTGAAGGGGGAACAGTTTCATTTGGTCAAAAAAGAGAGAAGGTGCAGCCCGGCTCTATAGGTTCTAGGTTTTAGAGTTTTTTATTTTTATTTTTTATTTTAGGAAATCACTTTTTTAATATATTTTGTTTTTCTACTCTATTTAAATAAATAGTTTCCATACTTACTTTTCTTTCATATTTTATTTATAGCTTATGTGTGTGTATTATTCAATATATTAATGTAAAATTATTTTTGTCGGTCTCAATGTTATGTTTTGTCGATCTCAATGTTGTGTTTTTAGAGGTAAAGATAGTTTCCACGATTACTTACATCATTTTTATTTATCAAAAGAATATGGTTAATTTGAAGGAAAAGTAAAGATTTAAATTTAAAGTTGAAGACATATTAGATATCAAGATAAATATAAAGATGGTGTCAATTTAAAACTACTCTTGTGTGTTTATGACCATGTTTAAAAACTTTTTATAAGTGAATTATAAGACGCAGATTTTGGGTGTATTTAGTGTCTTTATTTTTTGTATCTTTATAATAAATAAGGGAAAAATTAACATGTGCCTCAAAGACATATAAATGATTTAAATACATAAATTTTATCTTAGATTTTGTGTTTTTAACTATTTAAAAATTTAAATATTGTGTTTTTCAATTAAAAAATATCTTTTTTAGGTATCTTATTTATCATTAATAAAACATTACTTTTTTATAAAAAAAAACAGGTTTAATTGCAGTTTCGATCCCCTTATTTTGATCAATTCAGGAAATTAGTTTTCCTATTTTAAAATTCAATAGTTTTGATTTCTTTCTTAAATTTTTTAAATAAAAATGCCAATGTAACATATTTTAAAAATGTTACATATGATATGATGATGTTAAATGATCAATACCTATGAAATTGTAATAAAACTTTTTAAAAACTTCAATTTTTACTTATGAAATTATTCATTTTTATAAGTTAATTAACAACGTATAAATAATTAATGCATCTAGATGATTCTACATTATAAAATTATATGTCATATCATTTAAAATATATTACATCACTATTTTTATGTTAAAATGTCTAATGAATAGACTAAAATTATTAAATTTTAAAATAGATAAATTAATTTCACGAATAAATAAAAATATAAGAACAACTGCAATTATGAAAAGAAAAAAAAAACATAAATTACTCAACGAGAATTAAAGAAGGTAGGTAGGTGTGCACGTGAGTGGGTGTGGAATAAAGAGATGTAGAACTATGTCTAACATGTATCAAAATTTAATATTACTCTTATCTCTGAATATATGATTTTTATAGAAAATTATGATAATTAAAAAAATTGGCTATGATATTAAATTTGTTGATATATATCATTCATTTCTATGCGCTTATAACAATTGTAAAAGTTTAAAATAACAATTTGTCTAAAAAATATTACTTTTAGTTTTGAAGTTAATTTTACTTTCTTTTTTCTAATTTAATATTTAATACCAACTATGCAGTCTAATAATAAGTTTTATTTTAACAAAAAAAGTTGTTTTATATTTTTAATGTAGTATATATAAATTATTTTTCTCAATTGTATTATCTAACTCACATAGTGTATTATTTTAAATTAACTTTGTATTTATGATATTAAAACACACACAAATAGTTAACAACAAAAATAGAAGTCCGGTTTATAATTTTTTTAATATGTGTAAAATGAAAAAAATTATATAAAATTAATAAATATTATGTACATTATTTTTTAGTTATTATTCTTCATTTATTATTTTAATAAATAGAATTAATTAATAATAACATACCCATAAAATAAAATACACCAATAATAAACTTAATAAAGTCACAATTTTTATTTACTATTTTTTAATATATAAATATTTAATACGACAATTATTTCAAAACAACAACAACAGTAAAACATTAATAATGGTCATATATTGTCTACCGAAGAAACTGGCACTAATTACTCCATGTCGGTTCAATTATAGGAGGAACATAAAACAAAAAAAGAAATATAATTTATTTATAAAAAATATTTGGTGGACAAACGTATACATCATGAACTTTTTGTGAGAGTAAAAGATAAAAAAGAACAGTGCAATAAATATGATATATTGATGAAATAATAAAAAAATAAGATAAAAAATAAAATGTTCAATAAATATTAGAAATTATGAGGTGCACGTATATAATTACTATTTATTTATTTGGTGGATTCTAGATAATGTCACACAAGTCTTACTTATCTATCAAATCTCTCACCCGTGAGGAAGCTGATTTTTCCATTAGACATGTTATTATTAAAAAAAATTAAAAATTGCTGATATTTGTTCCTTTACATGATAATATTAATAAGCTTGCTATGAAATTCCCTTATAATATGTTTGCAATAACCCTTTTTAAGAAATTAAAAATAGAAGAATAAATTTTACACTTTTAATGAATTGAAAACACAACTTTAAAAATAATAAATTGAATTTCTTAATATTTGTTTTTTTAACAAATGCTAATGATCACTTGTTAGTATTTACCTATTAATAATCCTCTTCCATTGAAAATTAATTACAAATTTGTTTGTCTTTTATCGGCACTCTTCCGCGAGATGTAAAAGGGTCTTGCTAATATTTACTTCCTTAATTTTAGAATGAATGTCATTTTAATAAAAAAATTGTTTTAAAATAAATATTATTTTCAATTTTTAATAAAATTTTAATTATTTGTTTTTTATAAGTCCCATAAATGATTATTATATAGGCAACTTTTAAAATATTATTATTCTTTAAGAAACTCCACTTAAAGGGTAACGCTGAAATTATTTAAAAACATAAAGGATTAAATCGGGAAAATAAAAAGATAAAAGACTAAATCGTTAACTGAAATAAAATTAAGGGATCACGAATGGTATTTAGCCTAATAATTAATATGAATATAATAAAATAATTTCTTTTTAATTATTGCATTTTATATGCATGTAATAACCTTACACAACGGTAATTGTGAGTAAAAGGAGTATCTTTATGATATTTGTTAAAGAATTAAAAAGTAGAAACATTATATTAAAAAGAGTAAAATTTATATTAAAAAAATTTAAATGCATAATTTTTAATACATTTTAAATAAATGTTTTTTATTATTAAATTGTTAAGTAGTGTCATTAGGATACTTATTACTATTTGATAATATAGAAATTGAATTGGATCACGCATTTGTAGGTAACTTAAAAAATTATAAGTAGTTTCATAAAAAGAACTTTAGAAATAAAGAGGAGAGACTATCAAAAATATAGAGCAAAATGAAGAAAGAGAAAATAAAAGATGTGAGAGATGAAGAAAAAAGTGGGGGTGTTTCTTTTTATATATAGAGGTAGGTAATTATTTTTATCTTTGAATATATCAAATACTATATTTTCGTTTATTTTATTTTGAGTTTTTTTTTAATTTAAAATATTCATATTTAATTATTTAAAAATTTTATATTTTTGTAGATGAAATTTTAATAATATTCTAATTATATTTGTAAAAAATTATTTAAAATTATTTAATTTAAAAAATAATTAAACATATTTTATCACAACAGAGACTAAAACTATTTGATGAATAATATTCTAAGATTAAAGGTTGTAAGAAAATTTTTCTTTTTATCTACGGATTTACCAGTGAAATTTTTTGGGAAGTATTATCTTAGGCTTTCCTACGGATATTTTACATACCTCTTTTGCCTTCAATCACACTCCTTACAACTTCAGCAATTTCCTCCCTTTTCACTACCTTATTACCAACAAATAGATAATGAGATCTACGACGAAGAAATTTTATTCAAATAAATTTTCAAAAAACAAAGTTTGGTAGTCTTAAACAAATACGTAAGAAAGCTGTGAAAATTACTATAGAGATACAATCCTATATGGATACAATTAAAATTTATTCACAAATTTTCAAAACAGGACAACTCATCAAACATTGTTTTGGCTACAACATGATAGTCATAAATCATAAGGAGCTCCTGCCACACCTAACAATATGAAGGTACTAATAATAATAAGTGAAATCAATCAATATTACATTATCATTTCAGTTTTTGACTCGATAAAAAATTTAAGTTAGTTATCGAATAAAAAATATGTTAGTTAATTTAATATCTAACGTTATAACGCTTATGCAATATTTTAATAATAAATTATACTTTTCTTTTAAAATTTTTAATGATAGTAACATGTATTTTTATTTATTTTACTAATATATATTTTTATAAATATACAAATGAATTATGAATAGAATATCTTTTGGTCATCTTTTTATTTATTCTTTTGTAGAAACCAACATAATTCAAAACAAAATAACACATGTTATTGTTTTTGTTCCTATTATTTCCAAATATCTCAAGTAGAATGAATTCATCATAAAAATAATTTTGACGAGATAAGTTTTTTTTTTTTGTGTGATGGTCAACAGCGATGGGGAACATCTTGAAGGGAAGAGAGAGGAGAAGCACTCCTAGATATGTCCCACTAACAACCCTACATTCAATTGTGGTGTATTTTTCAAGGACCATCTTGACAATTTTATTAAAAAATTTGCAGCTAATTTAGGAGTTATGCATGCTCTTAATGTAGAATTAATTTAAGCCATGTTTGCAAGTAAAATTGCTTTTGATTGAGGTTGGACTTCCTTGTGGCTTGAATGTGATTCTAGCACAACTCTACAAGCATTCACTAATTCATCCATTATTCCTTAGAGATTGCAGCATAGATGATATAATTATGTCTTCTCATTGTATTATTAGATGATTTTTTCCGTAATTGGATTTGTCATCCAAATTTTGATTTGTTCATTTCTAGGATTGTATTGTTTTCTTTTCAATTTATATTATAGTGATGTTTTTACACTAATTTTATTTATAAAAATATGAACCCCATAAAAAGGTCCAACCATATATCCTTATCATTTAGTAAATACATCATTTTTCTTCTTTATTTTTTTACAAAATCTACTATTAGTATTTTACTAAAAATGAAAAGAATCGACTGTTGAACCTTTTTTTAATGTACACATATTAACTGCCCCTTATTTTTTCTATTTCAAAAAAATTAATTGAAAATTATATAAGAGCAAAGTTAGTAAAAATTAAAAATCACACACACACACAATTTAAAATAAAATTAGTCTATTGACCAAAACTTATTTGGACCACAATATGCTTCTCCATCAATTTTCTATGGGCCTTCCTAACTTCTCCTTTATTTATTTTCGAAACTTTTTTATTTTATTTTAATTTTTCAAAACTTATGTGTACCACATATTTGCCCATCCATTAATTTTCTATGGGCCTTCCCAATCCCATCCATTTGAGTGCCAACATAGATAGCGTCTTCATGGATGACCCATCTTCCATCATAGCACAATTAGCATACTTTTGTAGTTCTTTCACTCTTCTTCTAATTTCTTCACTCTCCAAACCCTCCATCACACCCTTTATGAGATTAGCAACTTCCACCTTTTCTACTATGCCTTTGCTATTACATTTTGGTCTCAAAGCAACTTTTAGGCCATTAGTTACCAATGCAGCATTGCTTCTTGGTTCAGCAAATAATGGCCAAGCTATCATTGTCACACCATGAATAATACTCTCCAAAATTGAATTCCAACCACAATGAGTTAAAAATGCACCAATTGCATTGTGCTTAAGGACTTCAACTTGTGGGGCCCAATCACACATAACAAGACCTCGTCCTTTTGTTCTTTGTAAAAAGCCCAAAGGTAAAAAATGTAATGGGCCCACTTCTTCATTACTTAGGTAAGTAGCAGTGGCTTTATTATTTGGTGGTCTCACATTAACCCATAAAAATATATAGTTACTAAATTCCAATCCCAAAGCAAGTTCATTTATTTGGTCTTGTGAAAGTGTGCCACCACTTCCAAATGAAATGAAGAGAACTGAGTTAGGTAGTTGGTTATCTAACCATAGTAAACATTTGGACATGTTTTTTTGAATTGTGGGCCTTGTTTGTATGATGGGCCCAATTGGATACACATTAGGGGTGGTACCATATAGTATACCATTTTGGGGTATTGCTTTTAATGCTTTTGATTCCATTTCAAGGAAGGTATTGATAATGATGCCATCAGCTAGACGAAGTTGTTTGGAGCGGTGAAGAAACAATTTGTAAGCTAAATTGGATCTGTCTTGAACACTGTCTGGGAGATCTGTCCCATTAACAGATATGCAACCTAGAAGCAAGTAAATTTCCAAGTCATCTAATGTTATGATTTTGAAATGTCATAACTAATGAGTGCCAAAGACATGTTATGTCTCATTAAAAAATGCAAATTTTTGAAAAAGAGAAAAGGTTATCGAATAAAAATGAGCAAATGTACTTTTAACAAATTGATCTTATGTAACCCATTTTATTTAAAATTAATGAGATTAAAATGAATATAGATATGACCCTAATATTAAATGTTTTACATCAAATTTAATAAAAATAAACAAATTAATAAATGTAGAAAAGAAATTTAAAGAGATGATATTTAGGTCTAATACTTGTTCAAAAGCAAAGAGCTAAAATTTTCAATTCAAATTGAAAAACTTATAACAAATGTGAGTTTTTTTTTAAGAAGTGAAGTGAGTGTGCTTTCATCTATTTTTTTGGCCATTAGAGTTTTAGATCCTTCATATTTAGCAGCTTGAGTCTGAGACTGACCCAATTTCCAAGCCAAGAAATTTGAATCTTTCTTCTATTGGGTTCAAAATAATTCATATGCTAGGATTCAACTCAATTCTAACAAACCACTAAAAATATCTAACAATAATAATACGCAAGTAATAAACACTACAATAGATTTGTACTTCAACACATATTATTGTTATTTTTTCAAAGAATTATATATATATATATATATGAGTCAAATTATACTCGAAGAATTATATTAAGCATATACTCATTCAATAAGTTTATGTTTAATGAATATTTTCAAAATCAAGCGTTGGATTGAAAACTACTACTATTATATAAATTATTTCTATAAATTTTGATATTAATTTATAATCATTTTTTATATCATCAAAATGTGTCAAAATGAACATTATATATATTTATACGGTTGACATAAATCTTTAATCAAGATTACATGGAAAATGATGAGTTAATTTGACTCACCTGGAATCTCTATTGGTTGGGGATGATCTTTGTACTCACAAGCAATTGTTTCATCCAACTTTGACGAGTATAGGCACATTGATAATACCATTGCCGAACAAGGAAAACATGTGTACGATAAGATGTTTAATTCCTTAGCAAATTCATGTGTTTCATGTGCAAATCCATCAACAATTAGAGCAACCATATTATTTGAGCTAGTACTAATTATTGACCTTAAGGTTTCACTCACTAAAGGCATAGATCTAGTAACCAATATTTGAACTTGAGATTCAAGCACAACCTCATTCCTTATTATATCCTCAAAGTTAGTTGGAGGAAGGTAAATGCATTGTATGTTAGAAGGGAGGGTATCAAAGAAGGGTTTGGAAGCTATGGAAAGAGAATTACTAATTGTAGGAATGATGCATGTGACATGGAAAATGTCTTTGTAAAGATTAACTAATGTTTTAGCAAACTCGAGAATTGAAACTTGATGGCTAAGGACAGGGATAGTGACTAGGGCTATGTGAGTTCTTGCTTCCATGAGAACCAAACAAGTAGTATAGCATTACCAACCTCACACAACAATGAATTGAATAGATATACTCTTACAATCAACAACAACAAGTTCTTTTAATAAAGAGCTAACACTATCAACCAAAAAAAATTATATATAGACACTCATACATCTTTGTGTACACTTTAAGAGAGAAAAAAAATAAAAATTAATATATTAAATGTGATATATTTGTAATATAATATGAAGATGTATTAAATGTGCATAATAGAATGAGGTGTTCAAATATTAACTAATTCTAAAATAACATTAGTATTTGTATGAAGTACACAATTGCCATTAGGTAGGCAGCGAATCACGGGATCTAGATAACAGTTGAGAATTTTAATACTACCTTAATATAATAAATATTATTTCAAATTATTAAGTTTATTTATTTATATTATCATATGTACAACTTAAGATCTAGCCGTTTACATGTTTTCTTATAAAATAACTAATCAATTAACAATATGAGTAACACAGAAATTAAGTTAACCTAAAGTAATTAAGTTTCCATGGATAGAAAAACACACATTGCAGTAGTTACAGTTCCCATTGTAAGCCATCAAATATCAATCTCAGAGTTCTGCAAGAAACTCCTTAATCTCAATCCTAACATTCACATCACCTTAATCATTCCAGTATTAGATTCACTCTCCAATGCTACCAAATCCATCATTGCTTCTCTTTCATCTCTCAAAATAAATACCATTGTTCTTCCTTCAATAAACTTGCCCCCACAAACTGCCCCTACTCTCAAACTTCCTCTTGCAATGTCTCTAACTATGCCATCTATCATTGAAACATTAAACTCAATAACATCAAAAGTAGTTGCTATAGTGGCTGATTATTTTGCCTATGAAGTTTTCCCATTAGCAAAAAAACACAACATTTTATCATACACATATTTTCCTTCATCAGCCACTGTTCTATCACTTTGTTTCCATTCAACATTTCTAAATGAAACAATTACTTGTGAGTTCAGAGATTCAAAACAACCAATCCAAATCCCAGGTTGTGTTGTTCCTATTCAAGGAACTGATCTTCCATCTTCATTTCAAGACAGGACTAGTGAATCTTACAAACATTTTCTTCGGCGTTCCGAAGGGATAAACCTTTGTGATGGAATATTGGTAAATAGCTTTGTTGAATTTGAATCAAAAGCAGTGAAAACCATGATTGAAAAAAGCATCAATGGTGATCAACCTCATGTTTACATGGTTGGACCTATTGTGCAAAAAAATTGTGACAATACTCAAAATGGGTCAGAATGTTTATCATGGTTAGATGAACAATCACAAAGTTCTGTTGTGTTTGTTTCATTTGGTAGTGGAGGAACAATTTCTCAAAAACAAATGAATGAGTTAGCATATGGATTAGAATTGAGTAACCAAAAGTTTCTTTGGGTTTTAAGAGAACCAAAAGATATAGCTAGTGCTAATTATTTTGGTGTTTCTTCTATACAAGAAGACCCTTTAAGTTTTTTACCAAAAGGGTTCTTAGAAAGAACAAAAAAGCAAGGATTTTTGGTTTCAAATTGGGCACCACAAGTTAAGATTCTTAGTCACAAAGCTATTGGTGGATTTCTAACACATTGTGGTTGGTTTTCTACACTTGAGTGTGTTGTGAATGGTTTGCCAATAATAGCTTGGCCACTTTTTGCTGAGCAAAGAATGATTGCAACAATTCTAGCTGATGGACTTAAAATTGCTATTAGGCCAAAGGTTGATCATGAGAGTGGCATTGTGGAAAAAGGTGAAATTTCCAATGTGTTGAAGAGGTTAATGGTAGAGGATGAAGGAATAGAGATTTGTGAGAGGATGAAATTTTTGCAATATGCTGCTGCTGATGCAATACAAGTAGATGGATCTTCTTCCACAACAACCTTGTCTCAATTGGTCACTAAATGGACCAATTTAGAAGGCTGCAATGAAACTTAGTTTTATAACTTCTCTACATTTATGCATATCTCTGTTTTTCTTAGCTTGTTTCAGCTTTCACTTTTGTATGAATAAACAAATAAATTCTACTTTTACAAATTCATTGGAAAATAATGCTATGGAGTTAACCCTTTATTAAACTTATGCAACTTTTAATTGTATGTAATAATGTAAAAATAATAATAATGTAAACATAATAATAATGTAAACTCTAATCACTTGAACTAACAGTTTTAGTTCTCCAATGTGACCCCTAAACTTTTCCATTTTAATGCCAATTGTGTAAGTGTCCTTGTTGAAGATCCATTTTCCTTCAAAGCATCAATAGCATCACCTTTCAACTTTTCCATTCTTTGTCTAATTCCCTTTCCTTCATCACCTACCATTAAATTCTTTACAACCTTATCAATCTCTCTCCTTTCCACTATACCTTTCTCATTAAGTTTAGGCCTAACTGCCACTTTCAAACCATCAGTTACCAAAGCAGCATTCATCTTTTGTTCAGCAAAAAGTGGCCATGCAATTAATGGAATTCCATTTACAACACTCTCAAGTGTTGAATTCCAACCACAATGTGATAAAAACCCACCAATTGAACTATGACCAAGAATTTCAATTTGAGGTGCCCAATATGGAACTACAAAACCTTTCCCTTTTGTTCTTTCCAAGAAACCATTTGGTAAAAATTGAAAAACATCTTCTTCATATTCATCACTACCAATGTCATCAATAACACCAAATTTATTTGGTGGCCTTAAAACCCACAAAAAAATTTGACCACTCAATTCTAATCCATATGCAAGCTCAATTATTTGATCAATACAAAGTGTTCCACCACTTCCAAAGGAAACATATAAAATGGATTTTTCTTCATGCTTATCCAACCATCTCAAATATTCACTATCACTAATTCCCTTATTATCACATGAAACATTATTTTGTATAAAAGGTCCAATTGGATAAATAGAAGGAATTCCTTCACCCTCTTTTTGTTGCAAAGCTTTTACGGTCATTTCTTCAAGCCCAAGAAAGCTATTAATCATTATACCATCAGCTAAATAAAATCTATCATTAGCTTCCAGAAAAACCTTGTACGCTTCGCCAGATCGATCTTGCATAGGATCGGGAAGATCGTTACCATTAATCGGTATACAACCCGGAATTTCTAAAGGTTCTAATAGTTCTTTGTACTCGGAACAAATTTTTTTGTCTAGCTTGGAAGAATATAAACAAAGTGATAGTAACATAGTAGTGGATGGAAAATATGAATAGGCCAAAATATTGAGTTTTTTAGCTAATGGTAACGCTTCGGTTATTAAACCGTCGGCAACAAGAGCAACAAGTTTTGAACTAGAATGTAATGTGTTTAATGCATCATAAATTATAGGAATGGAACGATATATAGTGGCTTGAACTTTGAGGGCAGGGTGTATATCTTTTGGTAAGTCTTCTAAATTTATTGGTGGAAGAAAAATGTAGTCAATGGTTGATGGAAGAGTTTCAAATAGAGATTTGACATTGTTGCATGGTGAACCAAATATTGGGTTGATGCATGTGACATGAATGTTTTTGTCTAGATTAACCAATTTCTTGATGAATTCAAGAATGGAACGTAGATGGCTATAGACAGGAACTGTAACTATGGCTATGTGAGTTTTGGTCTCCATTTGATTATTTAATATTGACATTGTTGTTGAAATATGGATAAATTTATAAGAATTAAAGAGTTATGTTTAATATTAATAACTCTCTTTTGGTTTGAAACCTCTTTTACTTGAATTAATCATAGAAATGAAACCTCTCTCTTGATTTGAAACCTTTAAAATTAGAAACCGAAGGTTTGTCGGATTGTTAAAAAAAAACCATCAAATTTCTTGTTTAGAATATAAAGGTTTAATTAGGTCAACTAAAAAATATCGGTATTATTAAGCTTGACATCGTATTTTGAGTTCGAATTTAGAATATTACATGTATAAATTTTAAATAGTATTTAGCATTCTGTCTATAGACAAAAATATATACCGATTAAGTTACATTTTTTTTTGTTGTGTCAAACTTTTCTTTTGAGATTTATATTATAAATTAATTATTTATGGATATTAGAACCATTAGCATTTAAAATAAGGGGAAGAGCCACTATAAATATAGAAAATTTAAATGCAAATTCCTTATAAAATTTAAAGGTTTAAATATGTCTTTAGTCCTTGTAATTATAATCTATTTTGATTTTGGTCATCGTAAATTATTTTATTTGGGTAAGTATCCTTACAAATATAATTTTATTTTAAAATAGTCATTTCATCTAATTTCTGTTACAAAAATTGTAACACGTTAAAACATAATCATTTTTTAACAAAAAAAAAAACAAATATAATTAAATTATAATCTTTTTTGACCTACAATTAATCCCAAATGTTTCAATATTCTTCCCTAAAAAAACCTAAATCGTGCTTTCTTCATCGTTTCAGTCCTCTTCCTCATCATAATTCTCATCACCGTCACCAACATCTTCATCCATTTGAGATTCATCACAAAATAAAAAATTCATTGTTACCATAATCTTTTTCTCATGGTAGTTGTTGGACAATGGTGGGTTCTAGAATTGACTATGAAACAAAGTTTTTCTTCTTGGCATGGAGATTAAGGGATTTTAGGGGAGTATATGGAAAAGTCCAAAAGTGGGAGTATAATTTGGTTGTAGAGAGAGGAAAAACAAAGAAGAAAGTTCAAGTCCTAGATCTAGTAATGGTAAGGGGTGATGAAGGAATTTGCCATGGTGACATGGTTGAACTTTTAATCAATTTCATTTTGCTTTTCCAGATTTTATTTTATTTTATGAATTGCGACACAGTATGAAGAATTCTACAATGGAAAGAGGACTAAAACGATGAAGAAGAAGGTGCAATTTATATTTATTTAAGGATGAAGACTGAAACATTTGGGTAATTTTAGCTTAAAAAATGTTATAATTTAGTTATATTTGGTTTTCTGTTGTTAAAAAATGGTTATGTTTTAACGATGTTACAATTTTTGTAACAGAAATGGGATAGAAGAACTATTTTAAAATAAAACTATATTTGCAGTTAATCTAACAAAAAAAACTTACGAAGACAAAAAAAAATATTATAATTGCAAGAACCGAAATAAATAAAAAATGTTATAATTGCAATAAGCAAAATAAAAAAAAAATTATAAATGCAAGACCCAAAGACATATATAAACAAAATTTAAATGTACTTTTATTACTAACTATTAAAAAGAATTGTGGATTTCAACGGAGTAGCAAAAGACCTCTATGCATATGAGCAGTGCCGTAGATGAGATAACCGCATTTTTTCATTGGGATGTTTGCAGAGGAGAGGAGTGTTTTACACCATGATTACTTGGTGGAATAGTATACTCTGCATGTAACCATCAAATTGAAGGAAAAAAAAGTAATATTACATATTATGTTTTGGAATTTAATTTAATATTAATTGAAATTAGAAACCAATTAAAATTTACCTTGCAATCATGGATTACTAGAGAATCAATTTTTTTTTTTTACTCTGATCAATTGCATCCAGTATACAAAATCTAATAGAAATTTGACGTTGGTCCCAATCAACCCATGTTATTTTGTATCTTATGGCAAACTTTCTCCTAGGTGCTTAGAAATCTTTTTTCAATTTGCAGTGTTATTCATCCTTGTAACCAAATAATCCTCCTTTATAATTTGGGGATAAAAGTTTGCCATCGACGCCAAATGTGTCACTATAAAAATTCTTTGGCAAATTAATAAAATGGTTACACCTACACTCTGAGCAACTTTTCTTATCTATTGCGCCACATGTAATAATTACCATGAGATTGACGAGCCACTTTTCTTGGAATCCAATGGGAACATTTTTAAGATCACATAGTTCTACGGCATAAGGATTTGGAAGTTTTGAAATCACCTTCCATACGATCATGAGGAAGTTTTCTTATCTATTTGGAAGTTTTGGTGTGACATTATATCTTCCAATTGTTTCTTTAATTAAATAATTTTTTATAACTGATTTTTTGTTTAAAAAAATTATAGTCATTAAAGTGGACAAACACAAAACAACTTTGATTTCTAAAACAAATAACCTCTACATTATTGAATACCAAAATCACTTTTTTATAATTCGTAACAAACAGACCCTAAGTTATTTCTTTCAGAGACTTTTATGACATTAAATTATATCTTTCTAAAAGTATTCTAATTATATTCATCTATGCATTATTTGATAGAACACATTAGATATGATTATTAAATATAAACATTATTTTACTTCAGTCTCCAAGACTCAATCTCTTCCATGTTCGATTCAAATATCTCTTCTTTAATTATTTAAAAGTATTTTTTTTTTTAAAAAACATAATTTGTATATCGTCAAAAACAATATTTTTTGACAGAAAAATAATGTTTTTTTCCGTCAAGGGTTTTTTTAGATGTGTAAGAAAGAAAAGATATCCGTGCAGTATATTTCAGCCCCCCTCAAAGAAATCAAGTAAGCTCAACTTCAATGCCATCTAAATACCTAAATACTCATACTCGTATATGTTATCCGCACATTCAAAACATGCCAAATTACTAAATATCAAAATAATAAATTCACACACTTTGAAAAGATTCAATTCATAGGTTTGCAAGTGGTATTCCGTAAATATGTAAAAAAATTAATATGGTATCTTTATTGTATATTAATGAAATATTTAGTTTTGGTTTTACATTATTCCTTCCAATTGTACTTTCATTTAATCTAATTAACTATAATTTTATCTTTTTTTTTTAATTAAATAATTGATTTTCTATATCTATACCATTAAATAAAAGATACTAAATTTTGATCGCTTTAGGTAATATCGTCTAGGTTTTGGTGTTACTGTCATGATATTGCCTGGTAGGGTAACTTTCCCTCCTTAAAGTTTGGGGATCTTTGTCCATGTTCGATCTGGATTAGCATATGTTTAATTCAAAATATAAAGACATCACAATCGTACAAAAGGTAACAATTGATTAAGTACTACATCAATCAAACAAATTCGTAGAAAACAAATAAAATCTAATTTCTATTATTCTAAAGTATATGTGATTGAGAGATACAAATAGTTTCATGCTCTCTCAAGTCAAAAGTATTTGTGATTAGAGAGTGGAAGTCAACAGACCCAAAAAAAAAGTGGAAGTGTCATGAAAGAAACTTTTTAGCTAATAATTTTTCCTGTTCGTAATAACTTTTTTTTTATTTCATTATTATAAAAAGTTGATCACATACAATATTGTAGAAATTCTACACTTGAGTTGGTCTATATATATTTTCAGGTAATCTATCCGCCAAATAGATGTACATATGTCCCATAGCTCCAGTGCGATAGCCACTTTTATATCTAGATTCCATGGTCAAAATTTCACCATCCTTAATCTTGATTGAACCTGGTTCTGGATAACAAGTAGACATTCCCACCACGTAACCTTTTTCATTACCTGGTTCCTCTCCCTTTCCATATGTTGGGTTTGAAGTACACAAAACCCTCCCATCCTAAATGCAGGAAAATATTATCATTAGAAGTGAGAATGATTTAAAGTATAGACTTACAATAATATAGAAAAGTAAATTTTATCACTTAACGAACATGGAAAGCCCACTACAGTTATTTTTTATATGAAATACAAGCACACATATAATTTAATAAGACATGCATATCGATAGAATTATAAAGATTATGAAAGTAAGACAATAGCATTTTTAACACGTTAGTACCCGTCTGCACGTTAATATAATATAACGAATATTACCTGTCCATATATAGTTCCGTTAATGGCACCTGTATGCATATGAGCAGTGCCGTAGATGAGATAACCGCCTTTTTCCATTGGGATGTTTGCTTTCTGAATATGAGGAGGGGAGTGCTTTATACCATGATTACTTGCTGGAATAGCATACTCTGCCTGTAACCCATCAAGTTGAAGGAACAAAAAAGTAATATTACATATTATGTTTTGGAATTTAATTTAATATTAATTGAATTTTGAAACCAATTGAAATTTACCTGGCAATCATGGATTACTAGAGAACCAATTTTTTTTACTCGATCAGTTGCATCAAGTATATAAAATCTAACAGGAATTTGATGTTGGTCCCAATCAACCCATGTTATTTTGTATCTTATGGCAAGCTTTCTCCTAGGTGCTTCAAAACCTTTTTTCAATTTGCACTGTAATTCATCCTTGCAACAAAATAATCCTCCTTTATAATTTGGAGATAATGGTTTGCCATCGACGCCAAATGTGTCATTATAAAAATTCTTTGGCAAATTAATAAAATGGTTACACCTACACTCCGAGCAACTTTTCTTATCTATTGCGCCACGTGTATCAATTACCATGAGATTGAGGAGCCACTTTTCTTGGAATCCAATTGGAACATTTTTAGGATCACCAAGTTCTACAGCATAAGGATTTGGAAGTTTTGAAATCGTTCCTCGTGATTCACCTCCCAAGCCCCAATAATGTGGAAGAATATAACTATTACACGTTCCTTGATTTCTAATGTAAATAGCACCTTCCATAGGATCATTAGGAATTGGTGAAGTAGTATTCCATACTTTTGATTGGTATTTAATTGCAAACCAATGATGTAGGTATGCTTCATGTAATGGTACAGAATTTCCTTCTTCGTCAACTATTTCACTATCAAAGCTTTTTACTCCAATATGACCCTTTGGAAATTCTATATCTAAAAAAGTTTTCACTGCAACTGTTCCGGGTCCCACTTCAAATTTTTGAGAAATAAAAGTAGCTGTCTTTAGGTTGTTATTAATTTCAAATTCAGCCCCCGAATAAATTGCACTTGTTGTGGTTGATAGCAATACCATCATTGATGATAAAAATATTAACGCTTTACATATAACAAACTCCATGGTGAAGATTTTTTCCTTGCTCTGGTAATGATATTCTGTGCATGTGGATGTTGATTTTGGCGCTTTTTATATAGAAAGGTTCATCAATATAGTGAAACTGGCGTGACTAGGTGTCAATTAAAGAATGACGATGATTGCCTATTTATATTGGGTGGTTAAGGTGTATTCAGTTTATAAGTTGTTTCAGTAATTTTTGTTGTTAATATTGTTGAGTTGTTTTGATAACAAAAAATTTCGACAAAGAGTTGTTTCGATAATTAGTTAGTTAAAAAAGATGTATTATTTTAACATCAAAATACCGACATCATATGTGTTTATCTCTTATTTTTTACCGTATGCAAAAGACACCGTATTTGACATCAAAATTTTAATTTCAAAATATTATGTCTCTAGACAAAAAAGTGGTTTCGCCAATTATATAACTATATTCATACAAATATACAAAAATTACTTTTTGTTTGACAAAAATGATACTAACATTATCATACCCCCTAAATAATGTGTTTTTGAATATATATTTTTATTTATTTTACAAATACATAATTATTTTTGTTAGTTATATAGCGCTTTTTTTTTTAGGTACATGTATTCTTAAATATATTATATTGTTGCAAATCTTACCGGTGTTTCAGTAAATCTATGGAAATGTTGATTAGTTAAATTCCTTGTGAGCAATGGGAGAGCTAACTCAACTTTTATGAGAAGGCTAAATTATAAAGAGTAAACATACTTTTAAATTTAAGGTATAAAAATCAATCAATAAATAGAATATTGACATTAAACTTTAGTTTACAAAATGTAGGTCTTTGTCTTGCATAAAAATTTAAACACATGGTTCTTCTTTTACCCATATTTTTCTTCATCTTTTTCCTTAATTTCTCCCAAACCCTAAACCATAAAAATTTTATTTTCCCTAAATCTTCATCTTCTTCCCTTATTTTTTTTCTTCTTCATATTCTTCCCCAAATTTTCGTCCTCCCTAGTAAGAAGTTGTTCATAGTACATTCTCATAAAAATCATTTTTTATAACTGATTTTTTGTTTAAAAAAGTTATTGTGATTAAAGGCGACAAACACAAAACAACTTTGATTTTTTAAAAAAATCTATAACAAATAACCTCTACATTATTGAATACCAAAATCACTTTTTTATAATCCGTAACAAACAGACCCTAAGTTATTTCTTTCAGAGACTTTTATGCAATTAAATTATATCTTTCTAAAACTACTCTAATTATATTCATCCCTGCATTATTTGATAGAACACATTACGTATGATTATTAAATATAAACATTATTTTACTTCAGTCTCCTAGACCCAATCTCTTCCATGTTCGATTCAAATATATCTTACTTAATTATTTAAAAGTAATTTTTTTTTAAAACATGATTTATATGTCGTCTAAAATAATATTTTTTTGACAGAAAAATAATGTTTTTTCCGTCAAGAACCTGTTTGGGTTTTTTAGATGTGTAAGAAAGAAAAGATACCCATGTAGTATATTTCAGTCCCCCTCAAAGAAATCAAGCAAGCTCTACCTCTACTAGTTCGTAGACCCGTATCTACGAAGTTAGCAACTTCAATGCCATCTAAATACCTAAATACTCTTACTAGTATATGTTATCCGCACATTCAAAACATGCCAAATTACTAAATATCAAAATAATAAATTCACACACTTTGAAAAGATTAAATTCATAGGTTTGCAAGTGGTATTCCGTAAATATGTAAAAAAATTAATATGGTATCTTTACTCTATATTAATGAAATATTTAGTTTTAGTTTTACATTATTCCTTCCAATTGTATCTTTCATTTAATCTAATTAACTATAATTATATCTTTTTTTTTTTATTTAATTAAATAATTGATTTTTTCTATATCTATACCATTAAATAAAAGATACTAAATTTTGATCGCTTTAGATAATATCGTCTAGGTTTTGGTGTTACTGTCATGATATTGCTTGGTAGGGTAACTTTCCCTCCTTAAAGTTAGGGGATCCTTGTCCATGTTCGATCTGGATTAGCATATGTTTAATTCAAAAAATAAAGATATCACAATCGTACAAAAGGTAGCAATTAATTAAGTACTACATCAATCAAACAAATTCGTAGAAAACAAATAAAATCTAATTTCTATTATACAAAAGTATATGTGATTCAGAGATACAAATAGTTTCATGCTCTCTCAAGTCAAAAGTATTTGTGAGTAGAGAGTGGAAGTCAACAGACTCAAAAAAAAAGTGGAAGTGTCATGATAAGAAACTTTTCAGCTAATAATTTTTCCTGTTCGTAAAAACTTTTTTTTATTTCATTATTACAAAAAGTTGATCACATACAATATTGTAGAAATTCTACACCTGAGTTGGTCTATATATATTTTCAGGTAATCTATCTGCCAAATAGATGTACATATGTCCCATAGCTCCAGTGCGATAGCCACTTTTATATCTAGATTCCATGGTCAAAATTTCACCATCCTTAATCTTGATTGAACCTGGTTCTGGATAACAAGTAGACATTCCCACCACGTAACCTTTTTCATTACCTGGTTCCTCTCCCTTTCCATATGTTGGGTTTGAAGTACACAAAACCCTCCCATCCTAAATTCACGAAATTATTGTCATTAGAAGTGAGGATGATTTAAAGTATAGACTTCTTACAATAATATAGAAAAGTAAAATTTATCACTTAAGGAACATGGCAAATCCACTACAGTTTTTTTTTTTATATAAAATACAAGAACACAATTAATTTAATAAGACATGCATATCGACATAATCATAAAGATTATGAAAGTATGTAAGACAATAGCATTTTTAACACGTTAGTACCCGTCTGCACGTTAATATATTATAAAGAACATTACCTGTCCATATATAGTTCCGTTAATGGCACCTGTATGCATATGAGCAGTGCCGTAGATGAGATAACCGCCTTTTCTCATTGGGATGTTTGTTTTCTGAATATGAGGAGGGGAATGCTTTATACCATGATTACTTGCTGGAATAGCATACTCTGCCTGTAACTCATCAAGTTGAAGGAACAAAAAAGTAATATTACATATTATGTTTTGGAATTTAATTTAATATTAATTGAATTTTGAAACCAATTGAAATTTACCTGGCAATCATGGATTACTAGAGAACCAATTTTTTTTACTCGATCAGTTGCATCAAGTATATAAAATCTAACAGGAATTTGATGTTGGTCCCAATCAACCCATGTTATTTTGTATCTTATGGCAAGCTTTCTCCTAGGTGCTTCAAAACCTTTTTTCAATTTGCACTGTAATTCATCCTTGCAACAAAATAATCCTCCTTTATAATTTGGAGATAATGGTTTGCCATCGACGCCAAATGTGTCATTATAAAAATTCTTTGGCAAATTAATAAAATGGTTACACCTACACTCCGAGCAACTTTTCTTATCTATTGCGCCACGTGTATCAATTACCATGAGATTGAGGAGCCACTTTTCTTGGAATCCAATTGGAACATTTTTAGGATCACCAAGTTCTACAGCATAAGGATTTGGAAGTTTTGAAATCGTTCCTCGTGATTCACCTCCCAAGCCCCAATAATGTGGAAGAATATAACTATTACACGTTCCTTGATTTCTAATGTAAATAGCACCTTCCATAGGATCATTAGGAATTGGTGAAGTAGTATTCCATACTTTTGATTGGTATTTAATTGCAAACCAATGATGTAGGTATGCTTCATGTAATGGTACAGAATTTCCTTCTTCGTCAACTATTTCACTATCAAAGCTTTTTACTCCAATATGACCCTTTGGAAATTCTATATCTAAAAAAGTTTTCACTGCAACTGTTCCGGGTCCCACTTCAAATTTTTGAGAAATAAAAGTAGCTGTCTTTAGGTTGTTATTAATTTCAAATTCAGCCCCCGAATAAATTGCACTTGTTGTGGTTGATAGCAATACCATCATTGATGATAAAAATATTAACGCTTTACATATAACAAACTCCATGGTGAAGATTTTTTCCTTGCTCTGGTAATGATATTCTGTGCATGTGGATGTTGATTTTGGCGCTTTTTATATAGAAAGGTTCATCAATATAGTGAAACTGGCGTGACTAGGTGTCAATTAAAGAATGACGATGATTGCCTATTTATATTGGGTGGTTAAGGTGTATTCAGTTTATAAGTTGTTTCAGTAATTTTTGTTGTTAATATTGTTGAGTTGTTTTGATAACAAAAAATTTCGACAAAGAGTTGTTTCGATAATTAGTTAGTTAAAAAAGATGTATTATTTTAACATCAAAATACCGACATCATATGTGTTTATCTCTTATTTTTTACCGTATGCAAAAGACACCGTATTTGACATCAAAATTTTAATTTCAAAATATTATGTCTCTAGACAAAAAAGTGGTTTCGCCAATTATATAACTATATTCATACAAATATACAAAAATTACTTTTTGTTTGACAAAAATGATACTAACATTATCATATCCCTAAATAATGTGTTTTTGAATATATATTTTTATTTATTTTACAAATACATAATTATTTTTGTTAGTTATATAGCACATATTTTTTTTTAGGTACATGTATTCTTAAATATATTATATTGTTGCAAATCTTACCGGTGTTTCAGTAAATCTATGGAAATGTTGATTAGTTAAATTCTTTGTGAGCAATGGGAGAGCTAACTCAACTTTTATGAGAAGGCTAAATTATAAAGAGTAAACATACTTTTAAATTTAAGGTATAAAAATCAATCAATAAATAGAATATTGACATTAAACTTTAGTTTACAAAATGTAGGTCTTTGTCTTGCATAAAAATTTAAAAACATGGTTCTTCTTTTACCCATATTCTTCTTCATCTTTTTCCTTAATTTCTCCCAAACCCTAAACCATAAAAATTTTATTTTCCCTAAATCTTCATCTTCTTCCCTTATTTTTTTTCTTCTTCATATTCTTCCCCAAATTTTCGTCCTCCCTAGTAAGAAGTTGTTCATAGTACATTCTCATAAAAATCATTTTTTATAACTGATTTTTTGTTTAAAAAAGTTATTGTGATTAAAGGCGACAAACACAAAACAACTTTGATTTTTTAAAAAAATCTATAACAAATAACCTCTACATTATTGAATACCAAAATCACTTTTTTATAATCCGTAACAAACAGACCCTAAGTTATTTCTTTCAGAGACTTTTATGCAATTAAATTATATCTTTCTAAAACTACTCTAATTATATTCATCCCTGCATTATTTGATAGAACACATTACGTATGATTATTAAATATAAACATTATTTTACTTCAGTCTCCTAGACCCAATCTCTTCCATGTTCGATTCAAATATATCTTACTTAATTATTTAAAAGTAATTTTTTTTTAAAACATGATTTATATGTCGTCTAAAATAATATTTTTTTGACAGAAAAATAATGTTTTTTCCGTCAAGAACCTGTTTGGGTTTTTTAGATGTGTAAGAAAGAAAAGATACCCATGTAGTATATTTCAGTCCCCCTCAAAGAAATCAAGCAAGCTCTACCTCTACTAGTTCGTAGACCCGTATCTACGAAGTTAGCAACTTCAATGCCATCTAAATACCTAAATACTCTTACTAGTATATGTTATCCGCACATTCAAAACATGCCAAATTACTAAATATCAAAATAATAAATTCACACACTTTGAAAAGATTAAATTCATAGGTTTGCAAGTGGTATTCCGTAAATATGTAAAAAAATTAATATGGTATCTTTACTCTATATTAATGAAATATTTAGTTTTAGTTTTACATTATTCCTTCCAATTGTATCTTTCATTTAATCTAATTAACTATAATTATATCTTTTTTTTTTTATTTAATTAAATAATTGATTTTTTCTATATCTATACCATTAAATAAAAGATACTAAATTTTGATCGCTTTAGATAATATCGTCTAGGTTTTGGTGTTACTGTCATGATATTGCTTGGTAGGGTAACTTTCCCTCCTTAAAGTTAGGGGATCCTTGTCCATGTTCGATCTGGATTAGCATATGTTTAATTCAAAAAATAAAGATATCACAATCGTACAAAAGGTAGCAATTAATTAAGTACTACATCAATCAAACAAATTCGTAGAAAACAAATAAAATCTAATTTCTATTATACAAAAGTATATGTGATTCAGAGATACAAATAGTTTCATGCTCTCTCAAGTCAAAAGTATTTGTGAGTAGAGAGTGGAAGTCAACAGACTCAAAAAAAAAGTGGAAGTGTCATGATAAGAAACTTTTCAGCTAATAATTTTTCCTGTTCGTAAAAACTTTTTTTTATTTCATTATTACAAAAAGTTGATCACATACAATATTGTAGAAATTCTACACCTGAGTTGGTCTATATATATTTTCAGGTAATCTATCTGCCAAATAGATGTACATATGTCCCATAGCTCCAGTGCGATAGCCACTTTTATATCTCGATTCCATGGTCAAAATTTCACCATCTTTAATCTTGATTGAACCTGGTTCTGGATAACAAGTAGACATTCCCACCACGTAACCTTTTTCATTACCCGGTTCCTCTCCCTTTCTATATGTTGGGTTTGAAGTACACAAAACCCTCCCATCCTAAATTCATGAAAATATTATCATTAGAAGTGAGGATGATTTAAAGTATAGACTTCTTACAATAATATAGAAAAGTAAAATTTATCACTTAAGGAACATGGCAAGCCCACCATAGTTATTTTTTATATAAAATACAAGCACACAATTAATTTAATAACACATGCATATCGATAGAATCATAAAGATTATGAAAGTATGTAAGACAATAGCATTTTTAACACGCTAGTACCCGTCTGCACGTTAATATAATATAACGAACATTACCTGTCCATATATAGTTCTGTTAATGGCACCAGTATGCATATGAGCGGTGTCGTAGATGAGATAACCGCCTTTTTTCATTGGGATGTTTGCTTTCTGAATATGAGGAGGGGAATGCTTTATACCATGATTACTTGGTGGAATAGTATACTCTGCCTGTAACCCATCAAGTTGAAGGAACAAAAAAGTAATATTACATATTATGTTTTGGAATTTAATTTAATATTAATTGAATTTTGAAACCAATTGAAATTTACCTGGCAATCATGGATTACTAGAGAACCAATTTTTTTTACTCGATCAGTTGCATCAAGTATATAAAATCTAACAGGAATTTGATGTTGGTCCCAATCAACCCATGTTATTTTGTATCTTATGGCAAGCTTTCTCCTAGGTGCTTCAAAACCTTTTTTCAATTTGCACTGTAATTCATCCTTGCAACAAAATAATCCTCCTTTATAATTTGGAGATAATGGTTTGCCATCGACGCCAAATGTGTCATTATAAAAATTCTTTGGCAAATTAATAAAATGGTTACACCTACACTCCGAGCAACTTTTCTTATCTATTGCGCCACGTGTATCAATTACCATGAGATTGAGGAGCCACTTTTCTTGGAATCCAATTGGAACATTTTTAGGATCACCAAGTTCTACAGCATAAGGATTTGGAAGTTTTGAAATCGTTCCTCGTGATTCACCTCCCAAGCCCCAATAATGTGGAAGAATATAACTATTACACGTTCCTTGATTTCTAATGTAAATAGCACCTTCCATAGGATCATTAGGAATTGGTGAAGTAGTATTCCATACTTTTGATTGGTATTTAATTGCAAACCAATGATGTAGGTATGCTTCATGTAATGGTACAGAATTTCCTTCTTCGTCAACTATTTCACTATCAAAGCTTTTTACTCCAATATGACCCTTTGGAAATTCTATATCTAAAAAAGTTTTCACTGCAACTGTTCCGGGTCCCACTTCAAATTTTTGAGAAATAAAAGTAGCTGTCTTTAGGTTGTTATTAATTTCAAATTCAGCCCCCGAATAAATTGCACTTGTTGTGGTTGATAGCAATACCATCATTGATGATAAAAATATTAACGCTTTACATATAACAAACTCCATGGTGAAGATTTTTTCCTTGCTCTGGTAATGATATTCTGTGCATGTGGATGTTGATTTTGGCGCTTTTTATATAGAAAGGTTCATCAATATAGTGAAACTGGCGTGACTAGGTGTCAATTAAAGAATGACGATGATTGCCTATTTATATTGGGTGGTTAAGGTGTATTCAGTTTATAAGTTGTTTCAGTAATTTTTGTTGTTAATATTGTTGAGTTGTTTTGATAACAAAAAATTTCGACAAAGAGTTGTTTCGATAATTAGTTAGTTAAAAAAGATGTATTATTTTAACATCAAAATACCGACATCATATGTGTTTATCTCTTATTTTTTACCGTATGCAAAAGACACCGTATTTGACATCAAAATTTTAATTTCAAAATATTATGTCTCTAGACAAAAAAGTGGTTTCGCCAATTATATAACTATATTCATACAAATATACAAAAATTACTTTTTGTTTGACAAAAATGATACTAACATTATCATATCCCTAAATAATGTGTTTTTGAATATATATTTTTATTTATTTTACAAATACATAATTATTTTTGTTAGTTATATAGCACATATTTTTTTTTAGGTACATGTATTCTTAAATATATTATATTGTTGCAAATCTTACCGGTGTTTCAGTAAATCTATGGAAATGTTGATTAGTTAAATTCTTTGTGAGCAATGGGAGAGCTAACTCAACTTTTATGAGAAGGCTAAATTATAAAGAGTAAACATACTTTTAAATTTAAGGTATAAAAATCAATCAATAAATAGAATATTGACATTAAACTTTAGTTTACAAAATGTAGGTCTTTGTCTTGCATAAAAATTTAAAAACATGGTTCTTCTTTTACCCATATTCTTCTTCATCTTTTTCCTTAATTTCTCCCAAACCCTAAACCATAAAAATTTTATTTTCCCTAAATCTTCATCTTCTTCCCTTATTTTTTTTCTTCTTCATATTCTTCCCCAAATTTTCGTCCTCCCTAGTAAGAAGTTGTTCATAGTACATTCTCATAAAAATCATTTTTTATAACTGATTTTTTGTTTAAAAAAGTTATTGTGATTAAAGGCGACAAACACAAAACAACTTTGATTTTTTAAAAAAATCTATAACAAATAACCTCTACATTATTGAATACCAAAATCACTTTTTTATAATCCGTAACAAACAGACCCTAAGTTATTTCTTTCAGAGACTTTTATGCAATTAAATTATATCTTTCTAAAACTACTCTAATTATATTCATCCCTGCATTATTTGATAGAACACATTACGTATGATTATTAAATATAAACATTATTTTACTTCAGTCTCCTAGACCCAATCTCTTCCATGTTCGATTCAAATATATCTTACTTAATTATTTAAAAGTAATTTTTTTTTAAAACATGATTTATATGTCGTCTAAAATAATATTTTTTTGACAGAAAAATAATGTTTTTTCCGTCAAGAACCTGTTTGGGTTTTTTAGATGTGTAAGAAAGAAAAGATACCCATGTAGTATATTTCAGTCCCCCTCAAAGAAATCAAGCAAGCTCTACCTCTACTAGTTCGTAGACCCGTATCTACGAAGTTAGCAACTTCAATGCCATCTAAATACCTAAATACTCTTACTAGTATATGTTATCCGCACATTCAAAACATGCCAAATTACTAAATATCAAAATAATAAATTCACACACTTTGAAAAGATTAAATTCATAGGTTTGCAAGTGGTATTCCGTAAATATGTAAAAAAATTAATATGGTATCTTTACTCTATATTAATGAAATATTTAGTTTTAGTTTTACATTATTCCTTCCAATTGTATCTTTCATTTAATCTAATTAACTATAATTATATCTTTTTTTTTTTATTTAATTAAATAATTGATTTTTTCTATATCTATACCATTAAATAAAAGATACTAAATTTTGATCGCTTTAGATAATATCGTCTAGGTTTTGGTGTTACTGTCATGATATTGCTTGGTAGGGTAACTTTCCCTCCTTAAAGTTAGGGGATCCTTGTCCATGTTCGATCTGGATTAGCATATGTTTAATTCAAAAAATAAAGATATCACAATCGTACAAAAGGTAGCAATTAATTAAGTACTACATCAATCAAACAAATTCGTAGAAAACAAATAAAATCTAATTTCTATTATACAAAAGTATATGTGATTCAGAGATACAAATAGTTTCATGCTCTCTCAAGTCAAAAGTATTTGTGAGTAGAGAGTGGAAGTCAACAGACTCAAAAAAAAAGTGGAAGTGTCATGATAAGAAACTTTTCAGCTAATAATTTTTCCTGTTCGTAAAAACTTTTTTTTATTTCATTATTACAAAAAGTTGATCACATACAATATTGTAGAAATTCTACACCTGAGTTGGTCTATATATATTTTCAGGTAATCTATCTGCCAAATAGATGTACATATGTCCCATAGCTCCAGTGCGATAGCCACTTTTATATCTAGATTCCATGGTCAAAATTTCACCATCCTTAATCTTGATTGAACCTGGTTCTGGATAACAAGTAGACATTCCCACCACGTAACCTTTTTCATTACCTGGTTCCTCTCCCTTTCCATATGTTGGGTTTGAAGTACACAAAACCCTCCCATCCTAAATTCACGAAATTATTGTCATTAGAAGTGAGGATGATTTAAAGTATAGACTTCTTACAATAATATAGAAAAGTAAAATTTATCACTTAAGGAACATGGCAAATCCACTACAGTTTTTTTTTTTATATAAAATACAAGAACACAATTAATTTAATAAGACATGCATATCGACATAATCATAAAGATTATGAAAGTATGTAAGACAATAGCATTTTTAACACGTTAGTACCCGTCTGCACGTTAATATATTATAAAGAACATTACCTGTCCATATATAGTTCCGTTAATGGCACCTGTATGCATATGAGCAGTGCCGTAGATGAGATAACCGCCTTTTCTCATTGGGATGTTTGTTTTCTGAATATGAGGAGGGGAATGCTTTATACCATGATTACTTGCTGGAATAGCATACTCTGCCTGTAACTCATCAAGTTGAAGGAACAAAAAAGTAATATTACATATTATGTTTTGGAATTTAATTTAATATTAATTGAATTTTGAAACCAATTGAAATTTACCTGGCAATCATGGATTACTAGAGAACCAATTTTTTTTACTCGATCAGTTGCATCAAGTATATAAAATCTAACAGGAATTTGATGTTGGTCCCAATCAACCCATGTTATTTTGTATCTTATGGCAAGCTTTCTCCTAGGTGCTTCAAAACCTTTTTTCAATTTGCACTGTAATTCATCCTTGCAACAAAATAATCCTCCTTTATAATTTGGAGATAATGGTTTGCCATCGACGCCAAATGTGTCATTATAAAAATTCTTTGGCAAATTAATAAAATGGTTACACCTACACTCCGAGCAACTTTTCTTATCTATTGCGCCACGTGTATCAATTACCATGAGATTGAGGAGCCACTTTTCTTGGAATCCAATTGGAACATTTTTAGGATCACCAAGTTCTACAGCATAAGGATTTGGAAGTTTTGAAATCGTTCCTCGTGATTCACCTCCCAAGCCCCAATAATGTGGAAGAATATAACTATTACACGTTCCTTGATTTCTAATGTAAATAGCACCTTCCATAGGATCATGAGGAATTGGTGAAGTAGTATTCCATACTTTTGATTGGTATTTAATTGCAAACCAATGATGTAGGTATGCTTCATGTAATGGTACAGAATTTCCTTCTTCGTCAACTATTTCACTATCAAAGCTTTTTACTCCAATATGACCCTTTGGAAATTCTATATCTAAAAAAGTTTTCACTGCAACTGTTCCGGGTCCCACTTCAAATTTTTGAGAAATAAAAGTAGCTGTCTTTAGGTTGTTATTAATTTCAAATTCAGCCCCCGAATAAATTGCACTTGTTGTGGTTGATAGCAATACCATCATTGATGATAAAAATATTAACGCTTTACATATAACAAACCCCATGGTGAAGATTTTTTCCTTGCTCTGGTAATGATATTCTGTGCATATGGATGTTGGTTTTGGCGTTTTTTATATAGAAAGGTTCATCAATATAGTGAAACTGGCGTGATTAGGTGTCAATTAAAGAATGACGATGATTGCCTATTTATATTGGATGGTTAAGGTGTATTCAGTTTATAAGTTGTTTCAGTAATTTTTGTTGTTAATATTGTTGAGTTGTTTTGATAAAAAAAATTTTCGACAAAGAGTTGTTTCGATAATTAGTTAGTTAAAAAAGATGTGTTATTTTAACATCAAAATACCGACATCATATGTGTTTATCTCTTAATTTTTACCGTCTGCAAAAGACACCGTATTTGACATCAAAATTTTAATTTCAAAATATTATGTCTCTAGACAAAAAAGTGGTTTCGCCAATTATATAACTATATTCATACAAATATACAAAAATTACTTTTTGTTTGACAAAAATGATACTAACATTATCATATCCCTAAATAATGTGTTTTTGAATATATATTTTTATTTATTTTACAAATACATAATTATTTTTGTTAGTTATATAGCACATATTTTTTTTTAGGTACATGTATTCTTAAATATATTATATTGTTGCAAATCTTACCGGTGTTTCAGTAAATCTATGGAAATGTTGATTAGTTAAATTCTTTGTGAGCAATGGGAGAGCTAACTCAACTTTTATGAGAAGGCTAAATTATAAAGAGTAAACATACTTTTAAATTTAAGGTATAAAAATCAATCAATAAATAGAATATTGACATTAAACTTTAGTTTACAAAATGTAGGTCTTTGTCTTGCATAAAAATTTAAAAACATGGTTCTTCTTTTACCCATATTCTTCTTCATCTTTTTCCTTAATTTCTCCCAAACCCTAAACCATAAAAATTTTATTTTCCCTAAATCTTCATCTTCTTCCCTTATTTTTTTTCTTCTTCATATTCTTCCCCAAATTTTCGTCCTCCCTAGTAAGAAGTTGTTCAGAGTACATTCTCATAAAAATCATTTCTTATAACTGATTTTTTGTTTAAAAAAGTTATTGTGATTAAAGGGGACAAACACAAAACAACTTTAATTTTTTTTTTTAAAATTATATCTTTATAAAAACATTCTAATTATATTCATTCATGTATTATTTGATAGTACATATTATAAATGATTATTTATCATGATATTTTACTTCAACCTCCAATACTCAATCTCTTCTATGTTCTGTCCAAATCCTTATTCCTTGTAATTTTTTAATTATATGTTTGATATGAGTGTAGTAACAAGTGTTTGCTAGACTTTTGACAATTTAGGTCTGTTGTCAATTTTATCTCCTCTTACAAATATGATATCAATATTCTCAGGACTAAAACCCCTTTTACACATTGGTATTTTGTTGTTGCCTACATATTTTCTTTTTAGTTATTATAAATTTAAATATAAATATTTTTTTGTTTTAATACTCATAAAAATTCATTTGTATTCTATTTAAAGAGTCTAAAATAAATATATTATATAAATCAAATTTAATATGAATAAATTTTACAAAAATCAAAAATAAAATCTGAAAAATCAAAATTACAAAAAATTTATATCTGTATTGATTAAAATAAAAAAATAAATATATTTACATATATAATAATATTTATTATCTCTTTAACATAAAAAAAATCTATTTAATAAAAAAAAAGAGAAAAAAAAGATAGAGCAACAATATAAACTAATTTTATATTAATAATAAGTATTAATTTGATGAACGGTGTGTAGTTATAATTTGAATGGTGAAATAAGTATTGACGAGGGAGCAGTTGTGTTTGTTTATGTAATAAAAAAATACGTGATGATGATATATCTAGATTTGAAGATCTCTTTCGTCGAAACTTTGGAATTCTCTCTCTAAAAAAAAATGGATTCAACAACTCCGGAGTATTATCAAAACGTCGTCGTAATGAGACACGGCGATCGCATCGATAACTTGGATCCTTTATGGATATCCAATGCGACCCAACCCTGGGACCCACCTCTAGCCCAAGAAGGTCGTGTCAGGGCATTCTGTACGGGTCGTAAGTTCCGTAACATTTTCGGATTTCCTCTCCGTCGTGTTTTCGTTTCACCCTTCCTCCGCTGCATTCAAACCGCTTCCGAAGTCATCATCGCCCTCTCCTCCGTCGATGAAAACCCCGATGCCCTCACCGGTGACTTCCTTACCATCGATCCTTCCAAACTCAAGGTCACTCAAATATTTTATTTTATTTTTTCATTTTTTTATATTGTATGATTAGTTTGGATCATTTGGATATTTAAGTTTACACCATCGGCTCGACTTGATATAAATTAAATTATAAATTCGTCATTATTTTTTCACAACTGCAGGCCTCTGTTGAATATGGATTATGTGAAATGATGAACAAGATTGCAATTAGGGATGATGTGGCTCCTAAAGATGGAAATTGGGGTTTTGATTTATCAGAGCGTGAGGCCATGCTTCCATCAGGGACAGTGGATAACAATGTAGAAAGGGTCTATAAAAAGGTATAATATAATACACTCTTGTTTATTTTGTATTGCAATTATATATATTTGATCATTTGAGGAATTTATCACTTTAGTTGCCTGAGTGGGAGGAATCGGTTTCGCGTACGAGGGCTAGATATGAGCAAATAATTAAAGACCTTGCTGATAAACATCCTTCTGAAAACTTGCTGCTTGTCACACATGGTATGTATCATATTCAATTTTCTGTTTTATAACATTTGAAAGCCACCTTTTTTTGAATGCAATCTTTTTCTAGCTTGGTTACATGAATAATGAGAGTGGAAGTTGAATTCTAATTACATTGCACCTTTTTGCAGGGGAAGGAGTTGGGGTGGCTCTATCTTCATTCAAAAAGGGTTCTGAAGTACATGAAGTTGATTATTGTGGATATGTTGAACTCAGACGCCCGATTTTCAAGAAAGATCAGTCATATACTGCAGGAGAATTTGAAGCTCTTACTAATACTGGCCAAACTGGAGTCAAATATATCATCTAAAGTCATTTTGAGTAATGACATCAGTTCAAATTCACAATGGCTTTCCACATGCCAGATTCTCACTTGTTTATCACTCTGCTTAATTTTTTTACATTGGAGTGTTTCCAATGTCCAAATGACTTTTTCATTGTGCATTGCTTGATTGAGTAGGAGAGTTTTAGCTGCATATTCTTCTTCACTCGAATGATATTTGCCTTCATTGAATAGTAAAGATAGGAGGAAAAGAAATAGAAATTGGTTGAATATATGTTGCTATTTCATTCCGTATTTTGTTGTGAAAGATTTTACTTGGTTGTACAATAATGAATAATGTGTATTTGAGCTTTTATTATGTTGTCTTTCTTTTCCCATCAAGCAAACAAGCTTTAGCATGCAATACAAAAAAGAAAGATCAGTCCTATACTGCCGGAGAATTTGTAAAATTTACCAATTAATTGATAGTATGTGATTGTTGTGACACTTTTAGTAGCTTAAGTGGATGAATTGAGACGCCTAAAAGAAGTATGTGCAAAATATTCACTTGCATCGCTAATTATTAATTTTTGACTTTTTGAGAATCTTGGTTGTTCAACCACACTTTGTTGATGACCCTTTGGCTGTTTAATTACAATTTTCCATCCACAACGTTTGAATTCAAAATTTTGCTTAAGAAATTCAAATTAAATTCTACTTGGACCAACTTAATTTTGGTGACTACATAAATCAGTCTTAATTTATTTCTTTTAAACTACTTATATTGTCACTATATCAGACAACTTTTTTAATACATGTAATTTAGATTTTAAACTTAATTCATCTCCACAAAAATGTGTTAGTTAAGAATTCTTAAGACTTCATAAACTCTATTGAGATAGTAATCTAGTTTAAAAAGCATGTGGATATCATTGCATAAATATCAAACATCACAAGACATCAACTACTATTTCCCAAAAGAGACAAGATAATGCAAAAGCCCCAAACTTTAACAAGTTGACCAACAAAAAGACCAAAATTATGGACATTTGCAGTGTCTCTTTCTAGCTGTCCTAAAAATGACATCAATAACCCAAATTACAATGACTGGCCAAATTTTTAAGTATTAATTACAAATACTTTTCAGCCTAAAATTGCAAACACAGCTACACACAGAAGAAATAACAAAATGGAAAAACAAAATTCAGAGCTTAGATGGACTTGAAGGTGGCTGATCTATGTCATCAAACATGTACTGAGGGAAATCATCAAAGAAACTATCAATGTTTCTGTTGTTATCAATTCTACAACTCTCTGATGGATCAAAGAAAGGGAATTTAAGAGGATGTTGTGCAACCATTCCAAATTCAGATGAATCCAAGGGACCAAACACATCAAATAAATTTTGATCATCAACTGTTCCCAATAGGTCTTGTTCGCTTTCCATTGGAAAAGTAAGATTAGTTTGGAGTTCTGAAATTTGAGGAAATGCAATGTGTTCATTGCTCGCAAAAGGGTTAAACTCTTGTTCGACGTAGCTTATGTCGAAACTCGGCTGCTCGGTTTTTATAAGATCTGCTAAAGGTACCATTTTGATAACTTGTTCAGAATTCTCAATGCAAGGTAATGAGCATGATTGAGGCCTTGTTGATGATTCTCCCTCTGATGAAGAACTGAACTTAGGAGTCTGCAAGTCAACAACAACTTTATGTTACTCATTTTTCAAAGTCTTCTATTGTGTTCTCTTAGAAAGCAAGGAAATTGTAACCACTTGTAGATGATTCAATGGTAGAAATTACATGTAGAGAAGTTTCTGACATGTGTCGAAACATTATAAGTTTTTGGCTAGTGTCATAGGGTATCGGACAATAATGTATATAAGACACGGAGACATGCCTAGTTCTAAGAGTGTCTATGTTTCATATGAAGCACAAGCACAAACACCGACTAATATGATACCGAGTTGACCCCGGTTATTTGGTTTTTTATATTAACTTAACTCATCTTTATAAAATTGATTTGTTGAATTTGGATTTTTTTCAATACACCTCTAGTATCCAATACTATTGGGTTTTGTGCGTGGATATCATAAGTGTGGGTGATACACTAAATCCTAAAAAAAATGGAAGGGAGAGAAAAGACTTAAAAAGAAAAAAAAGAAGCAACTTTTGTGTTGTTTACCTTTGAAATTGAAACAGAGGCAGAAACTTTAGTTTTATTTTTGTGTGACTTTGAGGTTGTTGTTGATGATGATGTTTTGAGAAGCCTAGCCAACCTCTTTTGCCTACTGCTCCAGAAATTTTTGACATCATTGTCTGTTCTTCCTGGCAAAGAGGATGCAATCTTAGCCCACCTGTTCCCAAATTCTCTCTGCAAGTCTATCACAACCCTTTCTTCCTCTACACTAAACTTGCACCCACTTTCATAGAGAGACACCCCAAACACAAAAATCAAATTAAAAAACATCAAATAATTAATCTGATCCATGCAATCAAATTAACATGCATGCAATAGAAATAACCGTATGCAAGTGAATTACACTTAATCATGAACCATCCATCGAAAATTGGATAGAGAGTACTATATATCAAGAGAAGAACACATGCACTAAATTTGTAGTAAAAGCTTCTCAAAAATCAGACATAACCCATCAAATAAATTTCACATGTAAGATTAAAAATATAAAAAATTTCAAAACTTGGAACAAGATGAAGCAACCCCACCATTGTAAATTTTCATAAAAATGAATGCAATTATTTTGCAAGTACTAACAAATGGAAGACGTGTGTAAATGTTAAACACCAACAAAACACTCACTATATTTATGATAGTGTTTGATATTACAGAAGACATGTGTGAGTGTGTTAGTATTTTATAGTACAAAACAGATAGAGTGAATGAGGAGAAAAGATACTTTTTGAGGTTTGGTCGGAGCTTATTGACCCAACGAAGACGACAAGACTTGCCAGTTCTTTGAAGAAGACCTTTGGATCGAATGGAGCTCCAATCTCGAGGACCATATTTTTTGACATGTTGAACAAGTACCTCATCTTCTTCTGATTTCCATGGACCTTTTCTTATATTCTCATCTTGCTCTTTTTTCCCACGATGCATTTTCATTATTTCTTACCTATCACGACAAACAACTACTTTTCATTCATATATTAATTCTCTCTCTTTTTTGTTTGTTTGTTTTCTTCCCCCTAAATCTTTGCTTTACACGTACATACACTATTCCATGTTCTCTAGACTTTTGCGGTTATGGCGGTTACTGCATCTTCCCACTAAACACGCCCACGTCCTCCATTACCATGTATACATCTTTTTTTTTTTT
>JBBPBQ010000002.1:56085597-56096270 GCA_037974755.1 Cicer yamashitae | reverse complement strand
ATATATATATATATATATATATATAAATGTATAATTGAAAGAGAAAAAATATTATCTTTACTAAATTATCTTTGTTAGGTATTGGTGCATTATCAATGTTATAAATACATAACGAAGATATTGCATTGAAAATGATACAAGTAATATTAATTAAAAAACACAATTAAAAATAAGTGCATTGAAAATTAAAATGATCAATTATTTTGAGATTTTTTTTTTTTTTTTTACGTTTTAGTCTTCACTCGGCATATTCTAGTTCATTTTGTTTCTTAGTCAATCTAGTTCGTCAAATAAGTGTACTAGTTTCAATGGATTAAGATTTTAGAACATTTTTCGCTTTAATTAGTTTATTTTAATTCATTTTGATTCTTAGGCAATTTAGTTCGTCCAATAAGTGCACAAGTCTCAATGGATTAAAAATTTAGGTCATTTTGGTCTTTAATAGATTTTTTTTAATCTATTTTGATTCTTAGGGAATGTAGTTCGTTCAATAAATGTATAAGTTTCAATTGATTAAGATTATAGGTCATTTTAGTCTATAATAAGTTTATTCTAATTCATTTTTATTCTTAGACAATGTAGTTCGTCAATTATTATAGAACAAATGAAGTATTTTTTATAAAAAAATTATCGTTATCTATCCTTTTGAATGAAATTCATTTGCATAGAAAGAGAAGATAAACCTCTTTAAAAAATGAAATTCACAATAAATTACTTCCATCTCACAATAATGGATCAATTTGTAAAACATATTTGTCCCAAAATGAATTTCACTTTCCAATGCATTTTTTCTTAATTCCCTTTAATTAATATATCATTTGCAGCATTTCCAATATAATATCGTCCACTATACTTTTATGACATTGAGAGTATACAATATGTTAGATAATTTGATAAAAGTAGTATCATCTCTATCATTTATACATTTTTCATAATTTTCTTAATATGTGTAAAATAATCAAATGATTCGATTATTATGGGACGAAAGGAATATAATATCAAAATAATTTCAATATTTAATATACTTAAAAAAAGTTTTGTTTAAAAATATTTTTTTTTGACAAACAATAAAATCCTATTAAGAAGAAAAATAACCTATTTATCATTTATAAATAAGAGTTGGACAGAGTAAGTAATCCCATAAGCATATTATTTAAAATTCAACTAACATATAGTTCTCCTTTTTTTAAAATAAAAAAAATATTTACATTCCCCTATTGCTAAAACCAAAAAGTAACAATACTTTGATCAATTGCATAAAGAAACAATTTTTTTACACCAAAAAAAAAGTACTAACAATTTAAAAATGAAAATTGAAAATAAAGCCCGTGAAGAGGGTAAGATATTCCAGCAGACCAATGAAACAAACCCACAGTTTTAATTCCCAAAACTTTTACACTGATCCTATTCCTATGAGCCCAGCTAAACCAAATCCACCCTTTAAATTTCCAATAGTAATCTTTAAACATTTCTAACAGATTCCCTTTCTGCTGGTTGCCACAATCACACAAGTAAGTAGTAGACACTTTACTCGTCTCTATAATACAATATAATAATAATAATAATAATAATGCACTTTATAGATCTCTAATATTATTAGATCTGTGTTTTCATTCCATCAACATATTCATTTCTCATTGGAATTATCAAAAAAACAACATCATCAAAATGGATGTTTTTGATGGAAATAAGTTCCTAAACACTGTTCTCCTTCTTGTTACAACCATAATCGCTGCTAAACTCATCTCAGCTTTCATAATCCCCAAATCGAAAAAACGTTTACCCCCAATTGTTAAAGGATGGCCCATTATTGGAGGACTTCACCGTTTCCTTAAAGGTCCAATCTTTATGCTCCGTGAAGAATACCCTAAACTTGGTGGTGTTTTTACATTGAAAATCTTTCACAAAAACATTACCTTTTTGATTGGTCCTGAGGTTTCAGCACATTTCTTTAAGGCCCCAGAATCTGATCTCAGTCAACAAGAGGTTTATCAGTTCAATGTTCCAACTTTTGGCCCTGGTGTTGTGTTTGATGTTGATTACTCTGTGAGACAGGAACAGTTTAGGTTCTTCACTGAGGCTCTTAGAGTTAATAAACTTAAGAGTTATGTTAATCAGATGGTTACTGAAGCTGAGGTAAAGTTTTATTAAATCCTTTATATATTGGATTGTTGGTGATTTATGCATAATTGTTCTTTTTTTATTTGTGTGGACTGTCTGTTTAAATGTTAGAATTTGACAATTTGTTTATTTTCTTATTTAATTTTAGTGTTTGCATCTTTAAAGTTTGTGATTCACTTTAGAGGGTGAAATAAGTATTATTACAATATATGAATAAATCAATTGTTGATGTTAAGTGTACATGCATAGCAAATAATGAATGTATTGGAATATCAATTTTAGTATCATATTATATAATATAAATATATTACAATGAATAGAGGCACAGTTGGTCACACCCTTGTGTTTTGTTAGAAACTGAACAGTAGGCACTAGGCATAGATCTATTTTTTTATTGTTGTTGTGTACTTTAGTTGACCTTTTTTTTTTCTTACATGAAAGACCACATGTTTGTGCATTCAATGCTTCATTCATTCTGTTTGGTGGTCTGGGAATACTGCAGGCTGGGTCTGTTCTGGTAAACTTATTGCAGTTTTAATTGAATGATTTGGATTTATGACCTTAGGTGAGGTCAGTTATATATGCAGTTACTTTTAGCTTTGGAATCAGAAATGATGAATTTTAACTATTGAGTGAAAAATTAAGAAAGTATACTCCCTCTTAAGTTTCATTTTAAGCAATGCATGCTTCTTAACAAAATGATTAGTTTATTGATTTTTAGACTAAATAATATTAAAAAGTTACAATGTAACTTTAGGCCGATTTTCTAAGGTAATTAAAAATCAAATTTTACTGCAACTTGAATTCATTCCCATATTTTCATAAGCTGGAGAAACTCTTAAATTCTATTTGGACTTGACTTGGTTGTTTGTTTCTTTATGTTGATGATAGTAAATTCCTCTCTTGTAACTTTCTTTGGCTGTGTTGTACTGTTTCCCAAACCTGAAATAAATTTGCAGGACTATTTCTCAAAGTGGGGATCAAGTGGTGAGGTTGATTTGAAATATGAGCTTGAGCATCTGATCATCTTGACAGCCAGTAGATGTCTGTTGGGGCGTGAAGTCCGTGACAAGCTCTTTGATGATGTCTCTGCATTGTTCCATGACCTCGACAATGGAATGCTTCCAATCAGTGTTCTCTTCCCATACCTGCCAATCCCGGCTCATAAGCGCCGTGACGAAGCACGCAAGAAGCTTGCTTCAATCTTTGCAAGCATCATATCTTCACGAAAAAGCGCTGACAATTCAGAGGATGACATGCTGCAGTGCTTCATTGACTCAAAATACAAAGATGGCCGTCCCACAACAGAAGCTGAAGTCACTGGACTCCTCATTGCCGCACTTTTCGCGGGGCAGCACACCAGTTCAATCACCTCCACTTGGACCGGAGCATATCTCATGTGTAACAAACAGTACCTTTCTGCTGTGGTGGAGGAGCAGAAGAACTTGATGGAGAAGCACGGCGATAGAGTTGATCACGATGTTTTGGCTGAGATGGATGTCTTGTATAGGTGCATCAAAGAAGCTTTGAGACTCCACCCTCCATTGATTATGCTTCTGAGAAGCTCACACAGTGATTTTAGTGTCACAACAAGAGAAGGGAAAGAGTATGACATTCCCAAGGGTCATATAGTTGCTACATCCCCTGCATTTGCAAACAGGTTACCTCACATTTTCAATGACCCTGATAGGTATGATCCTGATAGGTATGCTGTCGGTAGGGAAGAAGACAAGGCGGCAGGGGCATTCTCGTACATTTCCTTTGGAGGAGGTAGACACGGATGCCTTGGAGAGCCCTTTGCATATCTGCAGATTAAAGCTATTTGGACTCATTTGCTGAGGAACTTCGAACTTGAGCTTCTGTCACCTTTCCCTGAGATTGATTGGAACGCCATGGTTGTTGGAGTGAAAGGAAAAGTTATGGTCCGATACAAGCGGAGGCAGCTTTCTGTTGATCAATAGGACCATAATATGTTTCAGTGCATTGCTTGGATTTCTTTTTAAAGCATTTCTTGTTAGTATCATTGGTTCTGCTTCAGTCCATGTTGACTGTTTATTTGACAATGGATATCTAGACTCTTCATTTTGACTTCATTTTTGAGTAATTGTGGTAAGTGATTTTAACTTCATGTTTTAGACTTTTAGTTGATGAGAGTTAAGTAAAACATGACAAAAAATTGTTCTAGCTTAGACTTGAACTCGGGTTTTTCCGAACAATTTGTCCTTAATAGAAACTTATTATCCACTTGAGTCGAATTAGTTGGCTCTTGTATCACACACTCTCTTAAACATATGGCGTTTTTGCTCGGATCATTACTTGCTCTTGCACAACCTATTTACATCATTCTATAGCTTATCATCATCACTTCCCAGTTCATATACAGTGGCTTCTATCTCAAAAAGCAACTCTGCTAAATGGTTTGAATAAGAGAATCAATCAAAGAAACATAATTGCAAATGTAAAGGTTCTTCAGGATAGTGACATGCTA
Organism: Cicer yamashitae; assembly: GCA_037974755.1. Lineage (NCBI taxonomy): Eukaryota > Viridiplantae > Streptophyta > Magnoliopsida > Fabales > Fabaceae > Cicer > Cicer yamashitae. The sequence continues at coordinate 56,091,661 of JBBPBQ010000002.1, read as the reverse complement.
AAAAACTATTAGGTTCTTAAGAACACATTATGTCGTGTGGTGTAATTTTAACTGTGGTAAATGAAATCTAGCTTTGAAACATTTGCAGCATGAGAAGCAAATAAGCCAGCTCAACCAAAGCTTCTTAAAACCTTATTTCATGTAAGCATCTACAATGATGAACCTTCTCAAAAGCTTATACCAACCTAATTCATCTTTGTGTTCCCATTTTTAGATTAAATAATTGTGAAAATGAATATTCTAAATGTTTTTTAAAATGAATAATAGATAAAAATTAAAGCCAAACCATTATTATTAGTCAAACGTCATTTCCTTAGGGAAAAGCAAGTATATCCCACAATCCGTAATAGGGACACGACATGAGGACACCGTCCTTTCCACATAATTATTTCCTAAAGCTTATTGCTACTTTTTTGCTTCACCTTTTTCTAAAGTGATATTGATAGGAACCACATCCATATCAATGGGATCCCACAACAACTTTTTCAAAATACTAGTATTTTATTATATTCTCAAATACTATTTTCATTATACTTTTTTTAAATTAATCAAAAAATTGATCACTTTCCTAAAAATGGTCGTTTTAACAGGAATTTGATTGATCATGTTTGTTTGCCTCCACAAAAACTGTCAATAATATAGAGAATTAAAAAAAAAAAGACAGTTAGGATTTTCATTAGAATACTAAATCTTACGAATTTAAGAATTACAAAGAGAATATATAGTAAAATAGAATAAATTTAGACTATCATTAATCTAAAAATATAAAAGTTCAATAACATATTATCTATCAAATTTAATTTAATGGATTTAGTATGTGGCAATATCATTTGTTTGTTGTCAAGTAAACACAACTTGAAAATTGTTTTTCATGGATAAAAGAATTGTACCAACATTGGTAAATAATAGTAAAATATTAAAAAAAAATCATATTTGTGTAAGTCATCAACCACCAACTTACTATTCATTTCAATTATTTTGTATTTTTTTTATATAAGATAGTTGAGTTAAAATTGTTAACAATCAATTTTTGATAACTAAGTTTTTAACTTAATTATCTCTTATAAAAAGGATTAAATGAAGTATAATGTATTATTCAATAATGATTAGGTTAAGACAAGTTCAATAGCTTCTAAATAGTGACACAATTACAATTCATAATTTAATACTGAATTTTGAGATTAGATTATATAACATGACACACTACTATTTATTCATTAATTCCTACATGCATAAGTTACAACACACACGTATGAATTGCATATTATTTTCTAATTGAAGAGAAATTTGGCAAGACGAACAAAGTTGAAAGCAGTATAAACAAGAAAAGCAATCCCAACCAAAGTTGAACTAGCTCTCCAAGCATCTCTAAAATACACCAACCACAATGCAGCCATAGTACGGTTCCAAATATTCTGATAATGCTTATTAAGCTCATTAATAATCTCATAATAACATGTTGAATTCACCACAACATGTTTACAAAGTCCATTCACCAAAACTGCAACTTCCTTATCACTCCCCATTTCGTGCACAATCACTTCCTTCTCAACCAACATATCAACATCAACTTGTGTATGAATCAATGAATCAATAAGTGAAACATAGTTACATATATAAGGTTGTTCTTGATACTCACATTGTTCTAGTGCAATAAGGTTCCTTAAAACACATTCTGTTGTGTAATCAACTTTCAATTGTGGTATCCTTAAACGTGCTTTGAAATGATTCAAACATGAAAAAGATGGTAAACAACCTAAACATAGAAAAAAACTTAGAAACTTTTTCTTCTCAAATTTTATGTCAAGTAATCTTTTTTCCACAACTTTCTCAAAACTCACACCAGATTCCATTAACTTTGTCACTGTTCTTGGAAAAGTATGAGAACAACCACTTTTTCCTAAGTCAGAAGGAAGGTAAAAAAACCTTATCAAATCAGTGAAATGCTTTGGACCTTGAAAAAACCTTTCTTTATGATGAGTACTATTTTTCAAAGATTTTTTCTTTTTGGAATTACCAACATCACTAAGTAAACCACTTACATAAAAATATTTTTTAGTTTGATTCTTATCCAAAACAAGCTTAGTTTCATGTGAAGAAGATTTCTGAGTATCATAAAAAGCAAAATACTCAAGTGCAAGATCGAGAAAACTTTCATTTTCTGTTTTTTTGTTGTCATTAGGGACAACAGTTTCATAAAGCTTCATCAAAACAAAAAAAGGTAATTGATTTTCCAATAATATCAAATCCCTTGTTATGCTTTTGCTTAACCAAGCTTGTGTTAAGATATAATCATCACTGTGTTTAAATCTAAATGACTTGCTCGCCACGTAATCATGTTCATGTTTTGTTCCATCTGATTTAAATGAACGGTTTCTTAACAAAAGTTCCATGATGAAAACAGAATCCAGCAACACATTTTCTATGAACTTTTCTTTGCTTATGTTTGGAAATTTCTCTGCATAACACTTTCTGATTTCTTGTTCTTTGTTTTCAAGGTAGAGTTTGTAATTCTTCATGGTTTGTTGATTGGATACACGTTCATAGAAGAAATGGAAGTACCTTTTTTTGTGTTGTTGCATTGGTTGAAGTTCTTTTTTTCCAAGGTGAATTGGACCAATTGAGATTAAATGAGGAGTGTAAGCTTTTGGTTCCACTTCTCTAAGATTGTGAGGAACTTTGTAGATGCTACAATCGGATAAATTTAACTCTTCTAAGACTTCAATGTCGATGATGTTTTTCACCAACTCATATTCAGTTTCAGATAAAGCAGCAACAGAAGAATTTGTAGGTGCCATCTTGTTTTAATTTCTCTGTGAAATGTGAATAGCAAATATTTTGAGCATACATTGTTGTATAATCATAATAAACTTTGTGGCACCACAGTTCTAATCAAATGTGTGTTAGTGTATATATTCATTACATTTAATTAATTCATTTTTTTAAATTATTATCGGTATTGATGTGTCAATGTTCTGTTAGATGTTTATGTCATTATCCATGCTATATATAATAGATAAAGAAACAATTGATTACATTTTGATCGACTTTAGATAGATTAGAAATGGAATAAATGAATGATACACTAGAGAGGTGATAAATATATTCAATGTTGTAAGGTTATGAGAGAAATTATAATATGAAAGTCTCTTGATGATTATTGTCTTTGGGACGTGACTCCTCGATGCAATTTTAATAAATTATAGCTCAAACAAGGTTAAGATTTAGAGGATTTGATATCAAATTCGGGTGAAAAAAAATATAACAACAAATTATTAATTTTGATCGTTTAAAAAAATATTATTTTATAATTATTTTTCAATACTTTTTTGAAAACCATAACAAAAAATTATAAATAAAAAAAAAATATTTTAATACCCAATTAAAGACTACACTAAGAAGTACAACTCTACAATATACATTTTACTAGGTGTTCATGGGTACGGGTAAATCTACAAACCCATTCCAAACCAATTCAACCCGTATTTTGACTCAACTCATTCAAGTTTTAGTCTAACCCGAACCAACTCATTGAAATCCAATTATGTTTGGTTTGGGTAACGTATTTAACATTTTAAACTCACGAACTTGCAAACTCAAATCATTGACGTGACATATATTTTTAATTATATTTTATTATTGATTTATAGTTAAAATTTAGTTGTTGAACTATGTTTGAGAATTTGTTGTTAATTTAATTAATTTAAGTGTTTTGTTGTGTTTGTGAATTTATTTTAAGTATGGAATGATATGTTGTGATATAGTTTTATTAATTTTTAGATGTTCAAGTATTTAAATTTAATTATATTTTTTAAAATTAAAAAAAAATCTTTATTACCCGTCAACTCAGTCCAACCAAATCCGCTCATAATCGGGTTGGTTTGGTTCGGGATTTGATGGAAAAGTTATGGGTTGAGAGTTCAACCCAACCTAAATAAAATCAATCAGTTTAGGTATCAGATTTGGTAAAAAAACGACTGAATTCGTGTCTACTCCTACATATTAGTTAATCATACATAGAACAAATGTAAGATTGGGTGAGTTTCTATTTGTAAAGACTAATGAAAGATAGAGAGAGGGGTCTTTAGATTTTGTTAGAATTCAAGCGAGATTGAATAGTCGTAAATTATTGAGTATATTTTTGGCTTAAAGAGTCTCCTTTTGTGAACTATAATTCTCCTAATAGTTGAACGTTTCAGAAAGAAATCATTTCAGAGTAATTTTTGTGTAATCACATCCATAAATTCAAATCATTTAAGCACACAAAAACATACATCATTTAACTTTTTCAATAATAAAAAAAAAATATTCTTTTCACTTAAATAATTTAGATACGTGGTTATGAATTTATATTCACACAATCATCATCCATGGTAAGAAACCATTTCTGAAACAAAAATGAGTACTTTCCAAATGGCCTAAAATGATCACTTGCATCTCCACAACTTACTAAGCAAAAATAAATATATAAGAAAAAAAAATTAAAAAGTCATTAATTATTTAACTCAGTTAGTGTATGTACAGTACAAGTTAATAGGACTACAAGTATACAAGTTTGTTTGATTTTGTATTAAAATCTTCAGATCATATGTAATTTGAGACTTTTTAAATGCAAAATCAATCACGCATATATGCACATATATGTATTGCTGAGAAAACTTGCAAAATACAAAGCATATATAAAAAGAATTGAAAAACAAGATGAAAATTTGGACACAAATTATGAACCTGTTTGAGTGTAGAAATTCTTGAACACAATAGTTGCCACCTATGCTTGGTGTGTGCATGATACATGTGTGTGAGTCTCTATTTATGGTTGTTAAAAGACACTATGATGAGTGTTGACTGAAGTGGTCAAGTCTTTATCATGCCTTTAATCATGAGTACCCGCTGCTTATTTAACAAAGTTAATGATTAATTGCATCTCTAAAACTTACTAAGCAATGTAAATTTATTGTAACTATTAATAGTATAGTAGTAGATATAGTGAAAAATAAATCATTGAGGACATGTAGATGATATTATAAATGTTTGGAGGACAGGTAGATGATATTACAAAATGTTTGGTACATTATAATAAAGTTGGCTATACTATGCCAACATTATAGAAAATAATTAAAGATTTAAAAGTTAATAATGTTTTTAGTCCTTACAATACTGGATCAATCTAGTTTTAGTTTCTGCAAAATTATTTTTTTAGATTTTATCAATTTAATTTTATATTTCTTTATTTTTATCTTTGGTGTGGCATATTGAGTCATCATTTTTTGTGTTTTTTATTTCTTTTATTTGATCTTCAAATTCAAAATCTTTAATTTCTCTCCACAAATCCTTAAAATATCCATCGTATTTAGAACATCAAAATATCTATCAGTCATCTTCTATGTGTTTCATGACATTTAATTTTTCTTTTAATTGTTGAATCTTTAAATTGTGATTGTGTTTCACATTAAGTTGTTTTTAGAGTTAGACGGTTTTAGTATGAAGTTGCTCTTTTTGTCGTTAGATAAATAAATAGTCAAGTACCATTAACAATGTGTTATTATGATGTTGACATTGACATTAAAAAAGCAAAAGAAAAAAAAAAGTTACACAAACCTTTTGATATGTAATCGGTGTCAAAACATTTTCACCAACTTTCTATTGTTCCTGAGAAGTAATTTATGAATATGTGGAGTGTAATTAAGAATTTTTGGATTTGAAGATTGAAGAAGGAATCAAAAAGAGAAAGACATAGTTTTTAAAACACTTTTATATTTTAGTTTTAAAAAATTATTTTATAAATTTGATTTAGAAAACTATTTTAAAAAATAGAATTAACGAAAAAAACTTGTTTGAGAGACTTGTTTCTAAAAACAAATTTAGAAATGAGAAAAACAGAAAACCTATTTGATAATCTAATTTTTTAAAACAATTTTTTACTAGAGAATTAAAAAAACTGAAACATGAAAAGTAAAATACCGTTTACCTATTTTGGTTTTTTTTTCTTGTTTTAAAAAATATGTTTTTAAAAACAAATAATCAAAACAAATTTTTAAATTTTTAAATTTTAAAAAACTAAAAT
>JBBPBQ010000002.1:56054044-56076083 GCA_037974755.1 Cicer yamashitae | reverse complement strand
TAAATGAGAAAATAAATGAGGGACAATTTTAGTATATATTGTCTATTAACTGTGTGTTAGTATATATTGATTCATGATAAAAATTATATTAATTTTAAAAGTTCTGTAGATTAGGAACTAAATTACCTTTATTCTATCAATTGAGGGAGAATTTTGTTGATTTGTTCTTTTTCAAATAATATATTAAATTAGATCAAATGTGGAATTGGTGAGATTTTCGATGGTGTATAATCAATTTAACTACAGCTGAATTAAATACCTGAAATTAATAAATATTTTATTTTGATTAGACGTCAATGTAAAATCAATTTATATTGATAATTTTATGCAGAATATTATTTTTTCTCATACTTTTTAAAATCTATATATTATAATAAAACAAAGATGATATTTTGGCAAGTTTGATAAGTGTTAAGTATAGTGTTTAGGTAAATATAAAGTTTCTATTAATAGAAATAATTTAAAAAGAAAAAAAATAAAACACGACCATCTCATTGTGCAATTTTTTTGAAAGGAAAAAATAAAACTTCCATTACATCATGATTTGAGAGGCGAATTAAAAAAATAAGAAGAAAATTCATTGTACCGTCAGTTTATTGAGAGAAAAAAACACTTTTTATTGATTGTTGAAAATTTATTTATAAATTAAAGAAAAATATAATCAATTACACCACGATTTGACAGTTTTTTTTGAAGGTAATGGTTTTCCAAATTCCATATTGAAGATTACATAAATTTAATTAAAAAATTTATTTTATTTTACGAATTGTTTTTGTGCCTTCAAACTTTTCTTCTTCTTTCGCCGTCCTCTGTCAACTTTTTCTTCTTCTTTCGCCGTCCTCTTTTAAAAAAGATTTTGTTGCTTCAATTTCTCCAAAGAAGGAGTCATGGAATTTGGCTGTTAGAGTTGCGCGACTGTGGTTTCTGTCTGAATGTCAAACATAAATTTTATGCGATGGAAATTGTATTGATGGATGACAAGATTTAATTCTTTCTTTTATAAATTCAAAGTAATTATACACAAACTGATTTTGTTATGTTATTAATTTAACAAATTTGTGTTTCATATTTTGTTGGAACATAATATGTTATTATGTAAATTTAAAAATTGTTGAAGTCCCACATTGGACAAATCTCATTTATTGAGTAATTTTCAAGTCTATAAATACTAAAGTCCCATATTGGTTAGAAATCATATTTTCCATCACTATATAATGAGTTTTAAACTATTGTGAAAAGTACACCAAAGTTTGATGCATTTCCCAACTTTCTCTTTTCTATTCTGCTCGACTGATTTCCGAGCCACTTCTCCCATTTCTTTATGTCCGGTTTTTAAGCCGTAGTCCCTTCGATTTTTAGAGGTCTTAATACCACTATGAGCGGGTTTTGTGCCGTAGTTTTTTGTAGAGGTTTTGTGTGCCGTAATCTTTTAGAGCGGTTTTTTGTTGTAGTCCATTTGATTTATGAGTGGTCATAGTACCATATTGCGAGTGACTTTAAATGTCATATTAAGAGTGGCTTTAACCGCCATATTGATGGTGTAATTCTAGAACGGTTTTCTACGGTGCAGTAGAATTCCGATACAGTGAATATGGGTTGTTTTATCCTAGGGACTTCGTGGTTGATAGTCTGCCTTGCACTATTTGAGCAGTGTCGCGAAACGTCTTAAAAAGAGCGACCTAGTCCGCGACTCAACCCAGTAATATCTTCGGTGGCATAAATTGTGATTTTTAAACAGTTTTCTGAAACTCAAAAACAACATATTTTTAGGGTGACAAAATTCAAGCAACAAAGCAAAAAAAGACTAATATTCGTGAGGGAGCTGTGTACAACTTTGGTTCTTTTGGCGCGTCTAACTCTGGAGCATATAGAACAACCAGACACCAATTCAAATTGAATTTGCAAAATGGTACAATGGTCCGAGAATTAGAAACCACTTTGGTCACAACCTCTCCGTACTCATTCAAGTGACTATATTTTCTCAACTTTATTGTATTTCAACCTTTGTTATTGATGTGTTCGGTTATGTTTATTTTGATGATCTAGATTAATGTTTTTAACAACAATGTGAATATTAGGAACCACAATCTAACACCGTGGCAAAAGAAATTGGAGATTTAGTTGAAAAAAAGTTGCTATTTAAGATAGATGCCAAAAATGATGTGAACTCAAATTTTGAAAAATCATTTAGAGTCAAAAAAAACTTTGTGGTAACTTGAATATTATAAAAAAATTCAGATATGTTGCTGTTGAAAAGGTTTCTATTTTTTTACCTTTTATAAATTATTTTACTTGTTTAAATCAATATGTATTAGTTTTTGATTTTCGCAATTCGTGATTAAGGTTGCTGCTGGACTTGATAACGCGTAGAAGGTAGTGTAACAAATGATTTGATAAATACGTTTGAAGAAGAAGCTACTTATGAGAAATATCAAGTCCCAAACTTTGTTCCTGTACCAGTACTAGTTGAACGTGATTCTGATAATTGCAGCCCTCTTAAAAAGGGATTCATGGAAGTAGCTGATGACAATGATGGAGCCAATTCAAAGAATGTGAAAAATGTCAAAATTGAGAAGGAGTGAGAATCAAGTTTCATACTAACATAAGACTTTTGTCATTTTGTTTTGAATTAAACTATGGTAACCTTTGTTTTGATTGAACTTTGTTAGTTTTGCAATGTTAGATTCATACATTAAATTTCTATCAATTTTCATTTATGAATATTTGCATTTTATGTTTGTTTGAATATGGATTTACTTTTTTTTAAAAAAAAAATTTTCAATGATTACATTTCAATTTTACTAATGTACTATACATTTTACATTCTAAATTTATTGTTAAATATCATGCAAATTCAAAGGAATTCAAAGGATTCATGAAGACTACAAACCAAAATCAACAATTTTGAAGGATTCATTAAACATTCGCGAAGACTAACATGCAAATTCAAAGATAAAAGATAATCATAGTTTTTATGTGTATTGTAATTGTTTTTTGTAATGGGAAGATTATTTATCTTTAGTATTTAAGCTACAACAAGTAGTACTAGAATGAATGATATTTTGTCACTTATACAATGAAGCAAAATTTATATGAATTCTTAAATGTCATGTATTTCATATAAGTTACATACTATGTTGAGTAATAAAAATAAAAATTCATTATTCAGTTACTTACTCATCCTTAAATAAAAGTAAAGGTCAAGATCAATCTCTTTATCAAGTTGGTTCGTATTTGAAGCGATATGTATTTAATCATGGTGAATTTTACGTAGTTATTTCACGAATAAAGTTCAGGAAAAATTGAAAATTCTTATTTTAGATGATAAAGAAAAACCAATTGATATATATAAATTAATATAACAATATATTTATCAAAATTGTAATGGTGTCTCCGTGCATGACACACGGATTATACACTAGTATTTATTTATAATAAAATTGCACGGATTACACACTAGTATTTATTTATAATAAAATTTAAGATGAAATGATGATTTTTAACAACTATTGTAAAAAGTGATAAACAAACATTTGTTTACTTGTGATATAGTTTTACCAAAATAGTTGTGGTCAAAATAAAGATGGCCTACCTTTTCAAAGTTTAATCTAAAAGAGTCAACTATATAGTTTGATAAAATGATTCCATTTTGAATAATTATATCCATGTAGATGTATAGTCTTTTCTTCTATATGAATTGTAATGCATGCGTGAACATATTCAAAATATTAATCAAGTTTTCACATGGCTATTCAACAAATAGAATCAACAACCATAAATAAAGTACAACTAATGTTTGGGATCACTGCTTTGTTTGGAAAAACTAACAAGAAGTAAATCATTAAGTTAGTAAACTATAAGATCACCTAACTTCATGGAATTTAAGTTCAATAATATCATTCCTCAATCAAATTGTCTCTGATTCCGTTTCTACCTCTGGTGGTATCATCTGATTCTGTTACTGCCTTTGATGGTATCCTCTGGTTTTTCGTCTGATTTCTGCCTCTGGTGGTATCCTCTTATTTTTGCCTCTGATTCTGTTTCTGCCTCTAATGGTATCCTTTGATTTCTGCCTCTGGTGGCATCCTCTGATTTTTGTCTCTGATTCTTTTTCTGCCTCTGGTCGTATCCTCTAGTTCTAGTTATAGTTCCCTCTTAGTTCTTGTTGTTTTTTTTTATTCTTTTTTATCTTTTTGTTTTAGGGCAGCAGTAGCACTTTCTTCCATCTTTTCAACCTCTTTTGCTTTTCATTTTTTTTCCTAAACAAGCTGCAATTTTTTCTGTGTACACGCCATCTTTCTAATCCTCTTTTAGCCACTTTTGCTTTTTCTTTATTTCCTAAAATGGCTACAACTTTTACCAATTATACAAGCAATTAAAAAGTGTGTACCTTTTCTTTCAGACTTAGATTAACAATCCAATTTTTCTGCAAAAAAAACAAGCAATAATCAAGAACTAAATTTTATCCCATTGATACAAATATTAATCACTTTTGTCTATAAATTGAGAACAAATTCATTCTTAGAGGAGGAGAGTTTGCAGTTTTGATTTTTCTTAAGTTAGTAAGAGTTTTTGTTAGTAAGATAAATGAAGTATGAAATGAGTTAAGGAAGAAAACAACGACTCAAAACAAAAAACAAAAATACAAACAAAGCAAATCAAAGAGTATAACAAATATTCAACTTGTGTGGTAAATATTTCTAAACTCATCTTTGTAATAATTTTATAGTTTTGTTTAGTGTTATACCTCTAATTTGAATTTTGTTTACCATAAATAAGCATTTTAGTTTTTGTTAAAGGTCTTGTTAATTTTTTTTCTTCAGTTTTATTAAATTCTTTCAGTGCTATAATAATTGTCATCTTATTCTTTTATTTAAATTATGGACTAAGTACAGTTAACATTAACCACTTTTTAAAATCATAGACATTCAAAATTCATTCTCCTATTTATTATTATCATCTTTAATAGAATGAACATCCATGTTATTCAAAATCATTTTGGCTAAAAGGTTGGTTGAAGTGTTACATTTTGCCAAGCTTAGTTTTAATAAGTCTGAGTTGCGACAACTTGACGATTTTAAACTCTAAATAATAATTATCCTTTTAATAAAATAAGACCAAGTGAGATGACATCTTGTTAGTGATAGTTCAAGACACCTGAGTTGTGACAACTTGGCGATATTAAACTTTCTCATCAAAATCAATTGATCAGACTCAAAGCTTTCTTTTCTTTCATTAAATCAACAATTTCTTTTTTATTGTAATCAAACGCATTTTCTTTAAAAAAAACAATCAACACATCCGCATTTTTTACCCAAGAACTACGTAGCTTTGATTTCTCCATCGCACTGGGAGATACGTAGGAGCAAGATCACACTCTTGTCTAAGCACATTAATAAAAAATCTTTTTTTCCCCCTCTTTTTTTAGCACACATTTATTTCAAAAAAACAATTGATATTCATATTTAATAATAAAGAAAAATAAATATATTTAAGTTAATATTGATTCTGCACAATTAATTATAGGTAACCGTATTTTAACGGATGTGGTAGGGTGCTAATACCTTCCCTACGCATAATCGACTCCCAAACTCAAAATTTGGTTTGAAAAACCATTTTTCTTCTTAAGGGTTTCCCAATGTTTTCCCTACTTTAAAATAAAAACTTTGGTGACGAATCTATTGAATTCGAGAAACACTCGAAATTTTAAGCTGCAACAAATAATATTTTAAAACATCAAACAAACCATAAGGATGATATAATATTGTAGTGAATGTTTTGGTAAAAAGTGGTCATTAAACCAAATATATCATCCACTTTTCTTTTATCTTTGATAGTTGAGACTACTTAAAAAGATTAAGAGAATTTTAAAAGGAGATCGAGAATCATCATTTTTTTTAATTCAAAAATATGAGTGATTGACCGTAATTGTCAGGTTTTAAAATAAAAGGGTCAATTTTAAAAATTAGTGAAAATAGAGGGATTAAAACTGCAAGTAAGCTTAAATTTTTAGCCGGTATAATTTTTTTTTATGAATATGTTATTTGTATTTTTTTTTAAAAAGAAATGGTTGTTTCTCGATTTTTAACTTCTACAAATTATTTTATTTTCTCAATTTATAAAAATTACATCTTTTTCCTTAAACGAAAAAACACTCTATTTTTGTAAAAAAAAAAAATCACTTTATCTAATGATTGGAATTATCATTTTTATCATTCATATTCTTACGATGGTTAAAATCCATAAGGATAATATTGATTTTTTCCATAAATATGTCATTTGCATTTTTTTAAAAAAGAAATTGATGTTTCTCAATTCTAAATTTTTACAAACTATTTTATTTTCTCAATTTCTATATAGGTGTTTCTCAATTCTTAACTTTTATAAACTACTTTATTTATACTCAAAGCAAAACATTCAACTTAATAACATCGGTATTTTAATTAAAACTTACTAGACACATAATATAAATATTTGAATTTAAGTATTGTGTTACTAATAACACAATGAGCTCACATGAACTTGCCAAGTGCCTATTTTTGTTGGTATCCAGTGCCTATTTTTGTTGGTATTCAGCACTTAATTGAACATGACTTTAATATCACCAACATATGCATCTTGTATGCTACATATTTTACAAAGAAATGTATGTATTCATGGCATAATTGTATATGTTAACTTGTTTGTCCAATGTGTATGTTTAGATGACATGAAATATATTTCAAAAAACTAATACTAAAATTAATAAATAACAAAGAGATGTTATAAATTCAAACAAAATCAACTAGAAGAATCTATTTGATTGCGACATGACACCAAGAACTTTAAGAAAATTGACAACAGCAAATATGAAAAAAGCAGCTCCAACAACAGTTGAACTGAATCTCCAAGGATCACGAAAATACACTGCCTTTAACATACCCATATAATGTTTCCAAGAACTATTATAATGTTCATTGAGTTCCTTAATGATTTTTCCATAATAATTTGATGTGAACACAACATATTTGCATAAACCATTAACCAAAGTTGCTAATTCAGCATGACTCCCAAGTTCATGTCCAATTGTTTCAGTGTCAACCAAAAACTCAACATCTTCATCAGTATGAATCAAAGAATCAATTAATGAAACATAGTTGCATATAAAAGGTTGTTCTGAATAGTGACATTGTTCCAATGCAATAAGGTTCCTAAGAACACATCCTGTTACTTGGTCTACTTTCAAATAAGGAATTTCCAAACGAGCTTGGAAACATTTAAATAAAGGTAAACAACCCAAGCACAAAAACCAGCTCAAAATTGGTGTCTTTTTAAACTTAATGTCCAAATAGCTTCTACCTTGAACTTTCTCAAAGGTAATACCTGCTTCATACAACTTTGTTGCTGTCCTTGGTACATACTCTGATGAAAAAGTTGTGAAATTTTTTGATGGATTCACACCATTTACTTGAATTTTTCTTGGAAGGTAAGTATATCTAATCAAATCAGTGAAGTGTTTGCAAGATTTACAATTTTGGGTCATCTCCCATTTTTTGCTTAACTTTTGAGGATAATAATCTTCAAAGTAATTAAAAGCAAGCTCAATAAAACTAACACATTTTTCATTGTCACTACCATAATCTAATAACACCCTTTTGTGTAATTCCTCTAAAACAAACATAGGAATTTGATTTTCAAGCAGCAATAAATCCCTTTGTGTGATTATGTAAATCCATGATGTAGTAAACATGTAATCATTTTTCTGTTCAGATTCATTAGATTTTCTCAAAAATAGCTCCATGATGAAAACTGAATCTAACAAAATCATTTCTAAAAACTTGTCAAACTTGCAAGCTTCTGGCTTGGAATAACAGTTCACAATATTTTCTTGGTTTTCTTCAAGAAAAACCTTAAATTGTGCAAAAGACAAAGCTTGTTTGTTTGATAAACGTTTCCAAAATGCATTAAAGTACCTTTGTTTCTGTTTCTCTTGATATAGTTCTGAATTTTGACTGTGAAATGGACCTATTGAAATAAACTTTGGTGTATAAGTGTCTTCATTCAACTTCAAAAGATGTTGAGGAACCTTGTAAATGCAACATTGATCAGGTACCATAGGTTCAATCACTTCTGGAATGCTAACTATGTGTTGAATCATTGGTTCTCTTTCAGAAGCCATTGAAACACAATTTCCTATACCATTAACATCAAATTAAATATAGTACCTTATAGCATGATTTTTAAAAGGAAGGAAAAAAAATTAGTTTAAATTTTGAAGGATGGTATATTATATATATCAATCATATAAAAATAAATAACATGGAAACTCATAATGTAGAGTTATATGTAACCTACAACAACCTTTGAAAGAAACTGAAAAACAGAGAAGATATCATAATAAAAATAACAACTAAATTAATTTGAAGCAGCAACAATTTAGGTTTGAAGGTAACAAGAGTTGTTGGAAGTAATAAATAAATTACCTGAAATGGGAAAAATTCACGCAATGGTTAGAAAGGAGCTAAACCTACCTCTTTCTTTTAGAATAAAAATAAAAAAATAAAAAAATAAAAGATTTGTGTTAATGCATGTGCGTGCTTTGGAGAGAATATATATGTAGATTGAATTACAATTTTGGGAATTAATTTTATTCATAATCAATGTTTAATAATGAGAATATATCTGGTTTAAATATAGTATTCACGCCAGAATATATCTTTTTTAATTCACTCAGATTTCTTTCATTCAATTTTGTACAAATTCACATATGTGGTTATACTAGTATTATAAACTCAAATAATTCAATCCAAATAATAAAGTCAAATTATTTTCTTATAAACTATAAATTATTTTCATAAGCAGATGCGGAGACGATAATTCATATTCATGGGGACCACGACCATATCTCTAATATCAATATATAATTAAAGAATCTTTTTAGTTTTATAAATGTGTAAAGTGTGGTCGATATAGTCTTAAATGTATCGAAATTAAACACATCACTAAACCACTTTTCTTTTAGTAATTTTATTGATCAAATTGACTAATGAAATACACGTTTGAGGACTAAAATAACTAATGAAAGACACATTCAAAGATAAAAATGAATAACACAATACAAATTTAACTAGATGTTTATAGAAACATTGTTTAGTAATTAATTAACTATATGACTATATAATAATTGATTACGTATAATTCAAATGAATTTATAAAATTTTGGGGACCGTGACATATGTTGGTCCCTTTTTCCCTTCGCCCTTGTTCATAAGCTATCACGGAAAGCTTATGAAAATAAGTTGAAAATGGCTTATGAACCAATCATAAACTATTTTCAAAAGTTCCTCCACACAATTTTACAAGTAGTAGAAAAACTCAAATAAATCAATTTAGACAAACTCTAAATGTGTCAAACTCTAAAAGTACCAAAGTTTAAGAACTCAAGGAGTATATAGTGTATTTATTAAAAGGGTAACGATATGTATGTACATTCCAAATTTTCAAACATCTATTTAAGATTTCATTTGTTTTCTATCTTTCTCTTTTCATCACATTACTAATATATCATATCTATTACATCACTTTTTTTTTTATTTCTTTCTCTCTCAAAGTGTGTAATGAGTGTATGCCTATTAAATATTTCTCTTATTAAAAATAATTAAATAAATTTTTAGTCTCTATAAATATATCATATTTTATTTTTAATTTTTCTAAAAAATTCTTCAAACAATAATTATTCAAATATTTTCATCAACAATTTTAATTTCTTTTTTTAAATTAATTTATATGTATAATTTGAATTTTTAAATGATTGTAGTGATAAGAATGTAGCGTGTCCATAACATTTTGTTTGATTCTAAATTTTATTTGATACGTAAATGCACCCGACTAAGCTACTAGACTAAACGAGCATCCTCCAAAAGTACTAGGACTTTAGATTAAATAAAAAATAGATACAAACAACAATTATGATGAAAAATCTAAACCGCGAACATTAAAAAAAATATATATAAAATTGGGTAGTGATTGGGGTAAAAAAGTTAAGAATTATAGTGATAAGAATGCTTAGAAAAAAAGTCATTTTTAACTACATACTGACCATTTTAATAATTGTATACTATATAAATTGCAGTTTACAATAAAGAAATGATAAGAAAAAAAAATCCTTGTTCAACCTAAATATGTGGTTTACTAGGTACATTTTCATAAATAAATTATGTATGATGTTGTAAAATGATTCTACAATAAAATTTAATAGATATATTATATTTCGTTAAATCATATAAATATTTTAAAATTGGTTGTAGGATATGATAGAGTGGTGATTTTTTATTGAATGATTATAAAATTATTTTACATGCCAGTGCAATATATAATAAACTCTTTATAATTATTAGCGACCAAACGGGGGCTTGTTTGTCCAATTTTTTACTGTTATATTAATATCCAAGAATGGAAATGGCATAATTGCTTCCATAAGTTTCATAAATCTAATTCGTCCAACTATAGAAAAAAAAAAACTAAATAAATAACAAAAATGCTAAAATCCTCTAACATTGAAAGCATCTTATGGAAAACCTTTTGATCAATTTAATATCATTTACATATTTAAATGCTAATGTGAGATATATAACAATCTACATGATGATTTACACATAACAATCTATATGATACAATCTACATAATGCATGACAAGAAAATATACACATATAGCATGTGATCTTAACATATTAGACTCAAATATACATCTATAACCCAACAACTACAATTCAACTCATAAAATACACCGATTATATATCCCAAAATTACAAGCTCCAATTATATATTTTTATTAATATAAAGATTAAATTATCTTAAACACTCTAATTAAAGGACAAGTGTCATACTTGCTATAATATAAAGCTTGCTTTATTATAATGTATAGGCAGTTGTTTGTCCAATTTTTTACTATTATATTAATATACAATAATGGAAATGACATAATTACTTGCAAAAGTTTCATCAATCTAATTCGTCCAACTATAAAAAATAAAAAAAACTAAGTAAATAACAAAAACCCTAAAATCCTCTAACATTGAAAGCATCGTATGGAAAATCTTTAATTTGATCAATTTAATATCATTTACATATTTAAATGCTAATGTGAGATATCAGCCATCTCTTTCATATCATCCCCTTCTAAACATTTGCCAAAAAAATTATAAGATCACAAGAACAAGAACTAAAATGAAACTTTAAATCTTAAACTTTGAATCTAATCATAATGGCCAAAAATGAAATCAAAAGTCATGCGACTTTTTAAGTTAGAATGTGACCATTATAAACTTTTTTAACGTTGGCCAGCAATGTATATTTTATAGTAAACATTTACTCCACTCAATCTTATATACAAATAGTCATCTCACTAGATACATTCACATGTGTGATTATCATCAATGTACGTGCATTTTCTCACTAGATACATTCACATATGTTTCATTTTAGTCAAACCGATTTGCCATATTAGATTTTATGAAGACATAAAAATATACTATATTAACATTCCAAAATAATTATTATGTAATTTGAATTGAAAGTGTACATTCCAAAAAGGCTACCTAAAGCACTTCGGTTTTAAGAAGACATAATGTAAAGATGATGACATTAAAACAAAACACCCAAATATTTAACGGACGTATTTGAGCAAAATTGTTGTTCAATTCGACCAAAAAGGCTACCTTATATGTTGTTTAATTTGTAATTAACATGCATGCTTATGAATGAGATCAAGTGTCTTTCTTGTTGGAAATAATGTTTAGTGAGAAGGTATCAGGTATATTGGAGTGGGGATTACCGGTTGAACAATAATTTTGAGTATATAAATGATATTTAAACCTATATAATTTTGAGTATATAATTGACACATTTTTGAAAGACTAATATAGTCTCTTAGCTTATTTAAAAATTTATTTTGTACTAATGTTTTAAATAGACTTAATGAGATATATAACCAATGAAACTAAACTCTATTTTGAAATCTACCATTAAAATTTAGAGAAATTGATTTTATTTATACTCATAAAAAGATTTCATTTACTCATAAAAAAAAATTATATGATATCATATTAATTTAAGTTATATAATTAATACCTAAAATTATGTCCCAAAAAAAAAAAAGAAGAAAACTGTCGAGAAAACTATGTAGACTATTGTGCTCAAATTATTGAAAATATTATTAAATTTAAAATTTAGAACAAAATATAAAATGATAAAGTCATTTGTTAGGTTTTAAAGTTATTCTCACTTAGTTACTGTATTCAAATAAACAAATAACAATACAAAGTTTCCTCTAAAATTGAATTAAAACATGAATTTATTATATTACGGTCGATAATATTATAGAACTAAATTGTTTAAGAATTTATTATAAAACACTATTGAGATATAAGTGAAACTATTATAATATAATAGATTCTTGTGCACTTTTATGTAAAACTTATTTGATGAATACAAATATTAATGTGTGAACTTCTTTATCAACATGGAGATTGTAGTTGCTCGAAATATGTAGTAAACAACAAATACTTTCATATGTGATGGTATAATGAACTTAATTAGATACCATCAAACATTAAACTTTTGTGGAATTTAAAAAGATAATCGTAAGTTGATGTCCCCAAGTTTCACAAGATTACAAATCTTTAAACGTTCCCCAAGTTTCATATGATGTCCCCAAGGTACTCATATGAGTGTGTATCATTTTAACTATGTATTTTTCTTTTTCAGTTTTATTAGTAGGCATAATTCTAGATATCTTGCCCTATTTTTTATGGAGATAAATATTTGTCAATGAATAATATTAAAAGAATTGAATAAATATTTGGACAAATTCCAAATAAATATTAAAAATGAATAATATTAAGATTGTTTTTCTTTAAAGTTTGGACAAATCTCAAATAAAATACCGACAACACACGGTCCGTGCGACAACACATTTAACACACGGTCCAATTCTTTTATCGAATTCGAAAGGGATATATGGCAATAAAGTTACATTGAGTATTGCAAATTGAGGTTTCGAAATCGGGATTAACATTACAAAAGTAAGAATTAAAAAAAGAAATTGTAATTTAAAATTGATTCAATTGGTCCCTATTTATACACGATAAACCTTAAGAATTAGAGATGTATCAGAACAAAAAATTAAGAAATAGAAATCGAAAATAATAGAAAAAGGGAGATAAAATGACTCTACTTTTCCTAAACCCTCATCTGCCCTCATTTGTTATTGGGTTTGACATTTAAGTCTCATTCTTGTCCTCGACGGGGTTCAGCTTTCCATGCCCTGCACATGCACCAATTGATATATATAAAATAATAAATTTAAATGTGATATTTATTGTAATTAATATAATAAAATGATAATAATTATTATTATTATTACACAATAATAAAATTAAAAAAAATATATTCAAATCATATATTATATAGAGAAGAAATTATAATTTATAATATTTTAAAAAATATTAAATATATTAAATATGTACATGTATATAAAATTTAAAAATGGAAATAATTTTACTAGTTGGGCAAGTTCGAGGGCGGGTGCGGGGTGAATATTAACTCCTCCAAACCCGTTCTATACTTTTATTTTCAGAGAAAATTCTCACATGCACCCAATCAAAATGGTTTTCTCCACTTAAATTGATATGGATTCAAGTGGGTAGCTGCGGGTGCATCTTGTATTGTCATCCTTACATGCATAGTATCTTCTTTAATAAAAAAATGAGAGTGGAATGAGAAATAATATAAGGAAACGAGGAGTTGATTGGAAAGAATAGTATAAAAAAAATTATTCATTCATATTGATAGAGTACATTGAAGTTAACACAAATTCAAATCTGCTAAAAATTAAAAAAGATGAATCTGCGAAAAAACTCGCAGAATTTAAGTAAATAGCATATAATGATAAATGACTACAAATATTTTGATATAGTCAAAATAATTGGAATACTATGCCTCCAGAAATGAGTCATTAACTGAATCATTAACTGAATATGTAATGAATCGAACTGATATGCTAATTTACATGAACCATGGACATTGTACAAATGAGAAATAAAAAAATATCTCACCAAAACGACATATAAACAATGTCGCACATCGCCACTGATCTCACAAAAAGTGCGAGAAAAAACTAAATCTATATGAAAACCACTTATTTAAAGAAAAAGACGAAGAAGAAAAAATTAAGAGACACATTGTAGAAAAGAAATGAAATATTGTAGAGTGATGTAGAATTTTTTTTGTGAAATCCAAATTTAATTGTTTCCATTCATTTATCCATTTAATTGGTTTACTAAAAAATATTTTTTTTTA
The DNA here is from genome assembly GCA_037974755.1 of Cicer yamashitae. NCBI lineage: Eukaryota > Viridiplantae > Streptophyta > Magnoliopsida > Fabales > Fabaceae > Cicer > Cicer yamashitae. Next base: position 56,061,746 of record JBBPBQ010000002.1, on the reverse strand, counting down.
TTTAAAAACGCCTATAATATTTTTCTTTTTAGGAGTGGTTCATCATGTAATAAATAAAAGATGTGCCAGAAAATGATTTGATATTTTTTTGTTGTAAAAGAACGTCATGCAATTTACTAAAATATTATTTATTTATATTTATTTGTAAATTTAATCTTCCAATTGTTAGATCGATTTTCATTTACACTCTAAAATAAATTAAATTCTCTTTAGGTGAAATTCAAGAGAAACAAGGTTGACTGAAATTAACTACGATTCAATTATTTTCTAGTAAAAGAAAACTCATTTCAGCATTTCTATTTAAAGTTAACGATGAAAAGTAAATAACTTTAAACTATACCACATCGGTTTTATTAATACAAAATATTATTTTTAAGTAAAAGTCCACTTTTTCCACGTGCGTGTACCAAGCAAATATCATTCATGCAACTCTTTGAAATCATTAGTACCTAAATGTTGGTGTAAGGGATCAGTTCATCTCACGGCAAAAATTAAACTAAATAATAAGTTAATAGCCATAAAATATAAATAGAACATCTTTCTATAATAAAAAATTTAAAGAAAATGATTTTTATGAATAATTCACAAAGATATATCTAGTCATAAAATGTACTAAAATAATTCAAGTAGTAACTCACCTAGAATACATAATTAGATCCAAATAAAAATAACAAAATGTATGCAAGTTATGCAGGCTCTTAAAAGTATATGATTCAGATATAACCAGCCACTAAGGCATCCACACAAAATCACCCATACCAATGGGGAAAATTAAATCAGCCACTAAGGCGTCCACAAATATGCATATGATATGTCATGAAATGATAACGATGCTCAAAAGGTACATGTCATCATCCACTTAGATAACTAAAAAGATGAAATGTTCAAAACACAAATCACCAGTCATTTAGACAACAAAAAAGATAAACGGTTCATAACAGAAATCATCATCCACTTAGGCAATCACAAAGAGAACAATGTTCAACACACAAATCACCAGCCACTTAGGCAACCACAAAGAGAACAATGTTCAAAACACAAATCACAAGTCATTTATGCAACCACAAAAATAAAATATTCAAGATTAAATTTTAATCACATATCACATCAAATTTATATTCCCATGTTCGAAATCAAGAATCAATCATTTCTCTATCCCAATTATAGAACACATATACATGTGAATAGATGTCTGAAAATCACAACTTTCATTTTATAAACTATAAAATTGGAGTATCGACGTGTTATTAATAGACATTAAAACTTAAATCACGAAGAACACATACAAATAGAAACGTTATTCCTTCTATTATAAAATTGCTTCCATTATTAGTCATTTAAGCATACAAATGAAACTTTACACTAAACACATTAGAATAATCAACTTAATCATGTTATCATAATTAAAAATTAAAACTTTTAAACAATTCTCTCAAGACTCATGTAGTGTTAATAAAAATAAAAACATTGAAATTAAATAGCACAAAAATTGAAACTTTAAGCCAAATACATCATAAAAAACATATTATTCATGATATCATAATAAAAATCATAACTTTATAATTAAGTACACCAAAACAACACAAAAATCGCAACTTTACATTAAACATTTTCACAACAAGCATATTTATCATGTTATAATACTAAAAATATAATTTTATAATTAAGTTCATCAAGACAAACATATTACTCAAAAAGTCAAAATATTATTGTTAAATTCTTTAAGACAAACATAAAAAAAAATTTAAAAAAAAAATATATTTTTCTTACAAACCACTAATTTAATATCTAGCCTAACTTTGCATGGAGAAAAACCCTTACCTTAGGCGCTTTCTTTCTTAACACCTCTAAATTCCCTCGAAAAATAGCTCACGAGACAATGATGAATTCAACGGGAAGAGATATTGAGACCTACTTAACAAACGTAGAAAATTATTTTGGAAGTGTATGAGTGATGAATGGGTGTGAGAGCAAGAAAGCCTAAGAGAAATATATGAAGGAAAGAGTCTTGAGATTGTTAAAAATAAGGAGATTTCGATAACTACTTACGTTGCAATATTATCATTGGTTTCTTTGTCTAAAATTGAAGTGCACTTAATTTCAAAATTATGCTCCAATCGATTACTGTTTCTCTTCCTTTTAAAAAAAACAAACTTGGTTGTTACAAAACTAATTGAAATCATGTGTACTTATATGTATGAGTTAATTAGGATTAAGTAGTAGAGTTCATCAAATATTACATATATAGATTAATCTAAATTAGTATAAGACAATATAATACGTAATTTATACCATTTAAATTTAAAAGAGGATTTACCACTACAAGTCATGCATAAAAATACTAATAATTAAATCATAGGTCCTAATTGTTTAAATAAATAAATAAATTAGAAGATGTTACACCATCCGTTTTAATTTTTTTGCTAATAGTTTAAAAATAGCCTAGAATTTTTTTTTGTAGAGAATTAAAATAAAAGTATCATCTTGGTTTAAAATAGAGCAATGCGTGATATATAACAAAGGCGGAGAGGGTTTTTTTTTTTTTTTCCTCTCTTAATTGCACAAAAAGATAAAATCCATTAAGTTTGTAACCTTCATTTCAAAAATGAATCAAAAGGCGGTGAGGAGAGAGAAGTGAGTGTATCAAGAATGAGGGAAGGTATTTTCTCTCCTATCTTAATTTGTTGAGACAAAAACATAAAGTCTACATTATGTCAAAACAACATCATGGATTGTCATAAAATCTTATCATGAATGAGGGTAAAAGGAATGAGTCAATTTACTTTTTTTTATATGGATGAACCAAAAATATTTTCAAGCAAAAACACTCTTACATGAGGGTCGGGTCTCCCTAACTCTGCTATCTCCTAGGTCGAATACTTATTTGGTCTAAAATAAAACTAACAAGCAATATAACTTCTATAAATTTTAGTTTAATTAAATAATTCAACTAATAATTTCATCAACTAAAATAAATAAAGTAAGACAAAAAATATCTCTGCAGGTCACACATAACAAAATAAAACCAACATATCTAACACATCGATTTCATGATTATCGAAACTAACCCAATAAACAAAATACACAATAGTACATTTAAGAAATAAACATGTCATAAATCATCCTCATTTGATTGTCACGCAAAAACAATTAAATGAAAAGAAATGTTATAATTATTCAGGTAAAATACAAAGTGATAAAATTAAATTTAATTTATTTACACATAAAATAAATTATTAATTAAATAATAAATCATTACAATTACTAAAAGGACACAAATATAATATATATATATATATGAAAATATTGGGGTGTTACAATCTTCAAGAGAAATCCTCTTAAGGCAAATTTTAATATCGACCAACCATGGTCTACTATGAATTAATTTTTAAAAAAAATTAAAACTTCAATGATTATCGACGTCGTGACATCTATTATAAGTTGACGCTAATGGTCATTTTTATTTTTATGATTGAAATAATGACTTAAATGATCCTGATTTGAATAAAACAAAGAAAAACAAATATATATCACATATTAAATCGACATAAATTAATTTACAATTTTATTCATAAAGATAAAAAAAAAGGTGAAGAACTATTACTTATAAATAGTACTATCGATCGTCGTTAGAATTTTCAAAGATTTTTAAATATTAGTTCATGATAGATCAATTATATAAAAAAAAAAAAGCTGCACCGAAGCACTCCATTAAATATAAACACAAAAACATCTCTATTTAAATCAAACATGAAAGAAGCATATGTCCTATGAGAAATATATTTGTATCTATAGAATTATAAATATCAAGGGACTAATTTTTATACGGAAATGAGAGGAGTAAATGTTAAACTTTGAATCTAATCATAATGGCCAAAATTAAATCAAAAGTCGTGCGACTTTTTAACTTAGAATGCGACCATTATAAACTTTTTAACATTGCCATCCAGGTATATTTTATGGTAAATATTTACTCCACTAAATCTTATATATAAATAGACATCTCACTAGATACATTCACATGTGTGTGATTATCATCAATGTGCATGCATTTTCTCACTAGATACATTCATATATGTTCCATTCTGGTCAAATCTATTTGCCATATTAGATTTTATAAAGACATAAAAGTATACTATATTAACATTCCAAAATAATTATTATGTAATTTGAATTCAAAATGCACATTCCAAAAAGGCTACCTAAAGCAGTTCGGTTTTACAAAGACATAATATAAAGATGATGCCATTAAAACAAAACACCCAAATATTTAGCGGACGTACTCGAGCAAATTCTATATTTAGTTTCATGCGCCACATTTCACATATCCAAAAAGAAAATCAACTTTAATAAATAAATGTAGATAAACCAAAACTTGTGCAATTATTTAATAAACCAATTGAAAACACAAACAAAGTACTTTGTCGAGTACATAAAATAAAAAACAACTAGACTACAAAAACAGTTCAATAATTTATTACGTGCCCCGGTCCACAAATGGTAGGCACAAAAACAAGATACATTTTATTTTCTCACCTTTCATATTGCATGTTGCTATACGGTACATAATACATTCTTCAGATGTTAACATGAAAAACAGTTCCAATGAACACTCTGATCCCAAAGCAAATAGTTGGAAGCCCTACATCTGAAACAAACATAACGAACTTTCAGTACAACACCCATTTTATCAAAAATAAATAAAATAAGAACGGGGTACTTTCTTTCATTTTTCATTTTTCATTTTCTAAACATACAGAAAAATATACATATATAAACAAGATTGAAGAAAAACCTTTAAAGGTGGATCCGGAACTCCGTAAGTTTCTGGTGTTATGTTATTCAAATACAAGCCTGGAAAAAGACCCTACAAAAACACAAGTCAACAGCAATACCTCCATTAGAATAAAAATAAAAATAAAAATAAAATAATAATAATAATAATAATAATAATAATAATAATAATAATAATAATAATCTTGATATACTTTGTGTTAAATATTTTTTAGTCTCTACAAAAATTGACTTTCATGCTTAGTCTCTACAAAAAATATATTCATTTTGAGTCACTATTTTAATTTTATAGAAACTTCTTTTAGGAATTAAAAGTATCTATTTTCTACAAAAAAAATTTAAAATAGAGACTAAAAAATAAATAAATAAAATTTGAAAAATTAAAATGTTGATAATTTTTTATATAGACTAAAAATAAATTTTAAAAGTTTGCCGAAACTAAAAACTTATTTTAAAAAAATCAACAACCAATTCTAACAAATTAAATAGCCAATTACTCGTCAAATAATAACACAATTCGTCAATTCCTAATCAAATTGAAACTACACCAAGCTGTTATTACTCAACCATTGCTCGGAACATCTCAACAACACCTTTAGGACATAGTCGGAAAATGTAATCATCATCATTTAATTAACATGAGAAAAACAACAAAAACATGTTCAACTCAAAATCCAAATTCACAAATCCAAATTCGTGAAATACATGTTCAACAGAATATCACAAATCCAAATCCATGAAACACACAGTAAAACAACAACTGCAAATTAACATTATTAACATCCTCATAAAATCCACACAAAAACCTAATCATCACTATCATCATCAAAATAAATAGAGCTAAATAAATTTTTAGTGTATGTCAACTTTTAAATTTTCGTTTTTAATTCCAGTAAAAAAAAGTCGTATTTTTTAGTGCCTACAAATTTTTTTTTGCAAACAGTTTTTAATCCTACTAGAAAAATAATATATATAATTGTCTTTAAATTTTTAGATTTTTTAATGAATTTTTGCAACTACTTTTTAAAACATTATAAAAAAAATCATAAAAATTTAGAATTTTTAACTTAAAATGAATTATATATGAATTTTTTTAATGTCATAAACGTAAAATAAAAGTAACAAAAATATAAAATTAAAAATTGAATTTTGAATTTATTTTTTATAGATAAACTTTTTACAATGTTCTAAACATATATATTAAAAAAAAAAATATTTCTAGTGTATATTAAAAAATTAACATATTTTGATACTATCAAAGTTAAATCACCAATAGTTGAATCACATGTCACCTATATACTAAATTTAGTCAATTTTAATAGATACTCTAATATTCAAAAAAAACTCATATAATACCAATATACACTCTCTGTTAACTTGTCGTGAAAAAACTTATTCAAAAATATATGCCAATATTTTAAAATAACTATAAGTTAGAAGCAAGAAAGAAAATAAAGGTAGAGTGAGAGAATATTTACATCAAGCAACTTCTGCACAGCCTTTGGTCTCTTAGTAGGTTTCTTAGAAGGCTTCTCTCCTGTCATTAAGATGAAATCATTTTCAATCTCTTCCTTTGTAAGAGGAACCGTCAACCCTCTCTTCTCTATTCCCTCTGCTTTCTCCACCCTACCCCTTGCTCTTGACTTTGCTGAACGAGGCTTGCTCGCCCTTGCCGGTGCCGAACTTCTCCTTGATCTTCCTCCTCCTCCTCCTCCACTTCCTTCATTTTCTGCCTTCTTCGTCGCCTTTCTCGGCCTCAAATTCCATGTCTTCCCCGATTTTATATTCGGTTCTTCCTCTTCACTCGAACACTCCGTCTCCACTTCCACTTCCTCTTCCTCTTCCTCTTCCTCTTCCTCATCTCCGTTTCCGACATTGCCGCCAACCTTAGCCTTCACCGGCAACCGAACGGAGAGCTTCAATTTTCCCTTCTGATCTAATTGCTTTTCTTTTTTCACATTTGATTCCTGATGTTCAATTTCACTCACCGGCTCGGGTGTCTGAAATATAGGACTTCCAAACTCATTTTCGTTCTTCTCATTCGTCTCAACCCGGTTCGAACCGGAGGTACTACCAATTTTCTCAAACCAATTCGGAAATGGACTCAGACTCAACATGGGACTCTTTTTTTTCTCATCTACGCTCGTAGATGAACCTAATTGCATAATAGGATTGAATGCATTTTCATCTCGGTTCGGCTCCAAACCTAATCGCAAAATAGAATTAATTCTATTTTCTTCTGGGTTTGAATCCAAACCGAAACGAAAAATAGGACCGCGGTTTAGATGAGTTTCTGTGAGACTCGGATACGGACCCAAATGGAGAATTGGTCTGGTGGAATTATTGTCTACATGGTTCGAAGGTGGACCCCAGTGTGGGACCGGGTTCATACCCGTATAGCTAGGTAGAAATGTAGGGTGATTTGGTGTCCACCTAAAACTGTTTGGCATTGGAAAATTGTAATTGGACGATGCTAGATAAAATGTAGATGGCGTCGCAATGGGTGGCGGCGGCGGCAGCAACGATGATGACAGAGGAGGAGGAGTGCTAACCGGTGGCGTGTCAGTGTTGGATACCGACTTGAACACCATAATTTGGGTTGGGATAATATGAAAGAATAAATGAAGAATTGAGCGGAAAGATAAAGAAGAAGAAGTGTGAGAAATATAATCAAATGAAGCATAGATATATAGATGATTAGAAAAAATTGGCAATGCAATGCAAAGATTTGGAGAAAATGAGTAAAACTAGAAAGTGTGTTTATGGGAGTAATGAAACTAGCATATTTGAAACAAATACAGAAATGGATTTTAGATTTTTTTTTTTTTTAAATTAATCTTCAGTACGCTGAATCTAATGAGTATTCCGGGTATAGAATCTCGTATGTATTTATTAGTTGATATTTTCT
>JBBPBQ010000002.1:56025168-56051320 GCA_037974755.1 Cicer yamashitae | reverse complement strand
CATTTATATAGAATACTTTCATATTTTCTTAATAAGTTTATTACCCTTAATAAGCATTAAGCATTACCCTAACTTTAAATATTTTATTTTAATTCTATATGCTACCTTTTATGTGAATTATTTACAAGTATAATGTTATTATTATATGTTTAGTGTCGTATGCATGTTGAATATATTTTAAAATAAGTTTTAGAAAATAAAAATTAATTTAATAACAATAAATAAAAATATATTAAATTAATAAATTTTAAATTACTAAAAAATAATTTAAAATTACTAAATTTAAAATATTAATTTATATAAATTTATTAATTAAGAATAATTTTTTTATGTCATTTTAAATTTTTAAGTTAATCAAATTGATAATTTTATAAAACAATTCAATTAATTTATTTGTTATAAATTATAAGTTATTATCTATAAACTATCAACTATTCAATTAATGTTAATCAAACACATGTGTGATACTTGAAGAAAAAAGAAATAATTTTTCATTTTTAAAACTAGAAGGGTCTATTAGTAAGATATCGAGGAAGCCAGAAGCAATTTTTTCTTTAAAAATATCAAACTACCCTTTTATTTTAGGCTGATTGTTCCAATTCAAACCGATCCAAATAAAAACCACAGACTAATAAAAAAAAATTGGAAAGCGTACAAAACCAATTATTATTAAATGTCTGTGAATCTCTTTTTTTTTTTTTAAGACAGCTTGAATCGGACCCGATCATATCATATTTCAAACTCCTTTTTCACGACAAATCGCATATATAACTTTTAATACTTATTTATTTTTTATAATTAATAAGATATTGTATTAATGTATTCTTTGTTGGTTTTTAATTTTTAATAATACTTATTAGTTCACTTTAATATATTTTTTTATTTTTTTCATACATTTTAAACATAATCAATCATTGTTATACTATAATGATATTTTTTAGTATATTATATATAATATCTTTCATTAAATATATTAATAATAATATTAGTAAGTTGCAGTAAATTATAATTTACCGCAACTTACTAATATTAATATTAATAATTTTGTGTTATTGTAATTACGATCAACTACAAATTTATTCAATCTAAACTATATTTAATTGGATGTATTTTTTTATAATTATAATTTAAATCAACTGAAAACTTAATCGACCTAAATTAAATTTATTTGGATATGATCAAATGGATTCTTTTAAGGAATTATTAACTAACTAAAGTTGTTTTTGATTTGTGGATTGAATTATTTTTTATCTCAAAATTGACAATCGATTTTCATACTCTTTTGACAATCAATTGTCAGACATCCATTTTCGGTCCATTTTATATGACCTATATGAATGCAGTGTTACACAAATAATAAACTACTGATTACATTATATCAATCTGTAGTATATATAGTCTAATATTGGAAAATGGAAACAAAAGTCCAAGTCTGATTTCAAAACAGAATAGATCGAAGTACAGATTTCAAAAAGAATAGATTTTATATGATTTATTATGTAACAATTTATCAGTTTTAGTGGCAACAACAAATTAATAAATACAGTACCTGAGACAACAGAAGATCAGTAGATGAGGGTTCGCAGAGTAGAGGAGAGGAGGATTCGTAGGGTTAAGGAGACAACGTATTAAATTTGTTTTTTTATTTAAAGTGAATGATTTTTATCAAATACGCACCATTTTATAGCGCTTATATACAAAGCGCTCTAAAAAACCCTGTAATTATGTGAAAACGCTATATTTTACGGCGCTTTTATCCAAAACACTCTAAAAGCGCTGTAACATAATGTAAAAGTGCTATATTTTACAGCGCTTTTATACAAAGTGCTCTAGAAGCACTTTAACATAATATGGGAGCGCTATATTTTATAGCTATATAAAGCGTTGTAAACATTATGTGAGAGTACTATATTTTACGGCGTTTTTATCCAAAGCGCACTAAAAGCGCTATAAACATTATGTGCAAGCGCTATGTGACCCTATATGACCCTACAACAGTGTTTTTGCCAAAGCGCTTGTCAAAAAAGCGTTGTTGTATCCTCCGTTAATTTTAAAATATTATTCAAAACAGTGTTTTTATTTAATAAACGCTATAAAAAGCACATTATAAAATACAATTTTTGGCGTGGTGCATGCTCTTTTTCACGCCTACTACACATATTGCATAATGTGGATGCTCTTTTTCATGCATTATTTATTTTATTTTATTTTTATGTTAAGTGGATGGTTGCATCTCCAAGATGTCACTATCTCAATCTTTTTAATTATTTAAAAATAATTAAATAAATATTAATAAAACAAATATTAAAAAAACTAATAATTCATATATAATGTTGCTTAATTGATTAAAAAGCTTAGAATAATATATAAAAATTACAAAAGTTGAATAAATATTTAAGCTACATTTAGATAATATTTTCAATTATAATTCAATACTCAACATAGTCTGAATTTTCTTAACACTTGACCTATTACTGAAATGACACTTTTTTTACCAAGTTGGCATTAACGAAATTATGTATATAATTAACGAGTTATCAAAATCTCTATTAATAACGTTAAATTGTAGTTGATGAAGTTTAATGGAGGGTTAATAACTTATCCAATTTTAGTATAATCAACCAACTTTAACATGTCATTAACTACAATATTGAATCTTATTAACTAAATGTCATAGATGTTTATCACTAATCTGGGTCAAACTAGTCCCTTCTTTTGAAAGTAATTGAATTAATTGGGAATTTATCCCATAAAAATAAAAGAATTATTAAGAAATAAAATTTATATTAATTGAAAGATAATTAAGAAATAATAGCATTAAATATATATACAAGTAGTTAACATTTACTTATATTTTAGATCAACAAATATAATATTTATGTTGTTTATATTCAAGACCGGGAAGTAGTTTGTTTTAGAATATCTGAAGCAGCATATGGAATTCAAAAACTAAAAGAAAACAACCTTAAGAATTGCATGTCTTGCTTGCTTATTGCAAATTTTCTCTCATTTGATTTTCTTCATATAGCAAATTATAACATAAGTATCTTAGAAAACCATAGACAAAGGTTACACAAGAAAGCAAAAAAGCATTCATATTAACCAATTTTGCTAAGAACATCATTCAGAGTAGATACAGCTATAGCATAGTACTTCTCTGCTTCTGGAGCGCTCTTAACTTTTGCTGCATAATCCAGCTGTGAACAAAAAATTAAACTCTCAATTACTCCTATTACTCAAAAAATTAAACGCTCTTAACTCTTGCTGTAGTTTTTTATGTTGTTGCAATTACATTGTGATCGCAATTGAATAAACAATAGTTGCATTTGACTCTGATTCTCTACATTATCAAGAATCATGACAATGCGATTACCACAATTAGGATTATTTGTGGTTTGATTCAGAAAGAAAACCGAACTAATACTGACCGTTAAAACAGTTCGGTAAAATCAAACCGAATTGTTAATGGTTTGTCCAAAAACTCCTATAAAGGTTTGGTGTATTGGTTCGTTATTTGCGAACCGAACCTAAATTACCTTTACAAAAAAACTAGACTCAAACTGAATTTTAAGTGTTTAATAAACTGAAAACCATTTTGCACCGAACATATGACAAATAGTTCACTAACCAAACTGAGCTGCAAATTCAGTTTGGTTCGTGAACTATCTATCGCAGACCACAATTTAAAACACAGATAAACTAATATTGTGAACTTACATTGGTGATATCCTGGAAGAGCTTTCCAGTAAGTTCCTTGAGAGACTTTTTCTGATCCTTAGGCTTTGCAGAGATGACAGTGTTAAGATCATACCTAAGATAGCTAGCCCTTAGACGAAGATCATTCTGAAGATATGGCCAAGCTTTCTGGTCAATGAACTTCTTAACACCAACAATTTCCTTAGCTGATTCTTTAGCCCTTTGTGCTGCCTCACTTGGTGTCAATGGTTGAAGGTAAAACCTTTCTTTCAATGGTAACTTAAGGTCTCTTGCTTCATCTGAGTTCAGTGTTCCAGCTGCCAAATACCATTCCCATTGTTATCATAAATTCATTATTCTTTATGTCACTAAACTAAGACTTAATTAACAACCCAATTTCTTGTTTCTTCTTTAGCTAAATTTACTACTAGACCACATATTATAAGAAATGAAATTTAGTAATTTAGACATAGTGTGTGTGACATATCATATTTTCTATTCAATTACAAAGAATAGAAAGATTTAAATTAAACATATATAATAGTATATGTTGAAGTTGTATCTTGTTACTTGAATTGTCCATGCAAATTAGAGAAAGAAAAAGAAATCTATCTATAATGATGTCACTAAATGGAGTTTAAAAGAAAAGAATATTAATTAAAGAGGAATGAATGTAATACATACGAAGGCCACCAGAAAGTGGAGGAGGGCCACCAACTTTAATAGGTATGGCTTCAGCAAGAACAGCTTGAACAAAAGAAGCTGAGACCAAACCAGTTGCAACAACACCAATCATTGCTCTTCTGCTACTTTGTCCTTCAAAAACTTGTTGTTGTTGTTGTGCTCTAACTGCCACTGAAGAAGAACGTGTTACCTTGCTGCTGTTGTTGTTACTATGTAACAACCTGTTTGAGCCACTCAATTGAAGGCTTCCTTCCAAAACAGCTTGAGTTGATGATGAGCCACGTATGCAACCAGCCATTGAAGCCATAGCTTGAGCCATTTTCTTTCTACAAATAAATGTGATGAGAATAATGAAGACTCAAGATATTATATGAATATATGAATGATGATTCTTGTGTGTGTGATTCTGAGTCATTACCTTATCTACTATTTTCCACTTGGATAAGTTGGATCTTGTTTCAACCAATCATATTGCCTACCATATCATATTTCTTGATTGTGTTTCCACTGTGGATTTTTAGTAGTATGACATGTGGATTTCTAGATTATTTTATTCAATCATTTTCATTCATTCATTTTTTTTAAAGTTCAACCAATTGACTCATGATCCAATGTCGAGACAAAAATAACAACAAAAATTAGATAATTTACTACTACCTCCACGTATATTTGAAATACTCTTTTTATATAGATATATTTAATTTTAACTTTTTATTTTGTAAAACAATTTTTTAGAAATTGGATTTGTCATTAGGTGAAGTTAATTAATGATTTGATTTTCTACTTGTAGTTGAAATTTTCATAATATGAATGGAAATAAAATAATTTGATTGCTCAAAGAGAGAAGCTTTCATTTGATTTAGCATAATGTTCACCAAACACTTATCATGCAGTGTTTGTTTGTAAGTTAACAAATTTATGTCTGAACAACAATTATTCAATTGTCATAAATAACATTTGTGTTTTCTCATAGACATGAAGAATAAATAGAGTTGAATGAGACATTTAATTTGTTGAAGACGATTTCTTCTTTACAACAAAAAATAAGAAAGAATGATGAGATAAATTGGTAAGGTTGCCTGCTACATCATCATTGTGATTAATATACAAAATCATAATAATGGTTTTAAGGCAATGCAAGCTTCTCTCTTTCATCTAAAAGATAGTGAGGCACATGAATGGAGGCATTCAAAATATTTCCCTTCAGCTCCTACAAACAAAAACATTAGAAACCATTTAAATATTATGCCTCAACTAAAGATAAGGAATGTTAGAAATAATATAGCATATTCTGTTTATCTTCATTTCAGTCAATTACTCTCAATATTCCAAAAACAAAGAAAAATGTGGTACTTTTGCAATAACGTAACAACTAGAACCTAAAGCTGTTTTGGTTACTGATCTGAATAACTATTATCAAAAATGAATGTTCAATGAAGAAACAAGCAGCAAGAAGACAACACAACCATCATTAGCACTTGTAACTAGCATGCATAACAACTAATATTCAATGTCCAACTGAGACTAGACAGAACTAGACCAGACAAGTGTCACGATTCACAACTCGAAGCGCGCACACACAATAAAACATAACAAGTTCAAAATCGATGGACAAAATAATTGACAAATTAGAAAGTTCAAATTGGTAGAGCTAGGTTCCAGCTCATTAGACTTGGATTCATTCAACATGTTGGCAGTGTTGTCGATGGCAGAAGGCCATCAAATTTGTTACCCCAAAATTACCAAGCAACTCAAGGGGGGTGAATTAAGTTGTAAGATTTTCAAAAAAAATTTATCAAATATGTGAAGGATACTCTTGTTAAAAGACTAAAAACTACTCATTTGAAGAAGTGATTGAACAAATAATAACAATAACTACTCAACCACTAGTTCCACAAACAAAAATATAATGTGCAATATGCAAAACAATAATAATCGAAATGTAGTATAGAAGAGATAAGAGTTAGATAGGAGTGCAATGCGATTTATCCTGATTCGGTTATCAACCACTTGTGACCTACGTCCAGTCCCCCAGCAACGCTTAGGATTTTATTCCACTATAAATAAGAGATTACAACATTCTTGAGTACAACCTCGTATCCTTAAGATCCCACGGCAATAGAGATACCTCACTCTCTACAGCAAAACCACAATAACAAGAAAGAATACAACTTGAAGTGCTTAGGAATTAGGATCTCAAATAACTGATCAAGGAAGCTCAAGAGATATAAAACATATCAAACAATGTTTGCTTTTTGCAATTTAAACTAGGTAATGCTAATTATGGATACTTAAAAATCAATTCTTAATCAATCTTAAGAGTTCAAAAAACTCTCTAAGCATGAATTCAACTACGCAAGGCTTCTCTATGATAAGCTGAGTAAACTCAAGTGAAAAGTAATTTCTCTATGTACTTTGAAAACCAATTTGTGCCAACCAAGAATCAAATCAAACCTAGAGATTTTACATTATATTTTAAGGATGGTGCAAAACAGAGTGAGAAACAAAGCTAGAGCATCTTAGATGCATCTGTGTAGACGAATGCTGCAAATGCAAGATTAATGGTTTATGCACTAAAGAAACCTTATCATTCAGCTGTAGCATTTTGAGTTTTTTAAAAATTACTGAAAACCACTGTCATTATAGGCATGTGCGTGTCCCAAGAAAATCACCATTATGTTATAGACTCATTCACTCATCCTCAAACTTGTGATTCTATAAGTATATACAAATCTACCATAGTTTACAAAGAAACTATTTTGAAGTATGATTTAGAGTTAGTTTGACAACCATATTTAAAATTATTTGATCACAAGCACCAAACCAACAATCTCAAACAACTTCAAAAAATTTGAAATTCCAGCTACAGACGTTTCACAAATATTTAACAAAAAATGCTTTTTCTTTTTCCTAATTCTCAGAAAATAAAGAAACAGTACTCCATTAAGAGCTAAAGACAAGTCTCAATTCTTGAACTGCCTTCAAAGTTTATTTCATAATTTAAACCTCAGCAAATAAGAAATTCCTAAAACAATTTCCATCCATCTAAAAAAGATAAGCACACCCTAAACACAAAAACAAGATAAGTTTAGAACTGCACATTTACCTTGCAATATTGCACTGCACATGAAGCTGCAATAGAAATGGATCAAAGATAAACAATCGTCTTCATTGGTTCAACTTAGGGTTTGAAGGAGCTATGAGATTGCCAATGAGTGCCGTGATTCTGCAGATCTTTAGAACAACACTGTTGAAAAGGTGAAACAAAGAATAAAATATGACTTAACTGATTCAGATGCAAGAAGTAATAATAAGTAAAAGTTCTAATATAATCTCTTTGAATAACCATAAGTAATAGTTCACATAATTTGAGGTTTCTTTCTCTCAGAACTAACATCAAGCTGTAGAAATTGAAGTAAAGCAAGATAAAATGTTTGAAAGTAAATTTTGATGTCTCACTTTCATCACGAAGAAAAGAGAACTCTGTCACAAGTTTTCAAACAATATCTAACAGGTTAGTGTTCAACTCCAAATGATGTGAAGTAACCAAGTTTGATATCTGTACAAATTGAATGAAAATAATGCTGGAGTTCATACACAACAACATTAATAATATTGTCATCAAGCTCACAATTTCTTGGGATAGAATTGCTCAAACCAATGTTTCGGAGCGGCCGGGTGAATTCTAGAAACGCGGCCTACAAAATTCTTGTCACTAGTTGCAATCATGCTTGCAATTGAATAGTTTTTAGAAGACAAACCCTTTTCTAAAACCCACATATGGAATCTGAACCTAGGCTTAATTCGGTTCTCTAAGTCGAAACATATAAAAGCTGGAAAAGTGTCCAAAACCTCTAAGGAGTTTCCCATCTCCTGACAGAGGAAATTAATCTTTTTCTCTAGAGTTTCGGGATTCTGGCTTAGAATCTTTGGTTGCTTTGTTATTATCTTACACAGCTTTGAGAATTCAATCCCTAAATGTAGAAGGCAATCAAATCTATTTTGTAACTCTTCACTTGTTCCATGCATGTGAGTTAAGATATTCATGGTGAGAGTATTTTCACCAAAGCCTATAGCATGCATGAAATTCAATTTATTCATATTGTGAGTTGGCGTCCTTGCATCATGAAATGTCTTCAAACAACTTTGATAACCTTTATCATGATCTTCATTGGGATAGCTTGTGATATAACTCGTTAACAGCCGATGATTTCCACCTTTGATTTTATTAAAAAACCACTCATGTAAACCCATAGCCTTCATCACATTGGGAAGATTAGCCATTTTTATTGTTCCCAAAACATGGGCATAGTTCCTCCTAACATCCCCAACACCTTTGGAGCTCATTCCAATGTGTTTCAACAGCTTCAACACATTAATCACCGGCGTTTCCAAATCGAGATTCAACAATTCCGATCCTTGTAGAATCAACCGAGCTACTTCCACCTTCTTGACACCGAATCTACAAAAATACTCAACCTTTTCAATCAATTCCTTTTCTCCATGTTCAAGAATAACATGTTTATTCCTTCCAATGAGTTCCCCTATCTCCCCTTTACCATCATTCAAATCATAAAACACTTTTATTTTCCTACAAACCTCATGCCAAACATCCACATTCCCTTCAATAGAAGCAGCCAAATCAAAATCCAAAAACAGAAATCTCAAATCACAAAGCAACCCATCAATCTCATCAACCAAATTCCCTTCCTCAACACCAAAAACAAAAGGAAAAGTCAAACATATCCCAACAATTTGCACATTGCAAAAACCATATCTTTTCAACAAAGAAAGCCTACCCTTTAACTCATCACCACTCTTCCTAAACATAAAACCACTCTCCATATAAAGCAAACCAAGCTTATCCCAAGGAAACCCAAATTCACAAAGCACACAAGCGGAATCAAGAAGAGACCCATCTTCAGAAAAAAAGAACTTGTTATGTGGCAACAAAGGAGAAAGAAGGGTATGATGAATACCAATACTTTCAAAAAAAAACTCAAATTCATTAATGGGGTTGTACCTTAAGAACTTATCAACTTTCTTAGGGAAAGAAGAAGGTTCAAAAGAACCCAACTTGGAAATAAGATTGGAGAGAGAATGAAGAGAGTTTTTAGCAATTTGATCAGCAAAAGCATAAGGGATGCACCTTGTGGAATGAAGGTAATCGGTGAGTGCTTGTTGAGCTTGTGACATAGCAACCTTCTTGTAACGACAAGGGATTTTCAATTTTGAGAGTTTTAAGGTTTTGGTGGTGCTGCTACATAAATGTCGTGAAAGGGTCAATAGCATCACTCTCATTATGTTCTACCACCACGCTGCGAAATGCAGGTTGCAGGGTTTCGTTTTGAGTTATATTCATCTTTTTAAATCGAACCGGACCGCTCGGTTGGACCGGGAATGGACCGGTTCGCTCAGTCCGTGTGATCCGCAAGTAAAGAACCGTGATAAATGAATGGATTACCCTTAAAATTATTTTATATATTAAATCTTGATTATTATCTTAATCGAATAACAAAATTCTATTAATAAGTTATTTCTTAATTTAAACGTTGTACATGTTTAGACATCATCCTAATCAATTATCATGTCCTTACTACTCGATTAATTTGAACGAGTTTATCCCTTTTATACATATTAATTTATTAAACTCTAACATTAATCAATTATTATATCAGGAACAAAAATGTAATTTTATCAAAATAGAAACATTATAAGCATTAATCATCAACACTTGTCACAGTTAAAAAATAGGAACACATATATCACGACTTTCAACAACACATATCACTATTCACACACATAACAATAAAATGATAAGTATCAAACATAACATTATTAATTTTTATAAATTAAAATAAAAGGTGGCACATTATAAGAAACGAAATCCCTACGATAATTCTAAATAATTCAACCGTCGAGTGTATCTCCGTCTTGCGACTTCTTAAAGATAAAAAAAATAAAGTATTTTTATATACAAATTTTAATATATAGTATAATAAAGAATTTTGAATGAATATAGATATAAATAAAAAATATCCATTTGCCTACAAAAATTAATTGATGTCTCTCCAAGTGGATAAGTTTTCTTTTCTTATACGTCATAAAAAAAAAATAAAAAAAAATATCCTTTTCTCTTTTTGATTAAATAGTAGACAATTTTTCTGACTCACTTAATTTGTGAAGCCTCTTTTATTCAAAGAAATGATTCGGAAAATTTAACCTCGTACCCCCACAATTAATCCTATACTTTCAAAAAGCCAGTGAAAATATTATAATACCCTCGTATATATTACGTCAAAATTTTCATTTTTACCGGAAAACTTTTTTCAAGTTTTCCGATACAGAACACCACTCCGGAAAATTTGAAAAAAGTTTTTTGGTAGTTTCGGAAAACTTTTTTCAAGTTTTCCGGAAATAATAAACTACCGGAAAACTTGTTAGTGACTTTTCCGGAAGTTACCGGAAAACTTCACCCACAAGTTTTCCGGTAGTTTCAGATTTTTTTTTATTTTAATTTTTTTAACAATATTTTTTTTCGGTGGGTAGGGATAGAGGTAAAGACGGCAAAGTTACAGACACGGGCGAAGTTTGGCCACGACCACCCCAAAATTTTCAATAATTTTATAAGTGATCTAAAAAATAATAAAATTGATTTTTTTTTTAAAATAAGGATGTGTACCAGAAAACTTTGTCGATAAAGTTTTCCGGAAACACGTTTTGTACCGGAAAAGTTGTTTTCCGGTACACACATTTTTCTCTTCTGTACAGGAAATCTTTTTTTAAGTTTTCCGGAAACATACTTCCTTACCGGAAAATTTGTAAAAAAATTTCCAGTAAAACTCTGTGTACCGAAATTCTTGAAAATAGTTTTCTGAGTGAAAGTGAATTTTATAAAAAAAAAAGTTGAGAATATTTTTAGCATTTTTAAAAAATTGTAGGGGTATAGGGATAAAAGTGGGGGTACAGGGTCAAATTTTCAAAAATTCGGCCTAACGTACCCCACAATTCAAACAACGCAATTATTTAAGCCCACAATGTTGACCCGAATAAAAGCCCACAATTCTACAACCTACAAAAATAAAGCTCAAGACACATATTTTAGTGGGTCAAATGCAATTAGTCTGTTTTTAATTATAATAAAATATAAAGTAAAATACGATGTTTTGAGAAATATATACTTAGTATTAATTAGATAATACAATTGTTATATAAAAAAAACATTAGCGAATACAATTGTCTTGTAAATACAATTTATACAGTAGCTGTAAGAATATTTGATCTATAAAATTACAAATTCATATGTGGTATACCCATCTTTCAACATAAGAATACTTAGTATGTTTTGCCGGTAAACTCTTTAAAATCCAAAAAATTAAAAAATACATTTAGAAAAAATTATTCTAAGAAAATATTTTTTTTCTACAACGATATTCATTTTAAGATACATACAATACTTTTTGGGAATGAATTTCATTATATTTCCTTTGTCCTCAATTATAAGTCAAAATTGATTGACGAAAATTGATGTATTTGGTTCAAAAATTTGGACTAAATATATCAATTTTATCTAATTAATTTTTGTTTATATTGTAAAACAAATGGAAAAATATTTTGGATCTTTATGTAATTTAATAAGTTGATTAATTAATTCAAAAATTCATTATAAATCATATTGTGAAAATATCCACACATTAAAACTTATTTATTAACGATACATTCAAGCAATTTAATTTATATTTTTTAACAGGTAATCTAAAATACCTTTTTTTGAAAGAATAATCTAAATTATCTAAACAATAAGATTTGACCAAAATCATTTCTTAAATGTATTAAACACAAATCAATTATAAGTACCTTTTGATCAACTTAATTTTACAAAATCAATTTATTTAATATCAATTTTACTCACTTTTGAACATTGAAAGTGTTGCGAAAAACAGATATCAATTAATCAATGAACCCAAAAAGAATCAGGATTGATTGAATGTAAAACGAAGATTAATCCTTTAAACAGAATTTGAAGCTTTTAATTCTAAAATGAACACACACAATTGTTAACCCAGTTCAGAGATTAACTCCTACGTCTGGGGGACTGGATCCGACTTGAATTATCACTAGTAATGAGATGAAAATGATTACAATTAAATTGCACTTATGATGCCAGTTTTTCTGCACTATGAAAAACTGCAACTCTGCACTATATTTTTCTTATCACTTTTATTTTCCCAGCCTTGCTTTGGCTTATATACATTTTGTTTACAATTGGAGTAACAAACTAACTAACTAAAGTTAGTTACAACTAACTAACTGCCCAAAACAGTTGGGCTTCTTAATTTGAGTACCACTTTTAACAATTCTCCACCTTGGTACCAAATGAGAAGCTTCAACTTGTGATCCTTCAAATCAGATCCCCTTTGTCCTTGATCTCAGTTTCTGGACTTGATTCGCAGCATATCCAAACAGTGTTTGAATTTGCTAAGTGTGACAGGTTTTGTAAACATGTCTGCAGGATTATCACTTGTATGTACCTTTGCCACATGTATCTCACCCCTTTCAATGACATCTCTAATGAAATGAAGTCTGATGTCTATGTGCTTGGTCCTTTCATGATACATTTGATTTTTACTCAAGTGAATGGCACTTTGACTGTCACAATGTATGCAAACAGCTTCTTGCTTGACCCCAAGTTTTGTGATAAATCCTTTTAGCCAAATTCCTTATTTCACTGCTTTAGGAAGTACAACATATTCTGCCTCTGTTGTTGATAATGCCACTATGTGTTGAAGATTAGTTTTCCAACTGACTGTGTTATTAAACACTGTGAACACATATCCTGTAAGAGATCTTCTTCTATCTATCCAGCAAAATCAGAGTCTACAAATCCTTGGACTGGTTTTGATGGTTATGAACTTTTGTTGTATTCCAAACACATGCTTTGAGTACCCTTTAGGTACCTTAGAATCCATTTGACAGCTTGCCAATGGTTCATCCCTGGGTTCCCCATAAATCTGCTCGTGACACTTACAGCATGAGAAATGTCTGGCCTTGAGCAGACCATAGCATACATGATACTCCCTATGGCACTTGCATATGGTATATTCTTCATGTCTTCTGCTTCTAGGTTTGTGTTTGGTGACATGGCTGAAGAAAGCTTGAAGTGAGCTGCTAGTGGAGAGCTAACTGCCTTTGATTCACTCATGTTGAATCTATTTAGAACTTCCAATGTAGCTCTCTTGAGAAATTACCAGTCTTCCTTGTTCTCTAATTATGATGATTTCCATTCCTAGGATCCTCTTGGCTGGCCCTAAGTCCTTCATCTCGAATTCTTTCTTCAGCTGGCCCTTCAATTTTTCTATTTCTTTCATGCTTTTACATGCTATTAGCATGTCATCCACATATAGCAGCAAGTAAATGAATGTGGATGATGATACTTGTTTATAGTACACACAACTATCAAAATTACTTCTAGCATAACTTTGACTAATCGTGAATGAATCAAACCTCAAATACCATTGCCTTGGTGATTGCTTTAGCCCATAGAGTGATCTGTTTAACAAGCAGACCCAATCCTCCTTTCCTTGAGTCCTAAAGCCACCTAGTTGCTGCATTAATATTGTTTCATTCAGGTCACCATGGAGAAATGCTGTTTTGACATCCATCTGCTCCAATTCCATGTCAAAGTGTGCTACCATGATTAAAATTATCCTTATAGATGCATGCTTGACTACAGGAGAAAAGATTTCATTGTAGTCTACACCTTCTCTTTGAGTGAATCCCTTTGCTACTAGTCGTGCTTTGAACCTGGGTGGTTCAACTCCTGGAATTCCCTTCTTCCTCTTGAAAATCCATTTGTTGCCTACAATTCTGGAGTTGGCTGGCTTGGGTATGAGTTTCCAAGTGTTGTTCTTCTCCAATGATTTCAGCTCCTCAGTCATAGCTAAAATCCATATGTCTTTGTCTTGAAACCTGACAGCTTCATTGTAGTTCCTGGGATCTTCTTATATAATCTCTTCTACAGCATGTAATGCATAACTGATCATGTCTGCATAACCATATCTTTGAGTGGGTTTTGATGTCCTTCTTTCTCTATCCCTGATGAGGTTATAATCATCTAATTCCAGCTCTAGAAACATAGCATGTTCTGTTGTGTTTGCATCAGTTTTGTCTTGCTCAGATTGTTGTTGTTTTGAAGTCAGGATCATTCTTGACTTCTATTGATTATTCTCCTTTTCTATGGTAGGAGTCAAGATCGATCTTCGATTTTCTGCAACTTGCTCCACCTCAAGATCAAACCTCTCAGTTCTATCTTGTTGAATCTATTGTTGCTCCAGGAACGATCTTCGTTTCTCTCCATCTTTCTCCACCTCAAGATCAATCCTCACATCTTCAATTTGATGTGAGCTTTTATTCGCAGCATTGGTTACAGACTTGTATAGCTCAACCTCATGAAACTTAACATCCCTGCTGATGATACATTTCCTGCTTTCAGGACACCATATTCTATAACCTTTTACTCCACTTGGATATCCAACAAAATACCCTTTCTTGGCACGAGGGGCTAGCTTCCCTTCATTTACATGGTAGTCTGCAGCACATCCAAACACTTTTAAATGATTGTAGTTTGCAGTCTGTCCTGTCCACATCTCTTGAGGGGTTTTGAGTTCAATTGCAGTAGATGGACTCAAATTTATCAAATAACAAGCTGTATGGACAACTTCTCCCCAAAACTGTGCAGGCATCCTTGCATTTGACAGAATGCATCTCATTCTTTCAAGCAAGATTCTATTCATTCTTTCAACTAGTCCATTTTGTTGGGGTGTGTTCTTTACAGTCCTATGTCTGTTCACACCATGAGCTTTGCAAAAACTAGTGAATTCCTCACTACAGAATTCCAGACCATTATCTGTCCTTAGAGTTTTAATCCTTTTGTCAGTCCTATTTTCAACCATAGACTTCCAATCTTTAAAGGTTTTAAATGCTTCATCCTTATTCTTCAACAAGTAAATCCATACTTTTCTACTATAATCATCAAGAAATGTAATGAAATAGTTGTTACCTCCATGTGAATCAATCTTTGCAGGGCCTAATAGATCACTATGAACATATTCCATAATTCCTTTTGAGCAATGTTTCCTTTTGGAGAACTTGACCCTATGCATCTTTCCAAACACACAATGCTCACAAAATTCAAGATCAATGATATTGTCCCCACCTAGCATGCCTTGCCTGTCCAGGACTTGCATTCCCTTTAGACTAACATGACCCAACCTTTGATGCCATAGGCTGGCTTTCCTTGATGCTTGAACAACCACTGCTACCATTCCTTCACTGCTTGACCATTTAGAAGGTAGATTCCATGATCCCTTGCTCCCTTCATGATTACCAATGATCCTTTTATGACTTTTAGAGTGTCTTTCTCTGCTTTGTATGAACAACCAGCTTCTTCTAGCATTCCTAGAGAAATTAAATTCCTTTTCAGTTCTGGAACATGTCTCACCTTTGACAAAATCTTCATGGTTCCATCTTCCAGCTTCAGCTTGATTGAACCAATTCCAACTACCTTGCAGTGTGATTTGTTCCCCATAATCACCTTGCCTCCATCCGTTTCTTTGTAGTCAAGAAACCAATCTCTATTTGAGGTCATGTGAAATGAACACCCTGAGTCAAGTACCCAGTCATCATCCATGATTTTAGTTGAATTTGCCATAAGAACTTATGAGCTTTCATACCCTTCAGAAGCTATAGATGCGTTTCCATAATCATCATCACTATGTGATCCTTTCTTTCCTTTCCAATATGGGCATTCTTTCTTGAAATGCCCTTCTTTCTTGCATATGAAACATCTCATTTTAGACTTGTCCTTTTCTTTGTTCTTGAACTTATTCTTCTGTTTTTGATTCTTCTTCCCTGCCTTGGCCTTGACAAACAATCCATCGCCACTGCTTTCTTCTTTCCCATCTGACTTCCTCTTCAATTCTTTGGACATTAGTGCAGCTTGTACTTCTTCTACTGTCAAGGAATCTCTACCATACAGAAGTGTATCACACAGATTTTCATAAGTGCTTGATAATGAATTTATCAACAACAGGGTCTGATCCTCATCATCCAATTTTACATCAATATTTTCAAGATCTAACATGATCTTATTAAACTCATCCATATGATTTTCAATTGATCTCCCAGGTTGCATCTTGAAAGTATATAATTTTTGTTTTAAGTACAAACGATTCGCTAATGACTTTGTCATGTATAAAGATTCTAATTTGAGCCAAATACCTGCTGTAGAGACCTCCTTTGACACTTCCCTCAGAACCTTGTCTCCAAGACTCAAGATTAAAGCACTATGAGCCTTGTCCATGATATCCCTCTTCTCCTTTTCTGGTAGTGTGGATGCCATGTCTTTCTCTCCTCCCAGTGCTCCTGCCAAACCTTGATGAACCAGCAACGCTTTCATCTTGAGACGCCATAACCCAAAATCATTTTTCCCATCGAATTTCTCAATTGCATACTTTGTTGATGTCATCCTTCATTTGAATCGAATACTCTTGTGCTCTTGATACCAGTTGTTGCGAAAAACAGAGATCAATCAATCAATGAACCCAAAAAGAACCAGAATTGATTGAATGTAAAACGAAGTTGGATCCTTTAAACAGAATTTGAAGCTTGTAATTCTAAAATGAACACACACAATTGTTAACCCAGTTCAGAGATTAACTCCTATGTCTGGAGGACTGAATCCGACTTGAATTATCACTAGTAATGAGATGAAAATGATTACAATTGAATTGCACTTATGCTGCCAGTTTTTCTGCACTATGAAAAACTGCAGCTCTACACTCTATTTTTTTGATCACTTTTATTTTCCCAACCTTGCTTTGGCTTATATACAGTTTGTTTACAATTGGAGTAACAAACTAACTAACTAAAGTTAGTTACAACTAACTAACTAACTGTCCAAAACAGTTGAGCTTTTTAATTTGAGTACCACTTTTAACAGAAAGATTAAGATCTAAAAAAGTAATAGGAATCGTAAGGTTGATTTGGAGGAATTGGAGTGACAAAAAGGTCACATATTCAACTTCTCTCTAATAAAATTAATAACTAATTACTATATCACTATTTCAAAAATAAAAAATTAATGATCACTCAACCAAACCAAAAATTAATCTCATAATGGCTCCAAATTATTGAAGTTATGATGAAACCTTTGTGGACTCCTTAGGGGATGTCAAACTCAAATGCTATAATAAGTGAGGAGTTTCAAAATACAACAAAAGCTACACATACTTGATACATGCAATTTCATTTTATTTTTGTCTGAATAAAAAGTGCCTTTTAAAAAAATAATTTTATCTTGAATTTTTTTTTTTTAACTTTTCAAAATTTGAATACACAATTTTAAATATACTTTTAGTATAAAATTTAATTTATATTTTTAAATCCTTAATCCCAAAATCAATTGTTAGTATTTACCTTATTAACAAATGTTGTCAACCCCACAACCTCATTAATTGATACTTTTCTCGTTCTTTGTTTTTTTATGGCCCTGAAATTTTCTCGTTCTTAATGTAAGAAAAATAACAAAAATCGCAAAGACTAATAAATTCATTCAATGTTACAAAATTTAAATGTCATTCCAAATATATCCATAACATTTAATGGTTTATATATATTAGGTGATTTTTACTAAACTAAATATATATATATATATATATATATATATATATATATATATAATTTTTTTTGAAACAGTTAAAAAATATATAATGACATTTTTAATATAAAACATGCTAAAAATGATAGAAATCAAAGTCAAAATACAGGATCAATCAAACTTGACATAAGTCACATAAAATTACAAAAGTATATCACACATAGCAACTACATACATTATACAACTAAGATAAAGTTAAGAACCTAAATACTCTCATAAGAGAACACCAAAAATTAAAGTCATATACAAAGTTTACATCTTTATCTTTAATTTGCTTCTACAAAAATATTTTTATCTTTTTTAACATCAACAAGGAATATAGACATATATCTCATATTAAATAGAGGTATACTTTTTTTTAACAATTAATGCACTTTAAAATGTGTTTTTCTTCCTGTAATTAAAATCAGAAAACGTCTTTTATTTATATATATATATAATATGCTTCTTCTTGTCTTAATTATAAAAAAAATATATCAACTAAAATTAATGTATTTGATCTAAATGTTTAAACTAAATATATCAAATTTTATGAGTTTTACAAAGAAAAAAATTTTTGAATGAATGTTATTCGATTTTAAAGTAATTATATTTTTTCTTATACTCTTCGATTAAAGTTATGTACACTGGTTTCAAGATATTAATACATTTTATATGAAAATAGGAAACCACCAATAATTAATGAAAACAATAAAATAATACTAACAAATATTCCTAAAACACTTATTATAAATAAAAAATAAAAAATAAAAAATTTATACTAAAAAAAATAAATTTTAAATTTTGAAAAATTAAAACATATTTTTCAATACATTTTTTAATATAACATTTATATCATTAGATGTTTAATAAATATTTTTGAGAGCCTTTGTTAACATTTATTAAAATAATATTGTAACTTTAGTTTTACGATTTTCTCCCATCTAACTTATATTTTAAAGAGAAGGTGGAAAGTAGAATGCACGCGTGAAGATTGTGGTGTGAATATGTGATGAAGGGCATTAAAGAGAGAGGAAGAAGAGAAGAGAAGAGAAGTAGAGTATCCAATGATTGTAAGAGGTAGTGCGTGTCTGGTTATGGAGAGACAAAGTGACACGCACGAGTGCAATCATGGGACCACGTGTTCCCACGTGGCTGTCCATCAACCCACCCCACAACTTATGCATCATCCCCACGTGACTTATCTTACAACTGTACACCGTATATAAATTAATTAATATTCGCTCCACTTTAAATATAAAATTTAATTAAAATATTAAATGTGTCCATGTAATAAAATTAATATATTCAATTTTAAATTAATAAATCAACATTTTATTTACTTTTCTTTATATTTAAATTTAAATATAATATTAAATATTTTTTTTCTGACGGTAATATTGAACATTATTTCTATTAATAAAGGTTAAAAATAGAGATGATCAAATAATTTGCGCAGACAAAATTCATTTGAATCTATTTTGATTTAGGTGAAAAAATTATTTTAATTGAGTTAAAAACTGGCAGGTGAGAGGGATTTGAATGTTTATATTCACTGTGCTCATGCATTTAAATTTATCATGTCGATAATATTACTGTTATTTTTAAATTATATATATATATATTTAATATTTTTTAATAATAAAATTATAATAAATAATTTTTAAATTTATTATTTTATATATATAAATAAGTATAAATATTAGTAGACAAAGTCATGTTCTGTCATAAATAGATATAAAACTTAAATTTTACATATAATAAAAAAATAAATATAAATTTTAAGAGACAGAACCTTCTCCACTCTATCCCGATTGCTAGCTAGCAACACCTTTAAATGTAAAAAATACACCTTTAAATGTTTTTTTTGAGGCAACGCTTTCAATTTCTATGATAAGAGCACGATCTGATTTTAATATTTTCTTATAAAAGTTAGATTCCACTTTAAATTTTATATTTCTTTACAGTTTATCTGATATCATAACTTCCATAAAAAAAATGTGATGCAGTAATTCGAAAGTCATATGGTTTGGTGACACAACAAGTCACATGAGACGTTGGTGTCACATATTTACAGAGTCAAAAATAAATTATTTAGACAAATACTATCAAGAAGAAAATACTTTGTTTTTCTTTTTTGATTATTTTAACTTCAACTAGTATATACGTACACAAAGCTCTAAAACTAATATTTGTTTTTACTTCAATCTAACCTAGCGAATTTTGTTCTCTTTTCATCTCTGTTTATAGTAAAATTATTTTTATATTTTATTTTTATCCTTAATAGTAATATTCCACGTCGAATTTTATTCTATTTTCATCTCTGTTTTTTAAAATTATTTTTAAGTTTTACTTTTTTCCTTAATAGTAATATTCCACGTCAAATATCTCGTCATCATAAAAATCATAATGTTTTTCAATAATAAAACCTTTTATATTTATCAAAATTTTAATTTTTAGTCTCTTTTATAATTTGTAGAATTTTTTATTTCTCATCTACTTTTTTATGATATTATATGTTTAACTATGACACAACAATAATATAATACAATTGAATTAAATTAATTTTATTAATTGATTTTATTTTTTATTCGATAAAATTTTACAGTCGCTTTTGTTAATAACAATATAAGCGAAGATTTATGAATAAAAATATAAGAATCTTGAACATGATTTTATTTTATTCAATTTTGTTGTGTCAAGTAACTATCATGTCAATAAAGCTTACCACATCATAAAAATGGAGGGGACCAACTAAATCTCACAAGTTGTAAAATAGGAAGATCAAAATTTTAATTTTCGAAATAAAAGACTAATTTTGAATAAAATAGGGAGACTAAGAGCATATTTAAGTAATCATTTTATAAATTGAAATAAGTGGAGCGTTGTCAGTCAAATATGACAATTATAGGTGACATGAGTTGGAACGCCGAAGGAGTTTTATGAAGGAAACTCAAGATTTGATTTCTAGTGTTACCAATTGCTCTCTCCCTTAATTGATTACTAACTTGTCTTTATAAAAAAATGAAAAAGAATGTCTAGTCAGAGTGATTGAGTATTCAACGAAATATCTCAACTGGCAACAGTGTTCCGATGGTACATAAAACATTCCTACTAATAACTCTTTCAACGTCTCCTCTATTGAGAAAAATATATCTAAATATCTTTAGAAGATCTAAAATTAGATTTAGATTTAAATATATTTACGATTTATAAAAAGATACCATTAAAATATAAAATATCGAAAATATTATTAAAATTTGTTATATGTTTTCTTATTTTAAGGGTATGATTTATAAGGGAATCACAAGGTGGTTTGGTCGTTTGGATGAGTTTGAGTGACAAGAAGGTGCTGGGTTCAACTCCATCTTCTAACAAAAATAACAACTAATTACTTAAATGAGTTGGAGAACAACTATTTTATATTTCATCTTCAAAAAAATTAAAACTTGAAACCCACTATCTCTCCTAATAAGTGCTTAGATATGTCATAAAGACATGGCAGACGATATCAGCAGCGTTGTCTCTCTCTCTACATGAGAATCTTATGCATATTATGAAGGATGGTGAAATGTCCAAGCTAACGATATCAGCAGCGTTGTCTCTCTCTCTACATGAGAATCTTATGCATATTATGAAGGATGGTGAAATGTCCAAGCTACTTATGGTTGACTTGAATGAAATCTTACTCACAACAATGTTGGAAATATCTATTGAGCATTATTTGATCAAGAGTAAGCAGAAATTGATTAACCCTAATAAAAAACATGAATTAAACCCCTATGAGGTTATAAAGATGAACGTTGATGGTGCTTACACCCATATTGATGGCTCATTGGCTTGTGGGGAATCCTTAGCGACCATAATTGGTGCTTACACCCATATTGGTGGCTCATCGGCTTGTGGGGAACCCTTAGCGACCATAATGACGAGTTCATATGTGATTTCTACTACAAAGTGACACCCATTAACTCCTTAGTTTCTGAAATGTGGGTTTTTCGCAGTGGACTATTCTCTTCATGATCAAGAAAAACTATACTTAGTTTACTATTTTACTTATCTTTTTCAATGAGATTATCTCTACATTATATCAAACGAATTAGAGTTACTCATTCGGATATTGTCTAAGAAAAACAAATAGATGTATTTATTTATTAGTTCAGCTTGATTCCAATATTTATTTTTTTTGTTCAAACGATTTATCCATTTTTTTCTTGGTTATAGTTAATATAATTTTCTAATAAAAAATTAATAATTAATCACACATTTAATATACGATAACACAATGAAGCATAGAAGACATCAACCACGTGATGGCAACACTAAAAAGATCTGTGAAAGATTTGGTCGGATAAAGTATGAGGGGACGCATGCAGTAGAGAGCACACTTGTGAACTTCATGCAAATTGTCCCAATCATTGCCGTTCGATCATACAATATGATTAATTCATGTCAACTAGTATTTCAACTCCTTTAAATATATATTACAGTATATGGTTCAAATTATTGTCAATGTTTTCAGCCTCAGTGATCATTCAATTATTTCGATGTGTATTTTGTCAATTTGTTATATTCCTTGGCTACTAGTCAATATTCGTTTAGGATATTTGGATATATAGATGACTCAATGTGGTCAAATATCAATATCATATCACAAAGAGAGAATTGTAATTTTGTCAAATTGCTTTAAATAATGATTGATGTGTTTTTTTATTCACATAAATATAATATCAAATTAATGTTTGAGAATAATGTATATAGTAATAATTTAAAGTACAAATAACAATAATAGTAATAATTAAATTTATGTTAAAAATAATATTTATTTTGCAATAATTTATTTACTAACATGGCGTTCATTGTAAAATAAATAGAGTAATTATTAATTGTAGTAATAGTTAAATATGTAAAAATAACATATTTTTTAGACAAAATAGTTGAATAAATACTAATTTGGTCGCTAAAAGTGACAAAAGACGTCACAATAATCTCTGAAAGAAAGAAAAATATTTTTATAAATCTTTCATAAAAAAAAAAGTAGATGTTTATAATGAAGGACGAAAGGAGTGCACCAATTATTTGGCCGATAGTTTTAAGAGAATAACATAACATTAAAATTTAAATTTTCCTCTATGCAACTTCAAGTTTAACCTTGCATTTATTAAACCAACTATCAATTTAACATGCATCTTCTCACTCTTTCAATGTTCTACGAAGACCCTGCTTTTATTGGTTAAATCAATATTTTTCATTGATGATTTAGGGTCATTAATTAAACTGGACTCATTTTTTGTGCCTTATAGTGTATATATCCTAGGGAGCGAGATCAAAAAACTCAAATTCTTTTATTGCTAATCTTCTCTCCCATTCATTTTTTTTTAAGTTTATTTATTTATTTATTTTATAAGTTTCTTTTTATTTGTTGTTTTCAAAATTCAAAGTAAATAGTAATTAGTTCGACAAAATTATCTCTAATTATTTATTGTAGAGATGGAAAAAAGTGAAATAAAATAATAAATGTTTAAAACATTATAAATAAAAGACAAATAACTTCATTAAAAGTAACAAAATTCAGTTTTATTGACATGTGTAAATAACCTAAAAACAACAATTAAATAGATTGTAAGTAATATTCTTTTTTTGACTCTCTGCTATGTGGAAAAAGGAGGGTAAATTGAAGGATTTTGAGAAGATGTATATGTTTTTATTTCCTTTCATTTAGGTCCCTCCTAGTAGAGTTAATACAAAATTAGTGAACTCAATTGTACTCAAGTAGATGTGTAAAAAAATTGGACACATCATTAACACTAATAGAAATGTAAAAACCATTCAACTTTAGAGAATAAAGTGAATAAGGGATGTGATTAAGAGATTTTAAAAAATATATTTTTCTTTTAATAATAACTCTCTATCATTTTAAAAATAAAATGTGTGTTTACTCCAAATTTATTTTTAAATGACCTTTTTTAACAAAAAGACATTAAAAAAAGAAGTTTGAAAGTGGTGCATGTCTACTTGAATAAACTACTTATGTAAACGCTTATAACATAAGAGTTTATAGTATGAGAGTTTATATTGTAAGCACTTATACTCAATAACCTATTTGCGTTTTGATACATATCCTAATAAGTTCTTACAAAAATTGAAGTGTTTGCATGTATCATTACATAAGCAATTATAAAATATGAATATAATTTTATAAATTAAAAAAAAAATTGGCTATAAAAAAAAAAAGAAAAGAAGAAGAAGCGAAATCTTGCTTCATATATGTCATTCCTTCTTACAAGCAACAATGATTTGATTTGTAGTATTCAATGAAAAAGGAGGCATGTTAATTAGTAATTTAAAGTCTTAAATATAATTTTAGTCATTTATTTTTTATTAAATATTTGATTTGATTATTTATCTTTTTTTTTAATTTATTTTCGTTCTTTATATTTTATAAACGATGAATGTTAGTCTTTTTTATCATATCCATTTTAAACAACTATTGTATGATTATATTGTCATGAATTATTGAAGTTTAATTTTGAATTAATTGTAAAATTAAGTGTGCAACCTGAACAAGGATGAAATTAATGAAAATAAGGAGCACTATTATAAATATCATTTATTTTAAAGAGTTTATATATATTTCAAAATATGTAAGAAGAGTTTTGTCAAATGCAAAGCTATTATGAGGTTAAATGATTTTTTTTAAGAATGATTATAGTGGATACATATTGATAATTATTAGAAGATGATTCAAATGACTAGATGTTATATTATAATTTTTGTTGTGACCGTAACAAAGACTAAAATATACTACTCATAGAAGATAAAAGATAGAAAATAATCAAAAATAAATTAAAAAACCAAAACGAATATTAAGTAAATGATAAATGACTAAATTTATATTTAAAGTTCAAATACCTATTAATAATTAAAAAAAAGTAATTAAACAGGAATAGTAAAAACAAAATAAAAAAATGGTTAAGATGAGAGCAATACAAGATAAGAGTAGCATAGACAAACAATGAATAACGGATTTGCAGTTGGAGAAAACAATGAATTTGTGGGCTTGGGGGTTTTGATGTAGTAACATATAAATAGTACATAAATAAATAAAAATATAATTTAAGGACAAAAAAAGGCAGATGAAATTCGAAAACAGACAAAAAGATTTAAAATCTCAAAAGCTCTGTATAAGCATTGTATAAGCTAATAGTGACTAGTGAAAGCTTATGAAAATATGAAATAAATAGTTTATGAAATTGTGATACACACTTTTTATAAATTTAACCAAAGTATTCTCAAAGAAGTAGAGAGAAAGAAAATAGAAATTTAGTGATATAGAAGTGGTCCCCACAAAGAAGTTGGGGTCGTGAGTTGGAGTGGGCATGCGATGGAAAAGCCATGTCACTCACGAGGAGAGGAGAGGAGGAACTTCCTTTCACAAAGTGGGACCCACAATGAATGATGGCACAATACATGAACATCATCATAATGATCATGAGGTCATTATTCTCAATTCCCAGCGCGTTCAACTCGCAGCGCGTCAATCGTATCTCACACAACTCTTCTCTTTCATTATTTCCATTGGATTTAGTCAATAGTCAAACTATTAAACCAAAAAATACTCCTACTCTTATTCCTCTCAACACAACACACATACTACTACCAATTTTTTATTAGTACTTTGTTTTTTTAGAAACTTTTATTTTTCTAAAAAAAATTTATTCTATTTTCTTTTATTAATTTCAATTTAATATATTTGTAAATTTTTTATTTTGACATTAATTATTATTTAAATAATCATTTTTTTAGTGAATTTACTTTATATTATTAATTAACCATTTATTATAATATATAACTATTTATTATATATATATATATATTGTTACAAAAAATCTATCATAAATATTATAAAAAGATAAATAAATTTGTCAAAATAAAAAAGTAATATCAAAAGGAATAAAATTTATAAATTTTCTTAAAATAACTTTAAATGATTCAATGTATGTATATATATTATGACTATAAAATAAAATTATATTGTCAATCAATTGCAATCATTAAATCATTAAAAATATTTAA
>JBBPBQ010000002.1:56009585-56024868 GCA_037974755.1 Cicer yamashitae | reverse complement strand
AATATATAATATTTTAATTAAATGTGCATAAGAATTTGACTCAATTTTTAAATACAAAGGGAGTCTTGAAAATATAATCTAAAGAGCAAAAACAATAAATAAAATATAAAAATAATCACTTCATGTATTTATGAGTTGTTTATTATTTAATATTCTTTTATGTCTTTATATTTAATTTAATTTAATTTCATTTTTTGTCTAGTATATGAAGTTGACCATAGAAAAAAATATTAACAAATATTCTCATTATACCTTTTTAGGTGTGAATTTTTTTATAACCTTTTTTTGATAAATTTTTGTATATATTATATCATTTTTAAAGTTGAATTATCACTTTATCAAAATAATTATTTTTTGAATACAATAAATTAGTGCAATGAGATAATAAATAACAATAAATACATGACATGAAAATGAATTTCATCAAAGACAAAAAAATATTATTATTTTTGGTCTATGTAACTTAAATGAACAAATACTTAGAAAAGGAAATAGTATTTATTTAAAATTTTGGTCATTAAATAAATTTACCAAAAAAGAAAACTAAATTGAATGAGATTTATCTGAACAAAACAAAAATATATTAAAAAAATGTATTACAAAACTTTATTCTACCTCAAAATTAAATGTAAAATTGACATTGTAACACAACCATGGTTAAAAAAACAACCAAAGTTGGACTTTGTGCATCGAAAAGCAAAGAGTGTATGAGCTACATTAAACTTTAAAGCCTAGGTAGATAGCAATACATTTTAATATGATTGAATGCAATTTGGCACCCTGACACAAGTCATCATTAACTCTATTTCATGTTTCTCTCTTTATAACTCTATCTTTTTCACCACTCTTCTCCATAGTATGTATCTATATATAGTCCCATCTATCCTCCATTCTTTTTACTGTTCTCCATAAAGCTAATGCACTGCCACCATAGTCCATAGCCTAACCCCATTTTCTGTCCTTCATCTCTTAACACCATTTTGCTTCTTTTTTAACTCTTTCAAACCAAACCATTTCTTTGAGAGATAGAGAACAAAAAATGGGTGATAAAGAGGATGAGTTGGGTTTGGGTTTGGGTTTGAGTTTAGGATATGGAGCAAATGCAACTAATAATAATTTTATTAACCATGCTCCTTTCAAGGTGAGTCACATGCACAAGCCTCCTCAATCGGTTCCAAATCAAAGGGTTTCCTTCAATAACTTTTTCCATTTTCATGGTATGTGATTTTTCTTCAACTCTCTCTATGTTATTTATTTCTTTTCAATTTTTTTAATTCTATTTTTTCGTTTTAGATTACTCTTAATATTTTGTTAATTTTTTTATACAAAAATCGCCATTTTTATTTTTTTTCACAAGTTTTTTGGATAAAACTAAATTCCCATTTTTGCTAAACCTTGAATCATGCAATGAAGAACACAAATCATTTCCTTTTTGTCTTTTAATTTTTCTTTTGATACAAAAAAAAAAAGAATTTTATGTTTTAACAAAAAACCCATTTACCATTTTTTTTCTTCCTTTGTTTAATTTAGTTGATGAGATGGATGCAACTCATGTAAATGAAAAACACAAAACCCTTAAATTTCATTAAAAAACCCATTTACCATTTTTTTCTTCCTTTTTTTTTTGACTACTTTATTTTGTGGAAAATAAAAAAGGCTTTAAGTTTGTTATTAATTACACTATTGCCATTAAAGTCTCACGTGCACATCACGTAGCAGATCTGAGTTCCGAAACGAGGTCGTTTATCCGTGGGATAGACGTGAACTCGCCGGCGGCGGCTGCGTGCGACGATGAGAATGGAGTTTCATCTCCGAACAGTACAGTGTCAAGTATCAGCGGAAAGCGAAGTGAGAGAGAAGGAAATGGAGAAGAGAACGACGCAGTTGAGAGAGGCTCTTGTTCTCGCGGAGGGAGCGACGACGATGAGGGAGGAGGATGCGGCGGCGACGGTGACTCTTCAAGGAAGAAGCTGAGGTTGTCGAAGGAACAATCGATGTTGCTGGAAGAAACATTCAAAGAGCACAGCACATTGAATCCGGTTAGTTTGTAATTTCATTTTAGGGCAAGGGGCTTATTTGGAATTTCATGCTAGTTAATTTGGTTATCAGTGCCATAATTCAGTTACAGTATTAAGGCATAATTTCTGCTTTATTTTGACCTTGACTTTGTCTTTTTTCAATTTTATTACTATTATTTATATTTATATTTATATTTTGGGTTTGTCTTTACTCTTTGATCAATTATTATTAGTCAAAATTATTATTATTATTATTATTATTATTATTATTATTATTATTATTATTATTATTATTATTATTATTATTATTATTATTATTATTATTATTATTATTATTATTATTATTATTATTATTATTATTATTATTATTATTATTATTATTATTATTATTATTATTATTATTATTATTATTATTATTATTATTATTATTATTATTATTATTATTATTATTATTATTATTATTATTATTATTATTATTATTATTATTATTATTATTATTATTATTCAGAAACAAAAGCAAGCATTGGCAAAACAGTTGAATCTGATGCCCAGACAAGTGGAGGTGTGGTTTCAAAACAGGAGAGCAAGGTGAGGTTTCTCTGTTTTTCTTCTTATA
The DNA here is from genome assembly GCA_037974755.1 of Cicer yamashitae. Taxonomy (NCBI): domain Eukaryota; kingdom Viridiplantae; phylum Streptophyta; class Magnoliopsida; order Fabales; family Fabaceae; genus Cicer; species Cicer yamashitae. The sequence goes on along the minus strand of JBBPBQ010000002.1, from coordinate 56,022,234 downwards.
AGGGCATTACTGTAATTTTGTATATCACTTTAATAATAATAATAATAATAAGAATTTAATTTTGTAAAATTAATTTTGGCTAAAAGTGAGATGAAGGTAAATTGATATATATTCGAAATGCCTAATGATACTAACAGATTACTAACATTAGCTGTTCTAAAAGAAATAGAATAAGTACTTATGTCATCACATTGACAAACTGATAAATCATTATTAATTAAAACATGTCAACTTCAAAAGATGGATGTGGTGGATTTGCTGTGTGTTATTGTGTTGCTTTGTGTTCCATTTTCTCATGGAAGGCAAAAAGTGACGTTGAGTGTATTTTGCAGAACCAAGTTGAAGCAGACTGAAGTGGATTGCGAATACTTGAAGAGATGCTGTGAGACTCTAACTGAAGAGAATAGGAGGTTGCAAAAGGAAGTGCAAGAGCTTAGGGCATTGAAGTTATCCCCACAACTCTACATGCACATGAACCCTCCCACCACTCTTACAATGTGCCCTTCGTGTGAGCGTGTCGCAGTGTCATCCGCATCCTCCTCATCAGCCAACGCCCCCTCTGCTCCGGCTCCAGCTAATCGCAACCCGATAGGCTCAAGCGTTCAGCGGCCAGTACCTCTCAACCCTTGGGCGGCAATGTCTATCCAAAACCGTTCCCGACCATGAATTTTCATCCCCGAATCAGTAGGGTAAAGTTCAAGCTTTAGGCAGAGGGACATTTTAGATGCTAGACAGAAAAATGAATTAATTCTATAGTGCACTTTACTTTAGTGTTGGTTCACTAGGACTTGAGCTTATGACTTTGGTTAACTTTTAAGTCTAGGCTTATTTTATTTTGGGCCTAGAGATAACATGTTTTACTCAACTTTAGGATGTGTAAAGTTTGGACATGTTAAAGTAGGTTGTGTTTTTCATATGCTAAATTAGTTTTTTTATTAACTTTGAAAGGATGAAAAGGAGAATCCGAATCTGTTTTATATAATATTTTTTTCTCATGTGATTTGTCATACATACCACTTGCTTAGAAAAAGGTTGGATTTTGTGCAAAGATTGGAGAGGGGACAAATTAAGGGGATTCCCATGAGGGGATAGTTGTGGTCTCAATTAGAAATGATTTTGTCTATCTTTTGTTCTGATTCTTATTGCTTTTGGTCTTTATACTTGAACATGGGATTGAGTGAGTCATATTGTGGGGGACTCAACTTTGGCTGGTTGTGTACTAATACTTCATACTCCTCAAAATGTGGATTTCCATTACCATTTAGTAAAGAGTTGACAATAGTGAACATAGGTAAATGTGGTAAAGCACTAGTGAGAGTTGTCTGAATTATCAAAATTATACACATAATTTATGCTAGTGCTATCTTGATTTGATTCGGACAACAAAACTTAGGGTATGCTTAATTAGATTATCAAAAACAGTTTGAAAGAACAACAAACTTTTAAATGAGTAAAAAAAAAAACTTTTAAATATAAAAAACTGTTTTGAAAAAGTAAAAAATCAAATAGGCCCTTACTATTTGTCCTTTTCGGTCTCTTCCAATTATCTTCTGTTTTTGGCTAATCCTATCAGCCCATTTGAAAATTTCGTCCATTTAATAGATCTTCTGATGCTATGGTTTTTACTTTCTGTACAACACAAATCAAGTACATCACATTTCATTTGGCTGAATGCATCAAACTAAAAAATTGTTAGTGAATGTTTGTCCAAAGTAATGGTTAAAAAAATGAGCTAAACTAACATATTGAATATTATTTACTCTGAATACAAATTTTAGGTAAAGCTTAATATAAAATTTTCAAATCCAAAGCAAATGCTACATTTTGTCACTTACAGTCAAACTGAGATTTAGAGGAAAAATTAATTTTACTTCACAGTAACTAAACATCCGTGTTTATACTAAAATCACTTTTGACACTTAAAATCAATTCTTATGGTTTCCACAGGTGGTGACACAACAGTTCCAATAAAAATATATTTCCCAAATATCTCAGTACATTTGTAGTTATGCAAACACATAAAAGGTAACTCAAAACAACCAATGAAAAAAAAAAAACAGAAAATTGCTAAGAAATCAAACAGTATTTACGGTATCAGTTAAGAAACGTAGAATGCAACCATGGCCTGCCCTTTCTGTCAATTTTTCATGAATCCGAAGACATTGATCGCAAGTTGGACGATCTCCAGTAGCTAAGCCTCTATATAAATACCTATGAAGAATAACAACCTCTTAGGACAGACATAAAATAGAGGTGGAAATATCATAGATTATCTACTATAGTAACCATAAATTATCTACTATATTATCAATCATACTTGCTTAACTTTCTTAAAACATCAGATTCCTACAATTACACCTAAAAATTAAAAAGAAGACTGTTATATCAAACAAATCAGAGACCCTTTGAAATTTTATTCATACAAATATAGCATTTATTTTAGGTTACAAATGAAAAGAAAACAAATTGTCACGTTAATTTTCCCCCCTTATTGTCTACCTTTTCTACCAATATTAGAGAGAATTTACTTGTGAGATTAAGAACTTAAGGGTTGCTCCAAACAATGCAAATCAAAATGAAATTTTCATCACTTGAGTACCAATGTATTAATACTATGGTAAGAATTATTGGCAATGACACAACAAAAACCTCATCACACCGGTCCATCACATTTAATATTGTAAAATAGAGATCTAAAGTGTAAAATATGACCATTTGAATCAAAAGTAGCCAATACGAAACCCAACTGCTCAAATATGATCTGCAATCTAGTATATGCATGTATTTTATAAGAAGGAATTAGTGCATTCTATAATATAATTCTAGTTTGCGATGTTTCAATACTTATCTTATTCTAATTTCTCAACACTCAACACAAACAAGTCTTGCAAGTTGCAACAGTAAAAAAGATTGAAGGTTCTCTTTTTATCTTGTCTCCTTGGAGCATGCAAAACACACCCAGGGTGAGGTCTTGCATGCGTATAAATGCTATGCAAATACAGCAGCAAACAGTTCAGAGTTATCAGGTAAGATTTCTCCTTAAAAAAATTTAAGCATTGCTACTTGGGAAGTATTTTCTCTATCAAGGAAAGATAACGCAACTCACGAGGGTCTGTCTTTTCTACCATGCAAGACCATTGTCCAGGCCATATGGACATATAATGAACAAAATATTTGTTAATTTTTAAGCAATTGAGAACTAGGTATAAATGGGAAGCAATCAAGCATCATGAAATTCACAACCTGAAGAGTCCAAGAAACAGTTCACAATAATTCTACATATCGAGTGATTATAGGAGATTGACTAAGTGAATGATTTTACTTATAGGACTAAATGAGTGAATAAGCATGATTTTACCCTAAAGGAGGTTCTTGATAACGTGTGAGGTTCGTATTGCAAACTGGATGCCTTGGATGAGTTTGCTGCCGAGGATGGGATATCTGATATATAACCAACCAACTAAAAGAGATAAATTGGCTACATAGGGGATGTGCTAGTTTTGCTACATTTCACAAGGTGCTTAGTGGAGGAGAATGAGAATTACAGTTAAGGAATGGAGGTAAGTAATAACAAGGTGGGGAGAGACAGAGTCCATTTCTGTAGAGATCAATACCCTTTTTTAATCTCTCAAGTCAGAAATGAGGGCTTTCTATAAGGGTTATATTGGACTTCTAAAGTAAAGGTGTGGGCGGCTATTTGGATTTCAGATCCCTCAGGATTTTTTACCTATAACTACTTTTTTGAGTTCCTTGTTTCAAATCCTTCTCATCACGGGAGTTGGTTATCTAGCTTCAGCAGTTTCTTAGGTGTTGCTAATAATCCTTAAGCTAAGCTTATGGCTATTTTTCTTGGCTTGAAGCTTGCTAGAACCATTGGTTGTAGTAAGCTTTGCTGCTATTCGGATTCCAAGTCTGTGATTGATCTTATTACTAAGCCTACCAGCAAGAATCACTGCTATGCTTCAGTTATAGCCAATATTAAGGAGTTGTTGAACTTAGATTGGGCAGTGTCTCTTCTTCACTCGCATAGAGAAGGGAATGCGAGCGCTGACTTCATTGCTAAATTAGGTTATAGCAATGATGACAAAGCTCCCTTCACAGTTCTGGCTTTGGCTAGGAAACAAATGCTTAAAGGATAACACAACTATAGGTGGCAGGGACCAGAGAATCTTAGCTACAACGATCACTAACTATAAACCTCAGATTATCAAAACTTTACCATCATTCAAGCAAATTTGCATCAAAAAAGAATCAGAATCTATCCAAGTAAAAAGGACATGTGAAAATGAATTGAAACAAGATATTTGATCACTCACTTCATTAGGATATCATAGTATTCAGGATCCAAGGAAGAAAGCATGCCATCCACATCTTTTATAGCCATTATTGCTCTATGCACGACAATCCAATGTGCCGACTGCCATAAAGATACATGAAAAATATGCTGTGAATTCAACAAATTACAAATCTTCACTTGCAACTAAACATAAAAAAAAACACTAGTCATTACTAGTGGAAATCAGCTTAAAAAACACTGTTTTGTTTCCCCAACATCAATAGCTTGTAGTCTTAAGTAATTTGAAAACTCCAATTGTACCAAAACTCTAAAGTATGAAAATAATTTTTTATTTTTTTTTCTTTAAAAAAATACTAGTCTTTTTAGCAAGTCGAAATATAGGTGAGTTCTATAATGGACCACCTTCATAAGTGGTCCACCGTGGACCACACTTAAAAATCATTAGAAATTTTAAGGTCGGTCGATGATACTCTTTAGAAGTAATAACTCATAATCCTCCTCGTCTTTATGGATATAACAGTTACTTGATTTATATCAATTCAATACTAGATACATATTTGTTGTCTTTATTCGAACCGGTATAATTCAAGTCACTATCTCAGTCATAGAAATGAAGATGAACATTCAGAGACGATGTTTGCAATCCTTGTAATTTTAAACATTTTTCAAGTACTCATACATGGGGGAGCACCGGACCTTGTCCATTTTAGAATTTGTCCGAAATATATTACTTAAAATCAAAAGCTAAAACACTGTTTCAGTTCTAACAACCCAAGTCTAATACACACAAAATAGTACTAAAGTATCAATTTTTCTTCAAAAATATATTAAAAAGTAAAAAAAAAAAAAAAAAGGTAAAGGGGTAAGGGAAACACCTTGCAACGTTCATCACTAGTCATGGCATAGGTACCTTCAAGGGCAGTTTTAAGGGCTTCCACGGGTTTAAACCTAAATTAGCATAACAATAAATAATTATTGATTAAGATTCAGCATTGATTTGATTAATCAGAAAAATGAAATTACACAAGAAAGAGAGAGAGAAAGGGTAAATGAAATAACTGTTTGAGTAAGCTTTCGATCTTGCGTGTTTTGTGTTCAATTCTGGTAATAATGGCTTCTGCATTATCAGATTCAAAAAATCCTTCAGCACCTGCCATAGATATCACAATCTCTTTGCGGTTTTACTTGAGCTTCAATTTTCCTTCCTAAGCGAGAGAAAATGTCTTTCTTTTCTTTTCTCCCAACAACCAAACAACGACCACTTTATGAGAGTAATTGCAGCAATATAACAAATTATAAATAAATGTAGAAGATTTCTAGTTTCACCCCCCAAAATTCTAAGTTACACCCCCTAACAATTTTTTAAAATATAAAATTCACCAAATTATCTTTAATTCATCAAATTTTCAAATCCAACATAAATGTATTTGAATTAAGTTTATTTAAATTGAATTTGCAGTGTTGGAAGCCATAATGTGAGTTAAAGAGAAGGTGAAAATGACTCAATCATTGCAATGGAGTATAGGAATATTATCATTTCACCTTATTTTATATTATTATTATTTCTAAAATATTATATATTTCATTAACTTTTTAATACCTTTGAATAATAACTATCATTAAAGTAATTTTGAGAATACATTTTTTTTATTATATAAAATTAAGAGTATTAATTATTATTTATTAATTTTTAATATATATGAGGTTAATTACTTTTGCATATAATAATAATAAATAGATTTTAAGTATAAAAAAAATTATTATCAAGAGATTTGAGTAAGTTTTTTTCTTATCTCAACCGGTCATTTAACCCTTCACCAATTATTCAATCTTCACGATGATTAAATATCTAAGAACATAATGACTTTTTTTTTCTTAAGCAAAGAAGATAATTGACTTGACTTTATGTGCATATATGTACTATATTTGAACCGATCCATGAGACATATAAGTAGAGTTCAGAAATGGATGATTCAGTTCAACCCGGTTTGTAATGAGTAGTAAATATTTAAGTTTGGTTTGATTCAGTTTTTTTTTTTTTTTTTAATATTTTAATAATTAGAATTTATAAAACAAAAAAAAAATTAGATCTTCCAAAATACTAAAATATATTAATATAACACCATAAAAGAAGACGCGACGAACACATTCAAAATAGACCTCCTTAAGATTTTAGCTTTTAGGTGTTTTTTTTTACTTTCTAATTTAGTGATTTAAACCTTTTTAGATTCTTTTGAGATTTTTTTTGTTTTGTAAGTAAATTGAGTTGAACATGAGAAATTAAGGTGGCTAATTTTTTTTACAATAAAGAAAGAATGATTCATTTTTGAAAATAAATTATTGAATTTTTTCCTTCTAAAAATGGATTAATTTGAAGTTCAAAAGTCCAACCATTTTTACAGGTGTACATATAAGCCATAGAAAATAAAAAAGTTTAATTACAGTTTTAATCTCTCTATTTTTATCAATTTATTAAATTGGTTTTTTAATTTTAAAATCTAATAGTTTTGGTTCCTTATTCTGATTTTTTAACTGACGATGTGATATTCTTTAAATAACGTGGCATGTAATATGATGATATAAAATAATTAACACCCATGAAATCGCAATAAAATAATTTACAAACTTAACTTTCAACTTTGAATTTTTTTAATTTTTGTATTTTAATTAATGTCATATGAATAATTAATGCATCTAAATAGTTCTATATCATAAAATTTTATGTTACATCATTTTAATTATGTCAAATCATCATTTTTAGTTTAAAAATATAAAAAAAACACTAAAACTATCAACTTTTAAAATAAAACATTAATTTCATAAATCGATAAAAATAAAAATAAAAAGAACAAAAGAATAAATACAAAATAAAATTACGTAAGAGCATGCGTAGCATATTAACTTATTGGTCAATTATAGGTCATGTCATTTTCCTTCTTGAAATGGACCCTCATTTGTTACAGAACCACACATCTTCAACAAAGTAAGTTAAATAGTCACTTCACAAAATATATCTTTCTACTTCTAGTCTATAATATATATCATAATCACTTATCTCAAAATTCTATCATTACACATATACAACATAATGAACAAAAAAACATGCATCGGTATGGTTCCATGTCCTGGACTTAGCCATTTAATTCCACTTGTTGAATTTGCAAAACTATTAGTCCATAACCATAATGAATTTCATGTCACATTCCTTGTTCCCACATTTGGTCCATTATCTTCTTCCATGCAAGACATTTTATATTCTCTTCCACAAAACATTGATTTTATTATTCTTCCTCAAGTAAAGAACCTTCCACCAAATCTTGAACCTGCATCAAAAATGAAACTCATTGTTAAAAACTCTCTTCCGTTTCTTATTGAAGAAGTGGAATCACTCATTTCTAAAACTCACCTTGTTTCTTTAGTCTTTGGTGTATTTTCAACTGATGTACATGAAGTTGCTAAACAATTCAACCTTTCCTCTTACATTTTCTATGCTTCAGGAGCTGTTTCATTCTCATTCCTTCACACTCTTCCAAATCTTGATGAAAAACTTTCCTCTGAGGTAAAGTCCTTAGAATCAGCTTATGAAACTTTGAATATTCCAGGTAGTGTTATTCCTTATCACATCAAAGATATTCCAGATCAACTTTTATGTGAAAGATCAAGTGATGTATACAAATTATTTCTTGGTGTGTGTAAAGAATTCTCATTAGTTGATGGTGTTATAATCAACACTTTCACTGATTTGGAACCAGAGGTCATAAGGGTTCTTCAAGAAAAAAAGAAACCTTTTGTTTATCCTGTGGGACCCATCATTAGAAAAGAGTCAAATAATAGTAAAGATAACATTTTTATGTGTTTAAAGTGGTTGGAGAATCAACCACCAAGTTCTGTTATTTATGTTTGTTTTGGGAGTGGTGGGACCCTATCTCATGAACAATTCAATGAATTAGCATTTGGATTAGAATTGAGTGGTTGCAAGTTTTTGTGGGTTGTGAGAGTTCCAAGTAATGATGTTAGTTCTGCTTATTTTGTTGGAAAAAAAGAGGATCCATTGGAGTATTTACCAAATGGTTTTTTGGAAAGAACCAAAGAGAAAGGGTTAGTGGTTCCATCATGGGCCCCACAAGTTGAAATTCTTGGTCATGAATCAATTGGTGGATTTTTGAGTCATTGTGGTTGGAGCTCAACTTTGGAGAGTGTGGTTAATGGTGTGCCTATGATTGCATGGCCATTGTTTGCAGAACAAAGAATGAATGCTAGAGAACTTGTTGATGTGTTAAAAGTGGGTGTGAGGGCAAAAGTTGATGATGAAAATGGGATAGTGAAAAGAGATGAAGTTGTTAAAGCTATAAAGGGAATCATGGAAGGTGATGAAAGTTTGGAAATAAGGAAAAGAATTAAAGAATTGAGTGTTGGTGCTGCTAATGCACTAAGGGAACATGGTTCTTCTAAGAAGGCACTTTCTGATTTAGCAGTGAGATGGCATATATAACTTGACCAAATAGCTAAAATATCTGGTAGTCATTTTCGTTTTCGAACATGTTTGTTTTTCATCATTCTTCTGTCAGTTAATTTAATTTTTAAATGTGTTTTTTATTAGTCAATTTGATCCATAAAATTATTAATAAAAGAAGAGTTTAATGATATATTTAATTTCGATACATTCAAGATTATAATGATCGCACTTTACGTATTTAAAAAACCAAAACGACTATTTATTTTTATATAAATATTTGAGTTTTGATCGTTGAATATTAATCACTGCTCTACCTGACCCTATGGTAGCAAATATTCTACACCAGTTCAAAATAGCAAGTATCAACAGAGATCTTAAATGCTGATACAATGCAAGTAAAACTTTTCTTTTCTCAGTTAAATCAAGGGCACCTTCCAAATGCAAGATATTAGATAGTAATTTATGATATAATTAGATTTATTAGATTTTTATATCAGGACTAACTATTTTTTATAAAATTGGTTTGCAAAGAAGATATCGGTATTTAGAGATGGAAATAAATTAACTTAAGTTAGACTTTACAAGATCTGAATCTGTCATGTCAAAATATTTAAGACATAAATCTAATTTGTAATCTGTCATTGACTTCTTTTTAGGTCTGAGTCTAATTTTTATGAAAATATAGTACGATCTAGTATAGAAGAAGACTTGAAAAGTAATCATATCGAAGGAGATATCTTTTATAATAGTTAATTAATTTATTACTAATAATGCTTAAATAAAAAAGTATGTATAATTTGTAAGTCGGGACAAACTATGATTGCTGTGGTGAGTGTAACTATGATTGCTGTGGTGGAGTGTACCTGCACCAAAAACAATCAGGCTCAAAAAGAATCACCCAATAATTCTAAATGTTATCAAAAGGATTAGTTTAGATGATGTAATTAAAGTATTTGGCAGTCCACCTACAGATTAATTAAACATAACTTCAATGACCAAGAATCATATACGCAAGAGCTTACATCACATTTCATTTACTCCATAAAATAATAGTAAATTATCCACCAGCTGAATTGTCTTCTTTGAAATATTCACGAAACGAATTCACACTATCGTACTTTAAATTGAAGGTGTGTCAATTTCTAATACCTACTTTAGATTGAAGGTGTGTTAGTGTCTAATGTTTGTATGGTTTTGAACATTAATTCTTGAATAAAAGAATCTTCACTAAATATCCATTCATCTTACAAAATATATCTTGTCTTTCATCATGGAGAAAAAAACATGCATTGCTATGGTTCCTTCACCAGGACTAAGCCATTTAATTCCACTAGTTGAATTTGCCAAACTATTACTCCAAAAACACAATGAATTCATCATCACATTCCTCATTCCAACACTTGGTCCTTTATCTCCTTCCATGCAATCCATCTTAAACACTCTTCCACCAAACATGAACTTCACTGTTCTTCCTCAACTCAACAACATTCAACAAGACCTTCCAATTGAACCTGCAACACAAATGAAACTCATTGTTAAAAACTCAGTTCCATTTCTCATTGAATCAGTGAAATCACTCATTTCAAAAACTCACCTTGTTGCATTAGTCTTCAGCATGTTTTCAACTGATGCACATGATGTTGCTAAACAATTCAATCTCTTATCTTACCTTTTCTTTTCATCAGGAGCTGTTTTATTCTCTTTTTTTCTCACTCTTCCAAATCTTGATCAATCTGCTAATTCCTCTAAATTCTTAGAATCATGTTATGAAACAGTTAATGTTCCAGGTGTTGAAATTCCTTTCCATGTCAAAGAGTTACCTAACCCAATTCTATGTGAAAGGTCAAGTGATACATACAAATCATTACTTGATTTGTGTCAAAAACTCACATTGTTTGATGGTGTTATAATCAATACTTTCACTGATTTACAACAAGATGTCATAAGGGTTCTTCAAGAAAGAGAGAAACTTTGTGTTTATCCAATTGGACCCATCATTAGAAAAGAATCTAACAGTGAAACAAACATGGAAGTGTGTTTAAGGTGGTTGGAAAATCAACCACCAAGTTCTGTTCTTTTTGTGTCTTTTGGAAGTGGTGGAACACTTTCTTATCAACAACTTCATGAATTAGCATTTGGTTTAGAAATTAGTGGTTGCAAGTTCTTGTGGGTTGTGAGAGTTCCAAGTAAAAATTCAAGTTCTGCTTATTTTAGTAAACAAAATGATGATCCATTAGAGTATTTACCAAATGGTTTTTTGGAAAGAACCAAAGAGAGAGGGTTAGTGGTTGCATCATGGGCCCCACAAATTGAGATTCTTGGTCATGAATCAATTGGTGGGTTTTTGAGTCATTGTGGTTGGAGTTCAACTTTGGAGAGTGTGGTTAATGGTGTGCCTATGATTACATGGCCATTGTTTGCAGAACAAAGAATGAATGCTAAAGAACTTGTTGATGTGTTAAAAGTGGGTGTGAGGGCAAAATTTGATGATGAAAATGGGATAGTGAAAAGAGATGAAGTTGTTAAAGCTATAAAGGTAATCATGGAAGGTGATGAAAGTTTGGAAATAAGGAACAGAATTAAAGAATTCAGTGTTGGTGCTGCTAATGCATTAAGTGAACATGGTTCTTCTATGAAGGCACTTTCTGATTTAGTATTGAAATTGCATGACTGTTGAGTGGTTTGTAGAAATTATTAATAATGTAATCATGTTACATTTTTCTTATAGTTTATTTCATGAGTTACATGTTTGAGTATTTTTCAACTATTCGGTGATTAAGTCTTGATCAATTGAATTGAAGCTGAGGAATCTTGGAATTTAAAATCAAAAATTGCCGAATTTAAATGAAATATGAAATTGCAAGATGTACACACGATTGTTAACTCAATTCAAAGGTAAACTCCTATATTTAGGAGACAGTTCAATGATATACGGTGAATCATGGAACTTTCTCACTCAATTTTTTTCTTTTTCTTTCCTCACGAGTTTTTCTTTTCTACCGTGTAATTCTGAATTCAATGTCATAATTACCTTCAGAACTGATTTAGAGATTTTATACTATAGTCGATCTAGACGTTATCTCACAATTGTGTTCATTTCATTAGTCAATGTCAAATCTTCAATACAATTCTTCTAAAATGATGCATTTTGAAAATATATTAATAATATTATTAATTTATACTTTAAAATTTTTTAAAATGAAATTAAAATTGAACTTTTTTTATGTAAAAACTAAACTAAAAAAAATAATTTTATAAAATTAAAATCCTATTTAACTTTAAAAAGTAATAAGAAGTTGTCTGATCAATTTATAAGTTCACACCATTTATCTATGAGTTGTAGATTTAAATCTAATAATTCAACATAAAATAAAACCCAGTATAAATTCAATATAACCTTTGGTTCTTTACATGTATGTCAGGAAGTTTTTCAGATTAAATATCTTTATGTGACTCAACAACTCCAAAAAAAATCTTAAAATTTGAATTCAGTTTGATTCTAATTAGTCCTTTTTTATCATTGTACGATGTTTATTTATATACAAAAAATTTGAATTGTTTTGAATTATCTTAAAAAAAACATCTCAAATTATTAATTTAAAAAATTAAAGAAATAATAGTAATTAAAAACTAGTCATATTATTTATATATATATATATCACATTATTTTCTTTTTTATTAGACTCTCACACTTAAAAAATATAGAGAAATAAAATTTTCTATATTCAAGTCTAAATCTTGCATATCAATTGAGATGTACTTATATGACATCTCATATTATTTTCTATCTTATACAAAATTAAAACAAAAATATACACTAGTAATAATAAAATGTTTTTTTTTTTTAATATGTAAGATAAAATCCATCAAAAAAAGAAAATGTTAAGATAAAAATA